>OX411260.1:1802500-2255286 GCA_948150575.1 Tinea pellionella | reverse complement strand
AATTGGTTAAAGGAGAAATTGATACCCAATTTACCGCCTAACAGTTTAATAGTTATGGACAATGCGCCTTATCATACTGTTACGGTAAATAAGGCACCAACAACAAACTCTTCTAAAGCCGATATGCAAAATTGGATCAAAAGTAAGGGATTATCTTATCTACCTACTATGGTGAAAGCTCAACTTTCTGAAATTATAAAGGATCATAAAGAAGCTCCAATATACGAGGCTGACCAATTGCTTGAGTCTCATGGACATAAAGTGGCTAGATTACCACCATACCACTGTGACTTAAACGCCATAGAGTTTATGTGGAGCCTTTTAAAAAGGCGAGTAGCCAGTAAAAACGTAGGGCAGGAAGCAAGCAGCATTGTAAAATTAGCTGAAGAAGCATTCCGATCTATTACTGCGGAAGACTGGCAAAAGCAATGCGAACATGTACGTCACCTTGAAGATAAGTTCTATCAAACAGATGGATGTATGGATGCTGAAATTGATAAGTTTATCATAGAACTTAATGACGAGTCTGATACAGAATCAGACAGCACTTTTGAAGATTCAGGTTCATCTGATAGCGAGTTTTCTCCATTAGCTGTCCGCCTGGATCACTCTTATTCAAAATAAAATTAACGAAATTAAATTATATTGTATTAAATTACTCGTAAACACTTTAGGTACATATTTAAAGGTCTACCAATATTCAACTCTGTTTAAAATAAACTTAAATAAAGTTTGATTTTTAATAAACTTATAATACGGAATTATATTGAAATATTTAAAATAATTCGAACAGGGAAGTCGTGGAAACCAAATGTAGCAACACAGAGCTCAGGCTAGCCAACCTAATAGCTAGAGGTAAAATAACTGTGAACGGACAGTAGCATGGGCGGACTAAGGTCTAGGATACCTAGGGCCCGTAATTACAATGTTGCCTAGGGCCCGCTTTAGCCTTAGTCCGTTACTGGCTTGTAGCATAGAATTTGTAATATTATATAAGTTGGCAACACCATAACAGGATTTTAAAGAAATAGCGAGCACTTTTACCCAATTAAGTGGGTAATTCCTCGCTACAAAAAAATCTTTAAATGGATTTGCTGTAGTGTTACCAACTTATAGGTTCTTAAATTCCCCGTTTTTTTTGTGAAATCATCATAATTTTTACCAATTGGTATGTCCACAAATAAGTTTTACTGATTCCAAAATAAAAAATAAAGTAAACGAAATATAAGCAAACTTCTAAACTAATAATTATAAGAATAAAGCTAATTTTAACATTTATACAATGATCCACTGGTTGATTGGATAAATCGCTTTGCATTATGGGTATTTAACTATTTATCTATTTGAAACAATTAAAACTAGACCATATTCTAAAACAATGTACACAATTTGCAACAATGTAAGCAAGAAACAAACTAAATATAGATGAAGTATACCGTACAAGCAGTTGTTATTCTTCTAACTGCGCTAAGAAATCAAATTTCCACAAATATACATATATCTAGAATCTTAGGCACTTAGCGACTAAAATATACAAAGTAACAGTACCGTTCTGAAGACGGGAATCGAACCAGCGACATTAAGAAATCATTACAACGGTTTTATTGTACCTATATTCAATACTTACTATCACAATCAATTGAATTTTAATATTATTTAAAAATGCGCGTCAGCAGAGGCGGCTTTACCTATAGTGCGGGGTGTGCGGCGTACACGGGCGCCGGGTCTAAGGGGGCGCCGAGCACCCTCTAATCTAATGCGACACCTCCAAAGACACTACTCATTTCCCGACATCATTTAAAATTACACTATTTGCACCCGAATTTCCGTTCGAAATATAACAGTGAGTATTCCATTTTCACCCCGCTCCTACTAGAGGGCGCCATGGTATTGGTTGCACACGGGCGCCACAAGGGCTAGAGCCGCCTCTGCGCGTCAGGCACACTTTTCACGAGGACACGTCTCCTCTTTATTCTCTATGCCTGCATAGAAACTACTGAAAATGTCTCCACAAGAGACAAATATTTTGTCAAGTCAAATACTTCAAGTATCGGACCAATTAGTAATCGGTGTCGGACCAATTTCCAGTGGCGTAGCGAACTTAGCTCGCGCCCGGGGCGCAATACCTTTTAAGCGTCCCCCCATTCGAAAACCATATAATATATATATTTTTATTGTAGCATTCCACCTGATGTAAAGCTAGAGTGCGGTCCATGAATGGAAACAACTGCAACTACGTAGAAACATGTGCGGGCAGTAGTCGCCTCCACTATGCCGGTTTGAGGAGACGAGCATGTACTATCTAGATTGACAGTGCACACTACTCTCCTCTTCTTTGACTCCTTTCAAACTATTCCCGAAAGCTACAATATTAAAAAAAAAAGAATGTCATTCATGGACCGCACTCTAGCTTTACATCAGACGGAGTGTTGTCACATGCCGAGCTACAATAAATAAATAAAATCTCAAAAGTTACCAGAACGGACACCATCCAACGTAGCACTGACACAAATTTTCATTACTCGTAGCTTGTTGTATTAGAAGGTCTACTTGTTTCTCAACCGTGACTGTCTCGTCTATATTGGGGAAGTCCCTTCCAGTCAATTTATCCCGTACACGATTGACAATAGCTAACGCGCGTTTGTTAAGCATCGACTGTGCCGGACCATCGATAACTTCGTTAATATTAATATTTAATCTAGTGCGACTCGGCAGGGGTGATGTAGACGTATCAGCTGCTGAAGCGACGGAAGCGTCAGTCTTCGAACGTCGTCCTGGATCTATGAGACGCCAATTTAGTAATGGGTCGTAAACGAACGCTTCTAACACCGCCATCACACTGTCTTTGTGTCTATGTAGTACTTCCATTACCAATTCGCATGTACGTCGGTATGTGCCTTCTATTCCCGTCACCTGAATTGGACAATAAAATCGTTTAATAGTCTAATCACCTAAGAGACGAAATTTTCGAATGTAATACCCGTGAAGTGACCTTGTCGCGTTTTGGGAACAGTTTGTAAGTAGCCAGGTATGGCGAGAATGTCAATCTAGATGGTACATGCTCGTCTCCTCAAGCCGGCATAGTGGAGGCGACTGCTGCCCGTAGAGGTTTCTCTGTAGTAGCAGTTGTTTTCGTTCATGAACCGCTCTCTAGCTTTACATCAGGCGGAGTGTTGTCATATGGCGAGCTACAATAAAAATATTACATATATTTTAATAAAAAAAAGTATATAAGCATTATATTTGTTTAAAAACCTGCTTCTCTTCGCTCACATCTGTCATAATCATGGAGGTTAGCTGGAAGAGAATGCTAATTAGCATTAAGTTCGCCTGTGTGCACGCTACACTGAGCTTTAAATAAATAAATAAAAGCGTCATACCTCCATAGCGTTAATAAGCATCCTCGTTAATCTAAACGGAATCCTCTCTGGAAATTTATCCCTAGTGACGGCAACTTCGAAGCAATCACCAAAATCGATGTGAAGGAATTTACCAGTAACCCTATCCAACATAATATTGGATGGATGTCTATCACCCAATCCGAGTATGTAACCGACCATACTCATCACAGCCAATGATCTTGTGTAATTAGTGCGACGCTCAAACCATACTTCGGATGATGGACTCTTTAACCAGAGCAATTTTGCTAAATCATCACCAGCCGTATGCTCTAACGCGTGCTCGAATACTTCTACCTAGAATAACAAATGGTTTAATTAAAGACATTCTCGTTATAAAAGAACAATGCCCATTTTTGGGCCCACTTTTCCCCTCTCTCACTCTACTGCGCCCTCCTCTTAGGAGGACGCAGGCCTCTTTTATCCCATTTCTCGCGTTTTTGCTTTCGGAGCAGACGCTTCACGTCTGTTTCCACCTCTCATTCGTGCTGAAAAAACCCTTTTAGGGTTAGCAGCGGTTCTCTTTCAGATAAAAAAAAAATTGGGCCCACTTGATGTCTAATAGTTTGTTAACGTGAAAGCCAACACCTGAGCGTCCATACATTTTGTTTTACAACATTATTTGAAACATAGCAAATTTATGTTGAAATTAAGTAATTTGATAACTTTCTCAGCACTAATTATTATCGCAAATCACTATAATATGAAATAGCTACGGCACAGAATATATAAAATGCTTGTGAAATATAACCAATATAAAATGTTTAAAATATTTAAAATGCATTTTATATATTCTGTGCCATAGCTATTTGTTTATTATAGTGATTTGCGATAATAATTAGTGCTGAGAAAGTTATAAAATTATTTAATTTCAACATAAATCTGCTATGTTACAAACAATGTTGTAAAACAAAATGTATGGACGCTCAGGTGTCGGCTTTCAGGTTAACAAAACAATATTCTAAAATGATACCTTATTTTTTCATTAATTTATTTTAATTATATCAACAGTCAACACACCGTTTACTAATCAATAGACAATGTTTAATTACATGAAAAACAGATATCATCAATTATTAAAGCATTAAAAATAATAATAACCTCAAATATTGCATCAGAAAACATCTAATTACTCAATAACCCGGGTAAGAAAAATTAAGCTGATTAGTGATAATGAATCTGAATTTAATTTCCTACAAAATTAACAAAAAATCATCGACCAACTCGAGAAAAAAATTGTGGGCCCAATTCTCATAGGCGAATGGGCATTCTCCTTTAATTTCGTTTCAGAGCGGTTTCTATCAAGAGATTTCCCATAAATTCCAGCCAGTGCGGCACTAATGTAACTTTGATGACATTGATACATAGTGTTCATAAAAACCCCTTAGAAAATAGCGAGAGGAGTATGCACTGTCAATCTAGATGGTGCATGCTCGTTTCCTCAAGCCGGCATAGTGGAGGCGACTGCTGCCCTTAAATGTTTATCTGTAGTAGCAGTTGTATCCATTCATGGACTGCACTCTAGCTTTACATCAGGCGGAGTGTTGTCACATGCTGAGCTAAATTAAAAAAAAAATTGTTATTTTATATATGCAAAATTCGAGATGACGGTCATAAGAAAAAATACCTTTTGCATCAACTTTAGCTTCTCAAGATCTGAAGCCATTCTTTGCATTATCCTATGTTCAATATTAAGCAAACATTTTCTTTTCTCTCTGTAATCTTTTATTAGGGAGTGTAACGTGTCACAATGCGGCACCCAACCGATGAGTCCAGAGTTAGTGGACAGTGGCACAACACTATATCGCTGTATGGCGAGATCTCTTCTAAAGGTGTGAGGGTCCGCTTGTAACAACGTATTGACTAATCCAAACAGTTGCATCACTCTCTCGTCTTGTCTCAAATCCTCGTGCCCTTTCAATAGGAACATGTAATCGGAGCCGTTCGAACCGCGGATTGTCAGACGACGCGGACGTTGTTTTGATGTTATCACCTAAAAGGTATTAAAAAAAAAATTTCAATTATTTAATTTTTTGACATACTCAATATAAATTATGATGAAAATTGAACATAAATAACCCGTGCCATACACTCAGTCTGATGGGAGAATCGAACCTATGGCCTCATGAATCCATTATACAGCTATTCCCTTGAGAAGCTAAGGTTATTAAACTTGCAGTGTGACACATAGTAGATAGTGTAATCCGCAAGCGCGTCCGACCAATGAGCGTAGGTCACTGTAGCTGGGTGACACAACACCGATTCATGTAATCCAGACATAGTTCGGTTACTGGTCATAGTGTTGATGATGATCAGCTTCAGAGGTGTTATATTAAATTAGTGAGGTGAATATATTCGAAATCATCGAGTAGTAAACGAATAATAGATTATTTTCTCTATGCGCAATTTTTACAATAATATCGTTTTTTAATAATCTAGCTTCCCAAGCCGGCATAGCGGAGGAGACTGCTGCCTGTAGATATTTCTCAGCAGTAGCAGTTGTTTCCGTTCATGGACCACACTCTAGCTTTACATATGCTGAGCTACAATAAAAAAAATCTCACCTGCAAACTGCTCTGCATATTAGCGATCCGTATAACCTCTTGATCAGGAACATATGAACCTGGGACCGCGAGTTCCAAATCGCGACAGTTCAGTAACCTCGGACTAACGTATTGTATTTCTAATGTTGTTAAAGTTGGTAACTGTCGACTTATTCTTCTAAATACATGGTAATATAAATCCCAAGCCTGATTCAAATCACGTAGACTTTTTGAGACCTGGAAAAAATTATGGAACGTGCGTGTGTGGGCAAACAATTCAAAAGATTGTTTAGTGTGATGCACAATATTATTAACTATAAGTAAAAATATTTACTTTGACACTGGCAAATTGTTGCAATGCCATATAAAAAAAAAAGAAAAAAAAAACTTTATTACTTACTCTGTATCTGTTACACCAATCCAGTGCCTCATTAAGATCTCTCCCGTAAGCTTGATTGAATGAGACCTCCTTCAAAGTTTGGGGACCTCTCTCCAACATAGTATGCAATGGTTCTAACGTTTTTAACATAGCATTTACATCATGTTCGCTGAAGTATAATCTACAATATAACAATTTTTAGAGTGGTGGGCTGACTGATGATGGTTATTAGCCTAGTCTGCCGTCCTGGGGTAGTACCACCACTTTCGAATGTAACACCCGTGAAGTGACTTTGTTGCGTTTCGGGAACAGTTTGGAAGTAGCCAGGTATAACGAGAGGAGTGTGCAGTCAATCTGGATGGTGCACATTCGTCTCCTTAAGCCAGCATAGCGGAGGTGACTGCTGCCTGTAGAAATTTATCTGTATGTTTCCATTCATAGACCGTACTCTAGCTTTACATCAGGCAGAGTGTTGGAGGAAATTAGAAATATAATGATAGGACTTTGCCTTCCTCCACCTTGAAGCTTAAACATGGCCCATTAGCGGCGGTCAAAGAGAAATATTTGTAGGCAGTAGTCAGTTCCACCATGCCGGCTTGATAATGTGTGCGGCAGAGCAAATTTCTCTCGTTTTACCAGGCTACTTCTAAGCTAAACATGAGACGCAATTAGCTCACTTCACAGATGTTAGCTTTGTAAGTAGCGCTGTAGAATAATATACCTGGATGCTTCTTCAAGCGCCTCATGCCACTGTTCATGCCAAAGTATAGCAACACGGATCAGTTCTTCAGATATCATAGCAGCCTGCTTAACGAGATTATTCGAATGCGTGCACATAGATTTTAAAATTTGATTAGCTGCAGTCTTCCGATCCACAAACGTCGACTTAGACGCCACTGTTAATGGATACACTAACGCTTGAGGATGACATTTGCCTATGTCAATTAGTAATGAATGGATTAATTTACTGACTAGAGCGCGAGGAGTGTCTATGCGCGCTATGAGCTGCGGTATCACTTGCAACCACACGTTTATCTCTATTGTTCTTATACCGTCCACAATAGCTTCATGTACCAAAGGATGATGACCATAATCAAACCATAAAGTTAACAGTCTTAGCGTATCCTGTAATGAACTGCCATGCGACAATTCGATCGACTTAAAAAATCCACAGACGGCCGGCACAGTGTGTTGTTTTATATAATCGGCTGTATTATCAGTCTCCTGATGTTTGTAGAATAATACTGTCTCAAAGTTCATATATGCGAATGCGTGCCATGCTTTATACCAATCCACCGCTAGCTCTATAGCTGATGAGTAATTGAACAAAATCTTAGATATTGACGTCTCGTTAACACCATGTATTGATTCACACCAAGAGCCCAGTTTGAGATGACATCTCGCGAGCAACCTACTGTGTTCAGTATCGACGCTCTCGGCGGCTTCGACGTAACGTTGTAATTGATCATACGCCAATTGCTTATGTCCAGCCACCCATAAATGTTTCGCGTACGCCAGAGTTAATCTCGGTTCGTGAGTCGGTAGTGGTAGCTCTGTATTTAGACTGGGATCACAACCCAATAACTTGACTAGAGTACGATGTGCTTGTCCCGGAGCGCCACTTTTACGACACAATGAAGCAAATTTCAACCAAGTGGCCATGTCTTCTTGTGGAGTCAACACTAGACTGTGTACTTGCAGTATTTTCCTCCAATCTTCAACGAGCCTCTGGCCTCCTTGTAATCTCAACCACCACGCTTGTCTCAAATTCTCCCTCTTTTCGGGGACTAATTTATATGTAACGACTTCTTCTAGTTCAGCCAGTAACTGCGCATTAACTAACGCGCCATAAGCTCTTTGGTAACTCTCGCCAGCCACAGCGGTGAGTTCAGAGTCTAATAAAGTTCTCGCTTGTTCTACGAATTGCCTCGACTGTTCCCAATTATCACTTTTTATTGCCAGAACGGCTCTATAAAAAGCACCATCTTGTGTAACTTCTGGTAAGAAGTTGACATATTTTTCCATAGACTCCCATTCTTTTAATCCCCAAGCCGCCGCAGCAGCTAATCTTGCCGATTTTGCTTTATCATCTGAAGACATTTTGGGCCACTTTCTCGCGACAGTGTCATATAATTTTCCCCATTCTCCTAAAGCTTCAAGACAGCGCATTTGCCCGAGTGTCGCATCTATATCTGCCGGGTTGGTGACTAATCTGTCACCATAGAGGTTAAGTGCCTTTTCCCAGTTATGTAGTTTTTCATACCACCTGACTTGAACTTGTAGAGTGCTGTCGCCGGCCGCTTTATGCGCCATAACTCTCTCGAGAAGACCTTCGGCGGCTTCTTTCTGTTGTAATTTATTGTTGATCAGAATTAATGATTCCACTACCTGAGAAGTGGCACCGCTACGAAATTCTTCTTCCTAAAATATTAAAAATTTAGATAAATATTTTTATTTATTTATTTTTATAATTATATTATAAAGTAATAATGCTTTACCTTGTAATGTAAAGCTTTCGCATAAGCTCTACATAGCATAGCCCGTTCACCTAACAAATGTGTAGGTAATGGCAAAGCACCACCTTCACAATGTTCCATAAATTCAGCTAAATTCAATATAGTATGCGCCAACTCTGGTGCATCAGGAGCTGTTAACGCTTGTTCTAAAGCATTTGACAATTCACTACGATATGATGCATCTAGTTCTGTCCAACATGATACAAATGCTGCATTGAATAAATCTCTTAGTAATTGGGAATAGTTGTGTGCAAGAGCTAGACATGCCCTGAAAATGAATGCAAATTTATATTAACTGTTTATTAACAAGAGCGGCCGTGGTCTAGCGGTAAGACGCGTGAACTCACGATCGATGGGACCCGTGTTCGAACCTCGCTAAAGACCGGTACCAATGTAACTTTGTTATATGTACTTTGGTCGCTCAGTGCCTATAGGCACTATTAAAGAGTGGTAGGCAGACTGATGATGGTTATTTGTCCAGTCTGTCGTCCTGGGGCAGTACCACCAATTTCGAATGTAACACCCGTGAAGTGACCTTGTCGCGTTTCGGGAATAGTTTGAAAGTAGCCAGATATAAGAGAGGAGTATGCACTGTCAATCTAGATGGTACATGCTCGTCTCCTCAAGCCGGCATAGTGGAGGCGACTGCAGCCCGTAGAGATTTCTCTGTGGTAGCAGTTGTTTCCATTCATGGACCGCACTCTAGCTTTACATCAGGCGGAGTGTTGTCACATGTCGAGCTACAATAAAAAAAAAAAAAAAAAAAAATACTATTTCACATTTATACAAATAAATTACCTCAAAGCTGGACTATGAGATTCAGTGAGGAGGCCAATACTAAATCTTCTTAGCCATTCCAACCAATCGTCTTTGGAGACACGACTGCTCACCGTCCAAGCTACCTTCAAACTTTGAGCGTTTACGTAAAGTTTTCTAATGCCTTGGTTTGACGTGTCACTTGCTACAATTCGCACCTGAAATTTTCAATATTTTTTTTTAACAGCAAAGGTAATCTTACAAACTGAATCAAGAATGTGAAGCACTGTCTTTCTGGATGTTGCACATACGTCTCCTGAAGCCGGTATAGCGGAGGCGACTGTAGAAATTTTTCCGTGGTAGCAATTGTTTCCGTTCATGGACTGCACTCTAGCTTTACATCAAGAGGAGAGTTGTCATAATCCGAATTACCTCTTGATTATTGTTCCTTGGTCTCCTGCGACTAGTCAACAACAAATCTTCAGAAGTCATTGAGGAGGTGCATTGTAATTTTGATATCAAAACTTCATAATTTCTGGAGTGAATTTTATGTTTGATCATAACTTTTTGGACTAACGGAATAAAATCAACATATTTCCTCCCCAATTGTATAACTAATGCGCATAGAGTATCCATGACGACCGGTCTTAATGCAGGACACGTATCCAGGCTCCGTACGAGCGGATGAATTATACGCGAAATCAAATCGCTGTAGTTCAGGAAATCCGATAAATAATCTATTGTCTCCATAGCCACTTTGGCAACTTGAATCGGACAATCGTTTGCATCAAAAAGTTTCACAATCGGCGGTAATATCAGATGCATATAGTCTTCCAAATTAGTTTCACATTTTTGTAAAGCAAGTAACAATAATTTGGTAACATTTCTGTCTTTGCTTGTATCATGGGACAATATACGAAGTATTTGTGGCATTAATTGAGTCAAATAAACTTTAAACTCAGAACCCAGAGCTATTGCTATATTTTCAACTAAAACTATAAGAGTGGGCTGCAGGGGACTGTTTGGTGTCCAAAATTCTTTAATCAAATCAAATATCTTGTCTAAATAATTTCTTATATGCTGTTTTACGATAGCAATGATATTTGCGAGCTGTGTGAAAAGAAATTCCCGGAAGCTGTTGCTATCTGTGTTACGAGCGACATACAATAAATTAGGTGTCACTCGAGAAATATATGGAACACATTTTATTCCAAGATTCTGGAAAATTGTGGTTACAGCTTGTACTACACTCGTGTGGTGTTGTTGCAATGTAGGATCCCTTAAAATCCTCATTAAAGTCGAAATAACTATCGCCGGGTAATATTCATCAAGAACTGATGACGACATGTTAACTAACATTTCACTGGTTGTCATTTCAAAATTATTGTCATCAACTTTGCTATCAGCGACTGGTACTAAATTAGAATCAGGCTGGCAGTCAATCTGACCACGAGTCATTTTATGTTTATACGGATCCAGTGCACCCAACAAGCCGAGTACTCGTAAGGTTTCTCTTCTATCTTTAGTCTGTTGTTCAGTTTTGAGAATATTTAATAGCACATCCATTAATGTTGGATATTCCGTGTAGGGAGACACGACATGTCCTGTAGCACTGATTAACTGACCAAATGTCCATAAAGCTACACTTCTCTTTTCAGTGGCAGTTGCATCTGACAGAAGTTCCAATAAAGTCGAGAGCAGTTCTGGCAACCATTTCTTTAACCCTGAACTATCGCCGCAAACATCAGCTAAATCACCAATTGATTTCAAAACGCTAATAACGACGCCGGGATTGGAATCTGATTCTTTCAATTTAGGTACCAAAACATTTAAAATTGTTTCCGTGTATGGTCTTACTAATCGAGGTGCATGTAAGATGAGATTGTCCAACATTCTAGCAGCCTGTTCCTTATTACGACTCATTCCAGAATGTTCTAATTCAGTAAGAAATTGTATTAGAGTTTTTCTCAATCCAGGCATTATATAGGCCGGGTTGACAGTGCTCAGCCTTCCTATAGTACATATTGCCAGTTCCCTTATCTCCAAATGTTCATCATTCATAGCAATGAAGAAGAAGCTTAAGTTCTCTATTTGTGCCAAATGAGAATCAAATTTCTCATTCAACGATTCAAGAACCCAATATCTCACTTCATATTCTGGATCAGTGACTGATACTACTAATAATTTTCCAATAACTTCTGCAGTCAATGTTGTTAATGTCCGAGATGGTCTGTTTCTTGCCCTATCAACAGCATTAGACAATAATTTAGCTGATGTCTTAACAGCTTCCAATCTTATTTGCTGATTATCGCTATGAATAAAATGGTCAGCACATCTTCTAACAAATGAAAGTAAACTATGTTGACCTTGAAAATTAAATGAGCCCAAAGTCTTCAAAGCCAAAACAATACTCTCTGGACCTTGCGGTTCAAGGATGTAACTCATACTCATCTGTTGTTCCAGATTGGGAGGAAGACCGGGATGTAAGAAGGGTTTATTTCTTAAAACCAAAGACAGCATATTGAGTAAACCTTCACTAATTTCAGCTCTTAAAACAGGAACATTTTGACTTAGTTCTTGTAAGCAAATTGTTAATGCGGGGCTCAATCCTGTAGCAAACATGACGTCCAACAATTCCTTGATATCAGACACAACAGAATCAATCACTGCACTACCCAATAAAGTTATACAATCAAATACAGAGGGGTCGACCCAAACACGTCTCTTGCTAGAAGAATCTTTAACAGGAAGAGCAAATTTAATAACTTCCATAATCTGTGGTATATAATCCTTGATATGATCACCAACGGCTGTGGCGATCAAGCCCAAAGTTGTATATGCCATAATTTTATCTTTTTCTCTGCTCCTGAGTAAAAATAGCAGATGTTTAATAGTCGAGTCTAAGTATTTCTTTACAAACACTTCTTTGTTAAATGCAGCCAGCCTTGGAATAATTATAAGTAGAATTTGAGGTACAGCTTGTATCTTCAAAGGCCTTTGTGCCATTATATCTGTAATAACATATTTAATTAATTTAGTAGTTTTAATTTTTTTTATTTTCATGTCTTATTAACTGATCTTGAAATGCGACAGTCATTTCACGGATTTGAAAGTGGTGGTAATTTATTGCATCGTGTCCATGAACTGTACTGTATTATTAGTTTATTGGATATTTGTGGTATCATCAATCAAAAAAAAAAAAAAAAAAAATGGACTGGGCTGGGAAAAAGACGGCTAATAATCATAATCAGTCGGCCTACTTATAATCAGACGGCCTTTATTGGGTAGGGTCTTTAATAAATAGTGCAATTAAAGTACATATAATATAGTTACATTGGTACCTGTCAGAATTTGGGAGATTTGAACACAGGTCTCATCGATAGTGAGTTCAACCTTCTACCACTAGACCACAATGGCTAAATCTCTGATAAAAGTTTTAAAAATAAATGTGATGAATAATTTCCTTTAATTCAGTTAATATACAGGTGAATTTTTCAAGCGCAATTTTTAATAAAATCCTTTGAGTATTTTTTGTTATCTTTTATAATTTCAGATTTGTTCACCAAAGCCCGCTTAAAAAATTCACCCTGTATACGCATTTCTACATACTTTACCTTGACATATTCTTTCATATTTAGAGACCAACAGAGCCCTGCATACTTTAGACTCATAAATAGGTACAGGATATTGTATATTTTCTGTCTTCAGACCATCACACAAGTACCCTCTTTTAACAGACAGACTGTGCAATTTAGTACTTATGAAAATTATATCATCTGTCATTTTAATATCCTTCTGAGTGTCCAAACTTTGCATATGATCTGTATATTTCTTTTCCCATGCTGAATTAGAGCATCGTAGTAACTCATTCAAGATTAGAAGACCACTGTGAACTCTATCTTCTCTCGTAACCCCCTTCTCTCTTATTGATACATCTTCAAATGCCATAACGACTTCTTCATAACATTGCACATACCACTGAGGTTTTGCCGAAGACTGTTTAGCTGATTCTCTCTGGGCCGTCACAACTAGACCTGCTCGTAAAGCCTTTGCAGCAGCCTCCCTTATTTGGGGCTTCGGGTCTTTAAGCGCTGTCAGTATATGATCAAAGAATCCAGAGACTTGCTGGTAAAAGTAAGTTGGCATAGCTATTGCTAATTCTTTTAGCAAAAGTACTGCTGAATGTCTTCTCCCTTCATTTCTTTCTTCCGATAACCACTCAAAAGCACGTTTTACTTCAAACTCAACATATTCAGCTCTCTTTACACCAGAAACTGTGGCTAGACGTCCAACAGTCTTTGCCGCAAGTTCCATAACACCAACGTCGGACGATGGAAGAAGATTTCGTAAGTAATTAGCAAAACGGGTGATCCTGGTCTTCGTAGTATCACAGTCTCCTCCAATTAGACAAACTGCAATTATTGATATTAAATTGTTTAATACAATATACTAGCTGTTGTCTGCAACTTTATTAATTAGTATGCATAATAAATGTGTTCGCATAAATAAACAAATATTTAATAATTTTAAATGTGAATGGTAATAATTTCTTCATATAATATAATTAAGTAAATTAAAATTAATATCAAATACAGTACATATTAGGTCTAAATTATTCAACGCGCTTACCGATGGCTAGAACACCGCCTTTCTTTTCGTGGACATCACTTGCTGATACCATTTCAAATATATGGTGGTTAAATTCATCGAGGAATTGGGTAAGTTCCTCTTGTGGAACTTCCCGTAACTCGGTTTTAGCATAATGATAAAGTTCACGAGCGGTCTTAATTTGTATATCAACATTCCTTGATTTTAGCCCTTGTACGAACTGAGATACCTGACTAGCCATCATTTTGATGAGATTATATTACTACTTCATTTTGAAATGCAATAAAACATATCAATTCTAAAATAAAACACGTTTTTCTAATCAATATTTTCGACGATAAAAATAAACACTCGTGTCCACGCGCCTCCACTACTTGACATAGCGTAATAGATAATAGACTGAGACTCTATTTACAATTATCGATTTGAAAAAAAAATCAATAATTAATAATAATTCTCTTAATTTTATAAGAATACAATCGGAAAATGTTTTTGTGATTAAATGATAAAAAAATATTTTTTTGAACATCTTTAAAATAACGTATTGAATTTAAAAAACGTAGGTTTTCATTGATGCCTAAACAATGTAAAAAAAAAGTAGACTTGTCTATTCTCTTGTGGCCGTGTTTCATTCATTTCGCTTCCTTTTTTTTATCGTATAAATGGTAACCATATACGGGTGTTCCTCGTTAGAAATTTCCTTATTACTAATTAAATGAAGGTGCTATAATAGTTGGTTTTATGTAAAAACTGTAGGTTATAAATTGTTAAATAATGATCTTACTGGAGATCAATAACAGAATTATAGAAGAAACTTTAGCTGTTAAGTATAGAAATGCTTTGGCACGGTGAGTAACTTGTTAATAGAAAGTTTTCACTGACATAAACCTTCACAGGCACAGTGTTTTTAAAGTGTAATACGTCAACATAAGAATATAGGGCGTTGTACGTGTTTTTGCTATATCTGGACGTGTTCCAGATGGGTGGATAACCCCATTGCAGGAATATATGTCAAGTGTCAAATTGTCGGGGTTGGCCCACGTTGAATGCGGTGCTCTGTAATTTTAATAACATTTGTATTAGAATATTGTATTTACAGACTACATTGTATCGGCGGTCGCGCCTATCTGTATGAGTCATAAATATAATCTTGCACCTACATACGCATAACCATACGCTTCCGTTTGTTTTTTCAATAAAATATATGATGCATTAATGTTTTATATGTTTATAACAAACTCAACATGTTTACTAAGTTCCCCTAGGAATATGAACCTTCTGTAATGGGAATAAGGATATATATCATATTAAATTGGTTATATTAAATTCTAGATTAAAGCCAGAGTCAATAGATGTGACAGTAGCAGACTTTGATGGAGTACTATTTCATATATCTAATGTTAATGGAGATAAAACCAAAGTTAGGGTAAGTGAAAAGTTCTTATTTATGACAATTTGGTAGACTGATGATGGTTATTAGCCCATGAAGTGACCTAGGCATGCTTCAGGGTATGCTTGGAAAGTAGCCGAGTATAACGTTGTGATGGTGTAGTGGAGGGGACTGATGCCTGCTGACATTTCTCTGTGGTAGCAGTTGTTTCCATTCTTGGACTGCATTGTAGAGTCATTATTAAAAGTAATAGCTAAAATTATTATTGCAGGTTAGTATATCGTTGAAGTTTTACAAGCAATTGGAGGAGCACGGAGCTGATGAATTATTGAAAACTATTTATGGTCCATTACTCGTTGAAGCTGAGTCTGGTATGTTTAGTCTTATAGTGAATTTTTTAGCAAATTTAAAATAAATAGATGGAGTTTGTCTCCATTTTGGAAACCGAAAATATCTTTTGTTAGGAATATGACATCATGCACTGATGAAATGACTGTAAGGAGGCTGTTCGTTCCATCGCTCTTTTAATTCAGTGTTGTGTGTGTGACAATCTTTTCTACCTAGATCTACCCGGCAAAAATAATTGAAATTTAAGTTAGCAACAGTTTAGAAGTATTTGAGGTCCCAAAACGCTTTAATGCAGGATGCACTGTCAATCTAGATGGTACATGCTCGTCTCCTCGAGCCGGCATAGTGGAGGCGACTGCAGCCCATAGAGATTTCTCTGTAGTAGCAGTTGTTTCCATTCATGGACCGCACTCTAGCTTTACATCAGGCGGAGTGTTGTCACATGTCGAGCTACAATAAAAAAATAAAAAAAACTAAATTAAAATATTAAAACTTTTTTTATGGTAAACCTTAGCAAGAATTATGATAATTTTTTTTTATTTTTATATTAGTCATTGAGGTGGGGTTTAGTTATTGAAATAATATTTCCTTATTTAGGTTGTCCTGTTAAGTTTGTGTAGTGTAGTGAAATATATATTCTTTCAATGAAATGAAATAAGCAAAACTTATATCGATATTTAGTTATGATATTTTTTTTCTGAATATATATATTTTTTTAATTCTTATATGCACAATTGCACAGGCTATAATGCATTTGAATTGAGTTTCTTGTGGTAGTCTTCTTGTTATATGCCTTTCCGAAGCCATGGTAGAGTCTAACAATGAACAAGTACATGCTAAGACCATCCTAATAAAATATTTTCATATTTCAATCATTAACTGAAAATATTATCCATCAATAATATAAATTCAGTTAATATTATAAAAATAGGCTTAGAAATTCACTAAATAAAAACGAAAGTTTAAATTTAATCTACATGAAGATTATCTGTAAAAAGTCAAAAATAGTTTTTTTTTTCACTTGATAAGATATACATTATCCTTACAGTTGTGATAAGATTGGAATTCACAAACGTTTGTCAATAAATTTTTACTATAACTAAAATGTACTATAGCTAGATAAGGGACTAAACATGTATATGAAGGCTATAGTATAATGCTAGAAGTAATTCATCTCCTTAACTCGAATGGAACTGCTGACTATTCGCTGTGGCTCATGAACTGTACTCTAGCTTAACATTAGCAGGGTGAGGTCAGATGCCAGACTACTATACAAAAAACATTATAGAACAATTTACATGACCATGCCAACACACCATATTGGTTTTTTTTATTGTAGCTTGGCATGTGACAAAGCTAGAGTGCGGTCCATGAATGGATACAACTGCTACTACTGAGAAATCTCTACAGACAGTAGTCGCTTCCACTATGCCGTCTTGAAGAGACAAGCATAAACTCACTCACTTATTAAAAAATAAATCAATTAGAGAGAGAGAGAGATTCCACACGGGTGCGTTGCTCTGCGTGGGTCGTCGTAATTTTGACGCACAAGTCCTACGTGTTAGGTCGTCAGACCACCGCCGAACAACATATAGCATACTATAAGTCGTCGCAACGCACCCGTATGGCATCTCTCTTAAGCTATGTAGATTTTTGAATAACAAACAAAAAATTAAACTGGTAATTTTGTGTTTCAGGTTACAATGTATCATTGTTATTAGATTTGGAGAATATTCCCGATGATTGGGAAGAGTTGGTGAAGAAAGTTGGTCTATTAAAGAGGAACTGCTTTGCGTCTGTGTTTGAGCGTTACTTCAGATTGCAGGAGGATGGGGATGTTGGACAGAAACGTGCTGTTATTAATTATAGACAGGATGAAACTTTGTAAGTAAAATATTTAAACTACAGTAATATCCCACTTTACAGTTTACTCACTTCCGCAAAAACTCGCGTTAAGTGAAATTCGTGTATAAGGGGGTTACGTCTAAGCATAACCAAAAGTCAGTACAACAAATCAATACATACTTTAATTCTAAAAACAAATTACATTGCATACATTATGCATTTTCGTTTACGGTCTTGTAAAATATTTTCATAACACGCAACACTTTTTTTACTGATTGACATACGGTTAAAATATGGTCATCATCACTGTCTATGCTCTGCATAAATTAAATGAATAAATCTTTAAAAGAGCCATTTTAGCGCGAAATTTGAACTTCGCGTAAAAACGAGACGGTACATAAATTTCTACAGGCAGAATTTTCATCAAGCCGGCATAGCGAAAACCGAATTTTTTTTTTATTAAATTCGAAAGGATTCTCCTAAGAGAATTGGGCCCACAATTTTTTTCTCGAGTTTGTCGATATTTTCTAGTTAATTTTCTAGAATAATCAATCTATGTTCCTTATCACCAATCAGTTTTAATTATTTCATCTGAGTTATTCAGTATTTAGATGTTTTGTGATGCAATATTAGAGGTTATTATTATTTTAAATGCTTTAAATAATTGATGATATAGTTTTTTTTATGTAATTAAACATCATCTGTTGATTGATAAATGATGTGTTGATATAATTAAAATGGATTAAAAAAATATAAGATATTATTTTAGAATATTGTTTTGTTACCTAACTATTAGGTATTAAGTGGGCCCAAAAATTCTCCTTTTTAATTTTTTTTTAATATATTACAGATATGTGGAAGCGCAAGAAGATCGTGTGACGGTTGTATTTTCAACAGTATTCCGACATGAGGATGATATGGTGATTGGTAAAGTCTTCATGCAGGAACTTAAGGAGGGTCGGAGAGCATCCACTACCGCACCACAGGTATTATGGGTTATCTGTTTATATTTGTAAATTAATATTTATTATTAGAAGTCCGATTTGTAGAGTTAAAAGATTTGTTTTCTTTATTATAGGTTTTATTTTCGCACAAGGAACCGCCTTTGGAATTGATGGACACTGATGCTAAAGTAGGAGAAAACATCAGTTATGTTACGTTTGGTAAGTCAATATAATTATAGACTATACTAAGATATATCGCCTGTACATTTAGTCTTTTTTTAAAATTGATTTTCCATACATTATCGACACTTCTTGGGCCGCCATAGTGACAGCAATTGGATTTTATAAGAAATTTTTTCCGTACGCTATCGACCCTTCTTGGGCCGGCATAGCGACGGCGACTGAATTTTTTTAAAGAAATGTTTTCGGTATATTCTTATCCCTTCTTGGGTCGGCATAGCGACTAGTATTTTTTAAAGAAATATTTTCCATACATTATTGACATTTCTTAGGCCGGCATAACCTCCACTGTCTGTGTCTGTGCCTATCATCAAGCATGTCGATGTCAAAATGTCGCGCCATTATTTAAAAATAACTCATAAGTTATAAACCATAGACAGTTGAAGTAGACTGCGAGAAAAGGTTTTTTTTTTAATTATAGCTCGGCACGTGACAACACTCCGCCTGATGTAAAGCTAGAGTGTGGTCCATGAATGAAAGCAACTGGTACAACAGGGAAAACCTATGCGGGCAGCAGTCACCTCCACTATGCCGGCTTGACAATGCATAGTCCTCTCGTTATACCTGGTCACGTGTTGAAGCTATGTAATTAATACAAATAATAATATTTCCAGTATTATTTCCCCGGCACACGTGTTCGGCGGCGCGTGACAACACAATCGACTTACTTCACATGTTCCGCGATTATCTACACTATCATATCAAGTGTAGTAAAGTGTACGTACACTCGCGCATGAGAGCCAAGGCTGGGGATCTATTGAAAGTGCTTAATAGAGCGAGACCGCAAGCGAGCACACGCCCCAATGAGAGGAAGACGATTACGTAAGCATTTTACGCTTTATTATTAGAAATTATCGAAAAGCGGCCGTGGTCTAGCGGTAAGACTCGTCTCACGATCGATGAGACCCGTGTTCGAACCTCGCTAATTTTGACTGGTACCAATGTAACTTTGTTATATGTACTTTGGTCGCTCAGTGTCTATAGGCACTATCAAAGAGTGGTAGGCAGACTGATGATGGTAATTTGCCGTCCTGGGGAAGTACCACCACTTTCGAACGTAACACCCGCGAACAACCTTGTCGCGTTACGGGAATAGTTTGAAAGTAGCCAGGTATATCGAGAGGAGTGTGCACTGTCAATTTGGATTTCAAATTGATCCCGAAGCGCAACAATGTCACTATGTTCCTTTTTTGATAGAAAATGAATTATTTCTGGGTTTTGGGTGTTCTGTTTTTGTGTTGTTCTTGTTTTAATACCCGAATTCAAGTATAATATATATATTTTTTTTTTATTTACAGGGGCAAAACGTTTGTTAGACGAGATTGAGTGTTGTTTACCGACGCGACGGCCGGTAATATAATAGCCGCCGGTCACATATAATTTGTCAATGTTATACTCACCCGCCAAGCCACGTCTTACAGGACATTGTGCGTATATTTCTATAAATATAAATACTAATTTATTTAGTGGTTTTAATTCCGTCGGCGTAAGGTTCAATTTCGATTCAGGAATTTGCTTCTGGTAAGGCGCTATATGTAATTTGAAATTGGAACCTCGGCCTGAACAGGATAAGATTTGAAAACAGAATAAATATTTTCTAAATTTGAGCTCATGTTAATACTGCCAAATTAAGTATGCTCAAAAATATTTATTTTCATACAATTTTTTCGAGGAAATGTGCGCGCGCATTCAATTATTCGCATTATAGAAAAATTGTAGAAATTCAACATTTATTTTTGTCACGGGAAAACAGTCCATACACTAATTGAATAAGGTTAATATTAGCATGCTTATGTTATTGTTGCATTAAAAATGTTTATCGCAACCACCTGGTCAAGGCTTTACATTAGTGCCCGTTTTACATTCAATATAATTTTTGATAATGGAATTTGTTTTTAGTGCCTCTTATTTTGTTGGATAATGAGGACTTGTATCCATAGACAATGCATTCAAATCGGAGCCCTAGGCCCAGAGTAAGATGGGTTCCCGCATAAATTAAATAATTATATAAACGTTATATTTTTGAGTTGTATGTATTTATTTATGATGCCATTAGCTCCCACTGATCAAAACACGTGGTCTAGTGGCACAACTTTTTGTTGGCAACACTACATCAGAACTGTCAGAGAGGTATTTTGTTAGTGTAATGAAAAATTGTGTAAAAAATTATTGTCTAATAAGCTTTAATTTATCTTTAGACAGAATTATTTTTTAAACTTTTTTAATTATTACACTCAACGAAATATCTCTCTTGACAGTTGTTCTGTAGTGTTGCCAACGAAAGCGAACTCTTCTATAGTCGAAGTCTGGTTCGTGTTTACACCACAGTTATTTTAAACTCATACGAGTGAAAAATCGACAATTAAACCGAGCAATAAAATGGTTCCTTCGGAGATCAATTAACAAACTAAAAAAGTGAAAATTACCAATGAAAAGCAGACTTTACGAAAGTGTCAGTAGCTAATTTTATTGTAATGTAAAATGGGTGGAGTTAAATTCAATATAATAACATTTTATTTATGTAAAAGTTTAGTCTTTGAGGCCCACCAAGCAGACCGACTGACTGGATCAACTTAATATTACACAAAAAAAGAGAAAGAAAAGTCTATTCGTTGAGAGAAAAAACAGAGAGGCAGTAATAGTGGTAGACAGACTGATGATGGTTATTTGTCCAGTCTGCCGTCCTGGGGTAGTACCACCACTTTCGAATGTAACACCTGTGAAGTGACTGTCGCGTTTCGGGAATAGTTTGAAAGTAGCCAGGTATAGCGTGAGGAGTGTGTACTGTCAATCTAAGATGGTACATGCAGGTTTATCTGTAGTAGCAGTTATTTCCATTCATAGACCGCACTCTAGCTTTACATCAGGCGGAGTGTTGTCACATGCCGAGCTACAATAAAATAAAATAAAAAAAAGATATATAGACCATCTACCACCAAATATATCCCACTATGAGTGAAGTCTGAATAGTGGATTTTAGAAAACAGAGAGTCACTAGTGGATCTGCTTGGAGGGCCCTTGGGGACATAGCGAGAGTTTGTCTAACACACAATGATCATGCACAAATCAGCTTAATTTTTATTAATATTAGTTTGTATAATAATAAATAATCCAAACGCAATAATAATGAACAATGTAAATTATGTTTTAGGTAGGTACCATTCAATTTTATTATATAAGTAAGAATTGTATTGTTGTTTATGCGAACAAAACGTATTTTAATGAATTAACCGTTATTTTTTTAAATTTAGAACCATAGACAAGGAAGTCGTATGCGCAAATTATTATAAAAATAAACTTATAGCTAATTGTAAATAATTATGCATTTTATTTCAAGGCATAATAAAAAAACGTATTATAAGAACTGATAATATCCATATAAAGTTTATTAATTTCTTGGTTATGTCAAATTATAAGTAAATATGTATGTGCGATAAATACACTTATTATCTGTAAGGTCCAATTGCACCACATGATTTAACTATTACTGTCAAGTTAAAGTAACGGTTAAAATTAAAATTGGGTTGCTTCAAAAAAAAACCTGTCAGTTTTGCCGCTTACTGTAACCAGCGAGTTTTGGCCGGTCAAGTTAAAGTAATAGTTAAACCAATGTCACTAAAGTTATGTGTATGAAAAGAGGTCAAATATGTTTTACTGTTATTTTTTCGGGAATGTACTCTTATTACATCAGCCACCCTTTTATCGATAACGATATGAATTTACACGTGGAGTAAATGTAAACGTAACCGTCAAAGTCATCGTAAAATGTATATTTAACGGGCCTTTTGGTGCAATTGGACCTAAATGTCAAGATGTATTGTAAATATAAGTAAAAGAAAGAATGTCATTGCACGTTTAATTATTTTCCATTATTTTGTTGCATAAAGTTATATGTAACTATTTTAAAAAGAAGTTATTGAAACTGGATTTTAAACCTTTTAGTTCGGCCTTCAAAACAAAAATATGGAAGGCAGCAATCCTCAACGTCAGCACATAATAATCATCGCCACTGGTTATGCCTCGGGGGCTGCCGCACAATGTTTAATTGAATGACCAAACTGCATCCTAGTAGTGTGATAACAATTGTCTGAATGTTCGAGAAAGTGCACAATAATTGTACATAGTGGGAAATTTATTTGGTGGCGGGTAAATCTATTGTATTTTATGTTCTAACTCTTCTTTATTTCTTCTTCTGCCTGTCGCTGTATTTTCTCCGAAATAAATAAATAAATAAATAAACACCACAGCAGTATTGTCAAGAGAGATATTTCATTGGGTGTAATAATAAAAAATAGTATTAAAATTAAATTAAAACTTGTTATTTATATTCCACGAATTCATTACTTTTAGTCGATTTTTCTTGTTTTTTTTTTAATTCTTTAAGGTTTGAGATCAAGTTCTTTCAATGTAAGCTTAAATATTTTTATATTTTATTTTTTTGTTGAATTAAACGTGCATGATTCAATTGTAGCTAGTTTAGGTTACTGTGGGTGCAATTTAATACGAGATAATGTTTTGATATCCGATAATCATTCTTTCTCTCTCTAACCACTGTTGTGCGATAGAGACAGACCTATATATGCATTTCATTTTTCATTTAATAACTAATTTTTATACACATTTTATTATTGTTTTTTTTTTGTATACGTTTATATATTTTAAAGGACAATGCCCATTTTTGGACCCACTTGATATCTAATAGTTTGTTAACAAAACAATATTCTGAAATAATATCGTATTTTGTCATTAATTTATTTCAATTCTATCGACATATTGTTTACTTATCAATAGACAATGTTTAATTACATAAAAAACCGAAAAATACAATTATAGAAGCATTTAATATTATAATAACCTCGTATATTGTATCAGAAAAAGTAGATTTATTTTTCTACAAAATTAACTATAAATCATAGACAAACTAGATAAAAAAATGTGGGCCCATTTTTCTTAGGCGAATGGGCATTCTCCTTTACTGACATGGTTTTAGTATAATTTTGGAGTCGCGCTGCGTAATTAGCAAATTATTTACTATTTATATTCATGCTTTAGTGATAAGGGTTGTGTAGATTTCGCCATTTTCATACCGATGTTCGACATCCGATATACAGGGGCTACAAACTTTAGGTTCATATGCGCAGTAATTTGAAAATGTAGAAAAAAAAAACTAATGCTTCCATAAGTAAAAAATAAGTATTGATAATAAAATTAAATTAATAAAAAAAATAATAATCATTTGGTCGAGAATTGACTCCCTTCTTCTAGTGTTAAGTATAGTAACGTTATTTATCCAAAATTCTTAAGAAAAAGCCATGAAGAAAGTATAAAGTTAAACGAAATTAAAGGTCGGGTCAAACAGCGCTTTTTGCTGAAAAAGGTAAAGTAAAATTTTGTATAGAACTATAAACGTTATTATTCCAGCGCTGTTTAACAGCTTGAGAAATGATGAGAGGTTTATATTTTGTGACCGCACTCCGCTTAATGTAATTAATAATTAAGCCAGAGTGCGGCTTATAAGTGGATATGATTGCTGCCGTGTGATAGACTCTTCACACTGCGCTTAAAATAAATAGGTTCACGTGAATAATAAGCGAAGATGGCATCGCAGCGCTGAGGCTAAATTCTAGTTCTTTTATTCGATCTAAGTTGTAACAATAACCACTATTGTGGTTATTTTGACATAAGCTTTCGTTATACTGGAATACGGGTTTAATTTATACATATAGTGAACTCAGATTAAATTGGCAAAATAACCATAACGTCAAAGAACTGCAATTTAGCCGATGAGCTCACAGATAACAAACTCCGCTTAATTTTTAAGGAATTATTAATATTTTCATTGAGCTTGCTGTATTTCTTAATGTGATGCCATTAACCTATTGCTAATTGTATATTCTAGAATCTAGCTCATGTAAAGGCGGTGCGGTTTACCGCAATCGTGTCTGTTTGGCCCGGCCTTAAAAAAAGTACATTAGCTTATGTTGGTTTGAGTGAGAAGTGTGTCAAAGGTTCAAAGTCATGGACTGTCTAGGTTATATTGGAAATAATAAAAGTCGAAATGAATGTACTAAGTCATTAAAATTAACTGTTCATTGAAGCGTAGATGCGTATACGCCCTTTTGCATTTAACACTTATTCTTAAATAATTCTTTTTTTTTTTTGAGAAAAACAGTGCAACAGATTAAGCTCACTATCCACGTTAATAATTAATTAAACAATATTTTGTATATGCAGAGGAATAAAATAGTGAGATGCTTCTATGGACTGTAGACCTCATTTGTTCTTTGTTGAATGAACTTAAATGTCCAAATTGGCAATACTAATTCATGCCGGTGTCAGGTGTGTGGGGAATGTGCTCGATGACCCAAACAGAGGAGTACAGCGGACAATGACGAATCCTTGTTTTGCGTTCAGTAGATGTGGAATTAGCAAAATAAAAAATTATATGAATACATATTACAACCATTACCATCGCAAGTTTAATCTATTTACATTATAATTTAATCTTCGAATTTAGGATTGTAAATTAGTAAAATATTGTTACGTTCGTGGGGGGGCTACAAAATAAATAATACACGACTTCGGTCTTCACACCACTATTTATTGCATACGACACACAATAACGTAGAAGCAGGAGTGGTACGATAGTTGCTGGATAGCCTTCAGTCGCTGTTCAGTATCGCTTGTTATCGCAGGAGTTGCTTGTATCGCATCCAGAATAGGACTATTTTTGGGACACTCGGGTGTCGGTATTTATACCCAACAGGAGGAAGTTTCTAGAAAGATCTCGTCGAAGTTGTTTACTAATTATAATGTAAACAAGGTCACAGGTCACGCCACTTTTGTTTACGCTACGCCGCTTATACGAGAACTTTCTAGAAACCTCGACACATGCTATCTCTTTCGCACCCCAGGTGCACGTAACAATATCATAAAGACTAGACGAGTTTTTGGGGCAGGCATGACATATATGGTTGAAGCCTTCCTCCTAGATGGAGGACATGGAGGATGGACACTCTCATATTGAGGAGTCTCGGCATTTTATCATTTTAAGGTGGCAATAATGACCGCTTCGTCTCGAAATCATAGTGGCTTCTCTTCGTGAGAGCAAGCTGTACTTTGAAAACCATGGTCTTACAGGTTTGTGGGTTGGATTTTGGCATAATATGCGTCCTTAATTCTACTTGACCTGGACCATGTATCTGTCTACCGAACTCCAAGCGAAGGTTGGTGAAGGTCTTTCAGTTTGACTCGATGGTAGTTGCATGTCTAGCCCACAGTAGTCAATCAGCATAACATTATATTCTGGTCTTTGAGGTGACATTTATACTGAGTATTTTTGATATCAAGGATGATGCGACTGTGAATTCTGCTTGTAAAGAGGTTCTGAACTACAGCCTTCAATCAGGTCTTTCATCATCGCCAATTGTCACTCAGTTCTTGGAATCAGGGGGGCTATTGCGGACGCGAGCTCACCGTGAGTCACGGTGACTATCTGGTTTCCTTCCGGCACTATTTGTAATGTGATTGGACGAGCCACTCTCAACAGGGAACGCCCATCGTGGCTCGTCCAATCACATTACAAATAGTGCCGGAAGGAAACCAGATAGACTCACGGTGAGCTCGCGTCCGCAATAGCCCCCCTGTTATAATAACTGAGTTCTCATACTTGTTGCACGCTGCAAATGAAACAGTGTCAAGAATTGCACACTCTCCTGTGAAGGCGGACATTTATATTGTAGTACGGTGCTGCTATTCCGGTGATAAACTTCTGCTCCAACACTGCCCTCTTCTGTCAGCTTGGATGCATCAGCGTACAAATATTGCCAGCCATCCCAATACTCTCATTCCATCTTAATATTTTTCTTATTAGCAAACAATGAGTTTTTATTTATTGAACTATAGTGTAATTTAAAGGATTCCGTGCATTCCACCGGAGTTGACCTGGATTTGCTTTTATGCAACCAGATATTAAACGAAGGCATTTCGATTGCATAACATTCCTCTTTCTGGAAGATATTTACTACAAGATCTCATGATGATTGATCCTTAATGTATCTGACTACGAATACGAAAAGGCTATACAATTTATGACGGAAGGGATGAGACTCCCCACTCTTGCTATCATTTTCAACATGCTATATTTTTTGACATTTAATACTCCTCGCCTCTTTTTAGAGGAATCCCTTGTTCTTTCACTGATCTATTTATAGGCGGAATCATTATTTTTCGAGTGAAGAGCATGGACTTGGATTTATGAGGAGACGTGTTCAAACCCGTGAATTTCTAGCCAGTTGATAAGGCTACATAAACTCTAATTTAGCCTAAAAGTGGCCAATTTGTCAGATATGTAAACGACGAGATCGTCTGCGAACTGTAGAATTCGACATTGGTCAAGAACAGACCGGTTTTAGCATTCCGATGTGTGGAAGGATTTGTTTTCTCTTGAGCAATTTTATGGTTGGACAGGGGGGAGTCGCAAACGTTTATTTTTGATTTTACCAATACGCTTTGATTAGATTTATGAAATCTATAAGACGCATAGCAATCATCGGTTTCAAGTCGTCCATATAGATCGCCTTCTTGAATAGCATTTAGTCCAATGATTGAATCATGAATAGAGCGGAATAGAAGCTGTAGTTCGGAAGGTAAGTTTTCTAGTTTTTTCAGCCATCGGATTGTTCCGCCAGTATTGTCTGGTGGTATTTTTACCTCGCATATTGGAGGATTCTGCTTGATAAATTCCAGTGATTGCTTAATTTGGAAAGTACCTTGAGTAATTTCAAAGTTACACCATTCGAGATTTCAACAGTGCAGGTTAGGGTTGACATTGCATCACTTATATCGGTTCTAAAACTGATGAAGAGTTGTTTGGTCTGGTCAGTCCCCAGATAATATTGGCAATAACAAAAAACGTACGTACCAAAAACTCGATGAAAGTCTATTCGCTGGGCTGCAAAAGATTTAGACAAAGCGAAAAGAATGTTTCCAAGGGTTGAGGTCTCAATTTGAGTATCATTACTACATGCCCTTTCACATCCTGTACACCATGTGTCTCCCCATTGAGGTTAATGTTCGTAGATTGTTTTTCGGTGGTTGGAGTGAATATGTCTCGGAATTTTTTGGTTACAGAACCGAAAACATACGAGTAAGTCATGGGTCAAGCATCGGAGGTAAGTCATGACTGCACTTCTGATCATGGCTCTCCGGAGTACGTTTATTAGCGAATTCAGATAGAAAGCAAAATCCTCGTAAATTATTGAAGAAGAAACTCTGCATCTGTAGCACTTTAATCTTTCAAAGCGATCGAATCACCCGCCGGCTGTTTCAAGGAGTAGCTTGTAGTGGGGAGCCGTTGGATCTTACTGCGCAAGTCCATGTTCTCCCAAACAATAACATACGCGATAGAGTTCGAGAGTTCAATGATTAAGAACATTCACCCAATAATTCATGATTAGTCAATGGCGGCGCTTTTTTTTTTAAATTGTGGACAACGGGCGCAATAATTAGGTGAATTCTATAATTGTTAGCTAATTATTTTTACGATATCTTTATCCGTTGTTTGTCTTAGCTTTATTTAATTCGTTGTTATGTGTTTCCATTGCCCTTTAGTTGTGTATAATAATGATTATGAACTAAACATTCAGGGGCCGAACTCCAAAGCCAATCGGCAGTTGTCACTTCGACAACAAAATGTAGGTTTTTGGCGGCCATCTTGAGACGTCAGGTTATCTGTTTTGAATTATTTTCCTAAAATTGTGTTTATTAACCATAAGTGTTCGTGAATGCGCGTGAGTGTGGGCAAACAATTCAAAAGAAGAGAACCTGTGTTTCTATTTTCCCTCCAAAACTCCGTAAGAAGTTTCAGTAAAGATTCTACCACTTTACTGGAGCAATTTTTGACTTGACTGAGACTTGACCTGACTGTTTGGTGTGATGAATGAATGACTCGTGATGCGCAATGTTTTTGACTTGATGCAAAAAAAAATGTTTACTTTGACACTGGCTAATTGTTATAATGCCATATAAAACAAAAAGAAAAGAAACAAAATGTACTGGATTTGACGTTTCGTTATCACCTAGGTGACGTAAACGTCAAATCTATTTTTGTTTTGCTCGATGTGAAATGTGTTCGATTACAATGGAGTATAGCGAATTATGACGGCTTCTTTTTTTGAGTCCACAACTGTCGATTCGATCAAGTGACAACTGTGATTGGCTTTAGACCCAGTGACTAGTGCCTAGTGCCCTAGGTGACAATGAAACGTCAAATGCCATATATTTTGTTTGCGATTCGATCAAGTGACGACTGTCGATTGGTCTTTTTGACTTTACTAAGAACAGTCCTATTCGTCGTTGGTTCACATAGAACACAAATTCATCTGGCCCGGTGGCGAAAAGTGGAACTGTTATTTGATGTTTGACAGTTGCGGCGTTGTATGCGACACTGAGGTCCATTTCCATCGAAAGGCCCGTTAAAGTTAATTTAACTATTACTTTTTACCGTGACGTAACCGGTAAACCTTTACATTTACTCCACACGCGTTGCAATATCGTGTAAATTCATATTGTTATCGTTATAAGGGTGGCTGATCCCGAAAAAATTTGACGTTAGTGACATGCTGGTTACGGTTAGCGTTAAAGTAAGCATTAGAAATGACAGGCGCGACAATGGTGCAAGGCGTGTGGAATAAGTAAACGTTTAACGGTTACGTCGCCGTAAAAGTAATAATAAAAGTAACTTTAACGGGCCTTCTGGTGCAAATGGACCTAAATGCGATTACAGCGGCGCCTTTCAGCGGGCCAGCTGAAGTTTGTCACATTAATGGTTTATTTTGCAAGCTGTATTATTATTTATGTAAGCAAAAGTCGCTTAATGTTATTTGCCTATATTTGTTTTTACAAGTCAACAAAGATTTGTAATTGAGCAAAAATTATTTTAGTTATTTATGAGAGTTGTTTTATTTGCTCTCCTGATTTTAAAACTATTGTGTATTTTATTTTCTAGAATAAAAAGAACATCTTACTTCAACATTGACTTTTATTATACCTTTCTTATATTTAATCACGAAGACAAACAGTGGCTAGTGGGCGTAGTGGATGGCAATAGACGTACAAAACGAGGAGTTATACTTCCAAGCTGATCCCGAAACGCGACTAATAGCAGTCACCACTCACCGGGCTGGCTACCACTTATAATCGCAATTAAACTGTCTCAAATCAAATAAATTTTACTTTTATTAACAAGTATATTCCGCTTTTTTTTAAATTTAAGGCGGTTACTGTAGCCATCGCACTTTTTCAATCGATTTTACACCGTAATTATAACACGAGTCTGGGAAAAATATATATTAAACTACAGGATAGGAAGTTTGCCTGGTATTTCTTTTTCTTTATTATGTAGAATAAGGAATAGTGTTGTGCGCGATAGATGTGGTTTGAAAGATTTGTAGTGACGAGGATTGAGAAAGGAATGCTTCGATGGTTTGGGCACATGGGAAGGATGAATGAAAGGAGATTGACGAAAGGAATATATAAATCTGATGTGAATGGATGCGGACCCAGAAGGGTGTTGTCCGATCAAATCTGAGACATCATCATGAAAGGCTGCCTAGTGCCCATAACCGTCGGGTGTGCATGGAGATAATTGTGGATGTGAAGGAAGCGAGGGTTTGTGTCAGGATCGTAGTAAGTGGCGTTCCGTTGTCTCTGCCTATCCCTGTAGGAAAAAGGCGCGACAATTGTATCATTATGTCTTATTAAATTTTTGATGCAGTTTTACTCGGGAAAAACTCATCGAGAAAAATTTTCTTTTACCATCATTATGTTTGCAAAATCAGGATCTAGGACATGTTTTTTTTCTTTTTCTTAATTCAATAAATATTAACCATAAAGCATTGATATATGCAACTGGATGTGCAATAACCTGCTCCCAATGTGACGCGAGAAAAAATCTCATCGTCATCTTTAGGTTCGCTGTAAGTTAGTATATGACTTGACGGCAAATTGTCTAATCGTTTCAAACGGCCTCTCTCGGCACCTCTAGTATATATCTCTATGGCATAAAGTGAAAATAAATAGTTTGCAGCGTGTTTACGCGCTGTCAAAGTCGAAGCAATTGTATGGTCGAGGTGATTGGCAGCAGTAAGGTCCTTAAAAATTCATTTTATCAGCCGAAGAAGGCGTGGGGGATGTTGGACTTTTCGGTTGTCCCAATTTAGAAAGATGTGCTACTTTGGTTGCGAATTTTACGAAGTTCATCCCCGACACTTGTGGTTCTGGTTTTTGACCACTTTCAGGTTGAAATGACGCGTCCAATAAACCTGTGAATTAATACATTTTAATTACCATATATTTTTTAATTAGTTTTTCGTATATTAAATTATGATAACAATTGTCACGAACATTAGTGCGCAAAGCGTGTAGGAAGTGAGTTCGATTCCTACCGCAGCTGTTACGTGTGCATTAATCCTTTTTATTTAATTTATATTATAATACAATTTAATAATGTTTTTAAAATATAAAAAAACTACGTTAAATATAGCATATGTTTTTGCATATTTAGAAACTAACCTATATGCCGAACAAGTTAAACCAGACAGACATATACGAGTATGTACCTACCTACCTGAGGCACAGTACCTCTATCTCTTATGGTTTCAGTAATCAAGTAGATACACTAGATCTAGTCTAGATATTCATCCATTTACATATTGATGCATCTGTTAACGCCGTGGAGCGGGACTGGAAAGTCCGTATAACTGGCTTGATGGGCACAATAGATTTCCCCACGTAAAAAAGGTACTCTAGATCTAGGATCCTTATATCGTGTTTATTTAACACACCAAGATATATATTTACCTGTATACAAAACGACATCCAAACTGGTTCAGTTTGGTTTCTGCGTGATTGGGAGACAAACATCCGTACATTCAGTTTTACTCACTTTGTTGTGGCGACATTATAGAGCTGTCTTGGGATCCAGTTTGAAGTTTATTTTCCATATTTGGTTTCTTCTTCTCGTGCAACAATTCCAAAGCTTTGCAGCATTAAGTTAAAATAACAATAATTTACAAAACAATACCAAGTACTTTACTTATAGCCTTTGTGAAAGAGATAATTTGTCTTTTGTTATCTTATCTGAGTCGCTTTATAAATTTTATTTGCATACAAAGTCATATTCAAATAGGATCCTTCCTGTCTTAACAACTTCAGTATATTTATATAATTGTAGTAATAAATGGTAAGAGTAGTAGGCAGACTGATGATGGTTATTAGCCCAGTCCGCTGTCCTGGGGTGGTACCACCACTTTCGAATGTAACGCGCGTGAAGTGACCCTGTCGCGTTTCAGGAACAGTTTGAAAGTAGCCAGGTATAACGAGGAAAGTGTGCGTCATGGCGGAGGCGACTGCTGGCTGTGGAAGTTTCTCTGTGGTAGCAGTTGTTTCTCTGTCTGAACCGTTTTCCAGGACGCGATTAAGAGGGCTCAAAAAACTGTGGCAACTAGTGTCTTCGATTTCCAGATTTAGTCTAGCGCCGCCACTGATATATACTAAATAACTGTCAGTTATGAGACGGCAAATTGTCAATGAGAACCGTGTTCGAACCTCGCTAAAGACCGGGACCAATGTAACTTTGTTATTATATGTACTTTGGTCGCTCAGTGCCTACAGGTACTATTAAAGAGTGGTAGGCAGACTGATGATGGTTATTTGTCCAGTCTGCCGTCCTGGGGTAGTACCACCACTTTCGAATGTAACACCCGTGAAGTGACCTTGTCGCGTTTCGGGAATAGTTGAAAGTAGCCAGGCATAACGAGAAGAGTGTGCACTGTCAATCTGGATGGTGCATGCTCGTCTCCTCAAGCCGGCATAGTGGAGGCGACTGCTGCCCGGACAGGTCTCTCTGTAGTAGCAGTTGTTTCCATTCATGGACCGCCCTCTAGCTTTACATCAGGCGGAGTGTTGTCACATGCCGAGCTACAATAAAAAAAAGTTAGGTGTTGACCTAGGACGCTGTCGACATAATATCCAGGACATCCAAGTAAGTAAGTAGATACCTACCATCTTCCAACGACATCGAGTCCATTTTATTATCTTGTATGGTCTCCAATTGTTGTCTAAACTTTGTCGTGATCTTTCGACGTTGATAATCCGCTTCTATTTGTTGCTTCGTGCGTGGAATACGGAACCGGAAGCAGCAGCATATCATGATGACTTATTTAAAAAAAAAAACATATTTTAGAAAGCGACCGTTTTCTAGCGGGACTCACGATCGATGAGATCCGTTTTTGAACCTCGCTAAATTCTGACCGGTGCCTATAGGCACTATAGGTAGGCAGACTGATGATGGTTATTACCCTAGTCTGCCGTATTGGGGTAGTAAGTGACTTCGGGATCAATTTGGAAATAGCCAGGTATATCAATCTGTCAATCTAGATGGTGCACACTTCGAGCCGGCATAGCGGAGGCGACTGCTACCTGTGGAAATTTCTCTGTGGTAGTAGTTGTTTCCGTACATGGACCGCACTCTAGCTACAATAAAAGATCAAAATAAATAAATAATGTATTATGTACTAGTTACCTAATGACAAAATTATCTCCATACACTGTTAATTAGAGTATGGAATCCTCAACCTTATATTCATAAAGATAATGTTCACTTTACTCAAATTTCATGGAGAAAGAAGCTCAATGAATATGGAAATTATATTGAAGTTAAAATTCCCTACGAGCGGTAAAAATATCAGTAGCATTATGTACTCCTTCATAATATTAAATATTTAAACTTACTTAATGCTGTCACACCCAACAAACACAAAAATACAATTTGCCAAACTCTTAATTCGCCGACTATAGTTTTTTCTAACCACTCCGGCTCCTCCGAGTTCTTTATCACGTCCATTAAAGGGTCCATTATAATTAAGTAGTTTTGTGCAAAAGTGACAAAAAGTAGAACGAGTTACAACACACTTTCAATTGAAAAACACCATAATATAATTGCTGTAATTTTTAGGAGTGGTTGCTTACTAGCCACACCTCGTAGCACTCCCTCAAATTAGCTTGTGTATGTTTTAGTTTTCTATTGGTTCAGGAATTAATGAATACTAATAACTTTACGTAATTATACTTGAGGTAAATATTTTTCATTTTAAATTGTTTGCAAATATCCAAAATATCTGTATGTAATTAGGATATACCTTTAAGATGGTTTGAATTTTCCCGCAAATATGTTGTTCCGATAAGGTTACTAGATGAAAATATTTTTTAAATTTTTTTTTATATAATAATGTTTTTTTAAAGTAAAATTAAATGTTGCATAATATAAGTTAAATAATATTAAATTATAACATTATTCGTTCATCTTTTTACTTTAGATTTACTAACTTTGAAACTACACAAATTATTGAATAAGAACATAAATAAATATGCTCCAAATCGTTTAGCATAATTAATTTATTGCAGGTATTGTATTTTACTTCAAAAATGTGATTTATATCATATTTTAATTCCGAGACTGTTGATAGAACTTGTCAATATTTATGAATGAAACGCGTAATCTTTTTTTCTTTATATATTTTTTTTGCCTAGCAACTTTTCATCGTACTTCTCTTTCGTTTGATGACTGTTTCACGAACCCGCAGAAAATAGGGTGTCGAAACTGTCGTATAACCTCCGTATTATAATGAATCTTTTATGATAATTGTTGATTTATTTGTGTAAAGATTGTTATAAGTGATGTTGTGTGAGATCGATAGTGTCCTTGCAGTCACTCTGTAGCTATTTTAAAAATTAAACATGGCCTCGAACCGAGGACTTCAGATCGGATCCGCGTGGTTTCAACGGAAACTAAACTTGAGACCGCAGCACCGGGGCGTGCACCTCGTCACGGAGGAGATCTTGAAGCAGGTGCCGGAGTTGTCGCAGTTCGCGGTCGGCCTTTGCCACATACAGAGTGAGTACTCTGCTGCACCCCCTCCCACATGTCAAATTTGTCCTACATTTACTATCGCGCGGTTTTCCGATTTTCATTGATAATGTGCTAATAACAATGGTCTTGAATGCTTCTATTGTATGGTATATTATGTATTGTATGATTTAATTTATATGTTAAATTGTTGAATTTTCAGTAATGCACACGTCCGCGAGCTTAGCACTCAATGAAAGTTGGGATCCTGATGTTAGAGACGACATGGAAATGATGCTCAACAAAATAGTACCTGAAGGTTTACAATACAGACATTCATGTGAAGGTCCTGATGATATGGTATGTGAACTATATATTCAACAACATATGATAAATATTAATAAACAAGCCATTGTAATTAAATTAAAAACAACATCATGTTTAATTTTTATTAATGTCATTAAAAGCAATAATTGTAATTGTAGAAGAGTGGTAGACAGACTGGTGATGGTTATTAGCCTAGTTCTGCCATCCTGTGGTAGTATCATCACTTTCAAGTGTAACACCCGTGAAGTGACCTTGTTGCTTGTCAGGATAAGTTTAGAGGTAGCCAAGTAGCTAGGTATAGTAGGAGGAGTGTGCCCTATCAATCTGGATGATGTACATTTGTCTTAAGCCGGCATAGCGAAGGGAACTGCTTCCTATAGAAATTTCTCTGTAGTAGTAGTTTCCGTTCATGGACTGCACTCTTGCTTAACATCAGGCGGAGTGTTGTTAAACATTTTTTTACTCCTCTCTGCAGCACTCTGTCACAAGAAAGATATTCAGTGCAGGTTGTGAACTAGCTAATATTTAGACATACACTTGTGTTTTTAAAAAAAAATTATGGGCCTTGTGCTCACAATTGTGGAGTTGGCAGCCACATAGAAGTTACGAGACAATTTCAATAACCTGTAGAAGTTATATATTGAATTTTCAATAGTATGCTATAAGTTATTAACTAACACAGAAACTAATATATGTTAAAATTTTTATTTCAGCCGGCACATGTAAAAGCATGCTTTCTAGGTTCATCGCTCACAATACCCATAACAGATGGTAAATTAAATCTTGGCACATGGCAAGGAGTCTGGTTATGTGAACATCGAAACCATGCCGGTAGTCGTAAGGTTGTTATTACTATTTTAATTCAACTTTAATTATTATTAAGTATTAAACCACATTCTGTTAAAATGCATTTCATGAGCAGAGACAAATGCTGTTACAGGGAAACATCTGTAGGCAGCAGTCACCTTCACTATGCTGGCTTAATAAGACGAATGTGCAAATTGATAGTGTATGTTCCACTCATTACTACTTACAAGCTGATCCTGAATCCCATCAGAATCATAAGTTCTGTCTACCCCCTAAACTTGTTAGCAGTATAAATGTTACTAAATAATGAGCAAATAATTATTACCCTTGAAAAACTTAAGGTTATCTTTATTTATTAAGATATGTGCGATATGACAGGTCAAAGGGGGGCCTTCTGATATTTAAAATACGGTAATAATTAATTTATTGCTGGGCTACTGTAATTTCATCATAACTCTATATAAAATGTTTTTATTGGTCAGGTTGTGGTGACGCTGTCGGGGTGTCCACGTGACTCTCCATTGTCTCCGGTATCTGCGGCGTCGGTGTCTAGTTAGGAACGGCCGGGGGGCAGTACCCCCCGAGCGAGCCAGAGCTCCCGTTCCGGCTCCAAACGCAGGTAGACCACTAGGAATTGATACTGTGCGGACTATTATTGTGGTGGAGGCGACAGATGTCGTCCAGTGTTCATGTGATGCGTGGAGTCTTATACACTGATAGCACTCGTTTATTTGGAAAATTCACCGAAGACACTTTTTGGAAAGAGACACCGATACGCACGTTTAGGAACACGCCGGGGTAGTATAGTCGAGCTCCCATTTCTCTCCGTGTTTAGGTTAGTTCTAGCGTATGTCGAATATGTCCATAGCTTTAATTGTCGGCGAGTCGGCGCGTGTTGTATCAACGCGGCCGTCCGCCGTCGCTACAGATTTGTACCACTAGTATATCATTATTATTAATATCATGTAAGTGCCTCTGTACGGGGCGGTCATGAATTTCTATGCTAATTAATTTGTGGTTTGCTTGTTACGTTTACATTGTGTTCAGTGCCTTTGTAATGTTTAATTAGATTCATTTTATGTTTGGTTAAGGAAAGGTGATCAAATTTTACATTTTAAAACAATTATATGTGGACAATTTTATCAACAAAGGGTGGTAGGCAGACTGACGGTGGTTATTAGCCCAGTCTGCCGTCCTGGGGTAGTAAGCAATACCCGTAAAGATAACTCGTCGCGTTTCGGATTAAGTAGCCAGGTATAAAGAGAGGAATGTGCACTGTCTATCTGGATGGTGCACATATACGCCTTAAGTCGGCATAGCAGAGGCGAGTACCAGTTGTTTCCGTTCCGACCACACTAGTTTAACATCAGGCGGAGTGTTGTGCCGAGCTACAATTTAAAAAAAAATCTAGTATTTAATATTTCATACACTGACCAATTTTATCAAATACCAATAAGATTGTTAAAATTTGCCACCACTTCTCAGTTAAAGTCATTGGAAGCTGTAAGCTTTGTTTTATAAAAAAAATTGTGTTCCTAAATTAAGCATTAAGGACCCATACTTAAACAATTAAAGCATAACTTTTTATGATGTATGGAACACTTAAATGTCAATTTTTTAAATGCCTCTGTCACATTGTAATGAAAGACATTATGAACAAAATCGGTCTTGTATGTAATTGTAATCATTTCTGGAATTAAAGAGCTTAATACTATTTAGTGGAAAATATCATCGATGCGTATGGTTTTGTTCAACGTCTTCTCAATTATTTGCCAGAGGTTTAATAATTGACATTGGAAAGTGATAATTATCACATTAAATTGCAAATTAAGTGTAGTTGAAATGAAGTAATGATATCTACAGTGTCTACTTTGTGTTCTACTATTTACTAATGTTACCAACATTACCAAGGATAATGCCCATTTTTGGGCCCACTTGACACTTAATAGTTTGTTAACAAAACAATATTCTAAAATAATACCTTATTACTTCACTAATTTATTTTAATTATATCAAAACATCATTTACCAATCAATATACAATGTTTAATAACATAAAAAATAAATATGACCTATTATAAATTATTAAAGCTTTTAATACAATAATAACCTCAAATATTGTATCAGAAAAATTCTGATTACTCAATAACTTGGGTGAAAAAATTAAAACTGATTGGTGACAAGAAATGTAGATTTATTTTCTACAAAATGAACTAAAAATTGTGGGCCCATTTCTCTTAGGCGAATGGGTATTCTCCTTTGTCTATAGTTTTTTTTTAAAGTATGTTTGATTTAAAATATCTAGTATTCATAGAGCTGTTGAGTTTTATTCTTTTTATTTTAATAGTCATTAGTATTTTTATCAGACGGTTTTTGACCTAAGGGCTCGTAATTCAATCCACCCATAATTATAAGCCGAACTTAGTGAGCAATTCATGATTTTCTTATATTTTAAGGGACATACATGAGCTTACTTAAGTACCTAAGCTCGTCTCAGATCTATACTCTATTTGATACACCATTCAAGTCAGCGTTGAATCGCTAGCCCTTAGTTCCTTAAGACTATAGATGATTTAGTAAATTATTTTTAAACAATAACATGGCTGTGGCGTTGTTGCTCGTCGTAACGTAAAGATCCTAATATTAATATACCAATATCTATTTAATTAGGAATTACAAATCATTCAGGCTGCGTTTAGTAATGAATATGCCATTTCATTGTATGAGGAATAGAGTCTAGTACACACTGAATACTATTTATTAACATTAAAAGACTTATGGTATAATTTGATCTTATAGTGTTAAGAACTGATTTGACCAAACACCCACGAGTATTTAGTGTGTGCTAGTCTTTATACGTGTTTGTTGTAGGCTGGGCCTAAACAGCCGTTTCTGTATAGATGTACGTCTTCCTGTGTAAGTTCACTTTTCATGTTGGCGATGTGCTTAGGGTACGGACTCTGGGTATATATCCGGCCAAATAATATACAATTCGACTCCTAGGCTATTGAAATTTTAAAATAAATGTAGGCTCGTTTAAATTTGCGCTGCGTTCCGCTCGTGCGTGGCTAACATCGACTTGCGCATTGCGTGTTCTTTAATTAGCTTCGTAATTCACATAGGGGATTTTTTAAATAGTGCATGTTTGATGTTGGCCAGTGTCGAGTGGAACGCAGAGCCGGTTTCTATAATTAGACTTTATTAGTGAAGCGTCTGGGTTTTGACTTGACTTATAGCATCACTTTTAGTACGCCTTTGGAGTGATGCTAAGATTTCATTATCGTCAGTTTTAGCGTATTTGTTGCAACCAGTGACGAAATTAAAAGTATAGTAAAATATGCAAACTGGTTGAAATGGGTATTCTAAAACTGCACGGGTATACAATATAGATATCAGAGTAATCCTAACAAAAAAAAACAACTTTATATTATTATGAAAAATTAACAATATCTAGAAATATAGTGAAAAAGTAAAAGAATATATAATTTGTTACAGGGTTATGAGACCTTGTTTTTTTTACAGATGTTTATATTGTGAATAGTTTAATAATACCTCTAAAAGGTCCTATGTGGCGTCCGGTACGTCTTGGACTTGTTACGTTTTGGCTTTTGATGTCCCATTGTCGCTTCACACGTGGCACAAATATACACATTAATTAGTTAGGAAATAATCAATTTGTAATCGCATGGAGGTCGATAGGTTCATTTTGCACTGAAGCCGAAAAGAAACGTCAAAATTGACCAATTAAAGGAGAATGCCCATTTTTGGGCCCACTCAATACCTAATAGTTTGGTAACAAAACAATATTCTAAAATAATATCTTATTTTTTCATTAATTCATTTTAATTCAACACTTCATTTACCAATCTATAGAAAATATTTAATTACATAAAAAACAGATATAATCAATTATTAAAGCATTTAATATAATAAAAACCTCAAATATTGCATCAGAAAACATCTAATTACTCAATAACCCGCGTGAAAAAATTTAAACTGTCTGGTAATAAGGAACGTAGATTTATTTTTCTACAAAATTAACTAAAAATCATCGACAAACTCGAGAAAAAAATTGTGGGCCCATTACTCTTAGGCGAATGGGCATTCTCCTTTGCTCGAAATCTACATGACATTATTTACCGATCATATCATTGGTCCGTTCCGACTCTTCTGGGGTTCAGTGTATACGAACCCTTATTATGAACACTTGTTTACTTAAAACTGCCATTAGGATCGTTTATTCGTTATAGTTTTAACAAATCGCGGTTGTAATGACAATAATTAATAGGTGGAGTCAATAGAAAATCGCGATTAAATTACATTGTAATAAATTTTTAACTGGTGCTGAATTTTTGAATTGCGTCGGAAAATAGAGTACCAAAAAATCGGTGGTCACGAAACTTTTTTTTAATAAGTGTTCATGGTAGGCTATATGTTCCGGCAACATTAGCACCATTCCACCGTTCATCCATCGCTTGCTGTGCCTCGTTGTCTATGGTCAACGCTGCATGGCAAATTTTCAGTACTGCCATGTACAAAGAGGAAAGGGTTCACATTGTCAGGTTTTTTTTTTTGTTATGTATATGATATGATATTTTGTTGAATGGGTAAAGGACAATGCCTATTTTTGGGCCCACTTGGTATCTAATTATTTGTTAACAAAACAATAATAATAATAATATCTTATTTTTTCATTAATTTATTTCAATTATAATTAATATCAACACACCGTTTACTAATCAATAGACAATGTTTAATTACATAAAAAAATAGATACAATCAATTATTGCATCAGAAAAAGTCTAATTACTTAATACCCGGGTAAAAAAATTTAAAACTGATTGGTGATAAGGAATGTAGATTTATTTTTCTACAAAATGAACTAAAAATCATTGATAAACTTGAGAAAAAAAATCTGGGCCCATTTCTCAGGGGAGTGGGCATTGTCCTTTATCATTATTATTTTCTTCAATATACTCTTCTTGAATACTCTTATATCTGGGAGAAGATCTTTCTGTCAAGCACAAATAATGGTTGCATGAATATCGTGCAGCTAGTCAAAAGTTTGCCTTTAGTGCCGTGGAACCAGGGACTGTTACCGGTATAATATTTCTATAAAGCCTAGAAAATATTTGCAAAAATATACCGTTAAATCTAAATATCATTACCAACTCCAAGAACGTTATATTGTTCTCTTCTTTTAGGCTTTAGGTGACGCTATTTTATACCGTTTTCGCTATAAATATAAAAACCATGGTTATTTTTGGATTACTGGTTACTTTCATAGTATCGTTATCAGTCCCTTTTCCATACTGAAGTTAACTTTTTGTGGAGTAACGTCTTAGTGACGACGGAAAACAAAAAATATTTACGTTATGTTGACCCAAGTAATTGAAAAAACAACAGTTAATCTTTTTTTTTTTAAATGCCTATACTGGAGTACTTATATCATAGTTACATTGATACCGACCAGCGAGATTTGAACATGGGTCATATCGATCGTGGCTTCACACCTGCTAGACCACGGCCGCTCTAAATAAAAAAAAAACAATATTTATTTGTCACGATTACAAAGTTATTAGATTTATATGGAGTGAGGTGACAAAGTGGAAATCAGTTCTGTATAAGCTCTGACAAATGTCGGAGTCAACTGACACCATAGAAATGTTACCATGATTTAAAAATGTTGCTCCACAAAAAAAAAAAAACAGTTGACATATTCTTGTTGGTTTAGTTTTGATTTTATATAATTATAACTTTTAATGCCGCAATATTAGTGAGATAGTGGGAATAATTTACATAATAGTGGGAAATCATTGTGAAGGTATAGGATAGTGAGAATAATGGAAATGCTTATAAGTGCTTTTTACTGTATTTATGTAAGAATGTAAATATTTTTTGCAGTAACATTAAATAGTATTGTAAATACTCGTATAAAAAAAACATGTAAAATCGTGTATGGGACTACTAAGTAAGGGTTAGTTGCGTCACTGAGAAATAGCTTTAGTAAAGACTCTGGCAGTCAGCGGGCATGTGTTGTTATTAATCGAATTAAAAAAAAAAATACTACCAATTTTTCGAAATTCAAATATCTAATTTTTTTCTCTTTATATTCGTGTGATACTATTATGACGTTATAGTTAGGTTGTTTTTGTCTTTTGCGCACAATTTTTAATTTTTAATAAACGTAACTCAATTTATTATGTTTTTGTTATTTAATATATTAAAAAAAACAAACATCTGTAGTTTTCTTTTAGGTCCCATTTTATTCTATTCAATGACAACGAAATTATTTAGTACCTACGCCTTAAGACATTCCTAAATTATGAAATTCCATTTTTAAATATGAATTGTTCTTTTTTTTTTTTTAAATATTATGTTAAGCAATTGATCTTGATGGTTTTGTGTTGCAGTACTTTTAAACACTTTTTAAAAAATATATTAATTAAGCTAAGTTCACTTTATGGCACCAATTTTTAATATCAGCATTTGAGATTTTTTATTGTATTTGCAATGGTCTAGGGAGAGTCGTGACGTATCGTTTATTTACGTAAAATATATTTATTTGTGGCAACCCTACTGGAATTTTAAATTAAGAATATACGTTAAAAACAGTTCGTCGCGACTTTGCTGGAATATTGCATTTTAATTTGTGATTAGGTAATTGTTGCACATAGCAAAAAAAAACGAGGTTGTTATTCAGAAATAATAAGTAAACCAATTTCGAGACAAATAATTCTAATTTTACGTGTACATCGTTTATTTAAGATATATAATAATAAATTATATAAATTGTACAGAGAATTTGGTTATATGTAATTTTTTATAGGGTTACACTTACGTCTGTAAATTTGTTTTTATAAGGTCGCGTTCACACGGGATGTGGGGACAGTTTTATGACCTCATCCAGTGTGAACGCGGTCCGAGCGTGACAGCTCACAATGAAATGTAACATTGTATTATACAATATGTGTACATTATAAATATATGCATACTTATAGATCCACAATTATGAAAGAGATTAAATATTTGCAAAAGTTTATATTAGTTTTATTTGATTATCCTACTAACTATGTTCTAATGGCGAATCCACTGCTGCAGCACGCGTCGTCCGGTTTTCGTTATGTTATTGTTATTATCGTAATTTTATCGCGGATCCAGCTTTGGCGCCAGGAGGGGGTCACATAGTCGTGGTCAAGTCAAAAACTTATAATTTAATTTTGATAACAATAGATACAAGAAAAGTAGGTATTTTATTAATGTACGTAAGTACTGTACTTAAAAATATTTATTCTTTATTGTACAAAATATATAAATAAAATCATTATGTTCAATTAGTGATCCACCTGAGTCCTGGAACCAGCTCGGGGGGAGGGGGGGGGGGGGGGTGTCAATCCCCCCCATGAACCCCCCCTGGATTCGCCGTTGTGTCAACACTAATGACACAAAAAAGTGATAGAAATGTAGTGTAGTGTGTGTATGTGTACAGCAACTTATCCCCCACCAGCTCAGCAATTCAAGAATTGGCCCCTTTTATTTTTAACTTATTACAATTCAAATAGTGGTGTGGTGGCACTTGTATCACTATTAATGTTTGTTGTTTGTAAATGTTGTATATATTTAGTAAATAATATTATAATATAGTTTGTATTCATAAGTATTGATTTTTCCTTCCATTTATCGACAACTCTATGACGTCATAAAATACGCAGTCCCTTCAGTGTCGCTATATAGAGTTTGCACTGTATATGGCAAAGCGATTATTTCCACGATATTACCTACTCGTTTGTACTTTTCAGTCGAGTTTATATTATTTAATGTTTAGTACCTATATACTAAGTTAGGATTCTTAATACTAATTTAGATTTGGTTTGATTCCCTTTCAGCACTGTTTATTATGTTGTGTGGTCCCGGTCCTACATCTGGAACAATATTTTAATTTATTATAGAACTGCATGTGACAACACTCCGCCTGTCAGCAGCAGTCGCCTCCGCTATGCCGCGGCTTAGAGCGACCCCAGTACGCTAAACTGAGCTAAAACCACTATCAGTCTGCCTACCAGATTAAGGATATTTCACCTTTTTTTGTAGTTACAGGATTAATTTGAGTTAAACGTACCATCGATTTTCTTTTGAACCGATTTAAAACTTGTCTGAACTTTTTCTAAAGCATCGCCAAGACCTGTCTTCATTCTACTGAACTCTGTTGCGACTACCGATAATCTACCCAATAAATAATTAAGGCTCTGATCAACTTCTTCCATACGTGTTGTTATTAGACCAATCTAGAAACACAGAATATAAAGAATTAAGGTATTAATAATTTTTTAAAAATATACTTTTTTTTTAAATGTAGCTCGGCATGTGACAACACTCCGCCTGATGTAAAGCTAGAGTGCGGTCCATGAATGGAAACAACTGCTACTACAGAGAAATCTCAACGGGCAGCAGTCGCCTCCACTATGCCGGCTTGAGGAGACGAGCATGTACCATCTAGATTGACAGTGCACACTCCACTTTTATACCTGGCTACTTTCAAACTATTCCCGAAACGCGACAAGGTCACTTCACGGGTGTTACATTCGAAAGTGGTGGTACTACCCCAGGACGACAGACTGGACAAATAACCATCGTCAGTCTGCCTACCACTCTTTAAAACAGAGGTAAAAGGACTGCAGGCTTTCCCTTTAAGGATGTTATTACAAAATCGATGTTTTGAGGATGTCGTAGTATAAAACTATAGATAATATATCAATAACTAGCAATAACATTTTAGTATTGATAGTGTAACACGTAGTTAAAAGAAACACAGTGGTGTCCTTTCACACCCTGCGACAAACAAATACGATTAAAAAAATTACCAGCTAACTTCACACACAACAATAGTAAAATAATTTAAATGAAGATATTATTAAGGTATCAAGATTAGTTAGGTAATATATAAAATCGAGCACAAACTGTATTAATGTGTGCGTATGTATTTTTTTAATTATTAACTTTTTAAAGATTTTTCAAATAAATCAAACCGCCATGTCATAATAATTAATTTTACCTTATTTTTCATATTGTCCATTACAGTTCCGCTACCGTTAACATATTGTTCAGTTTGTTCCTGAAAAAACAAAACAAAAAATAAAAAATTCCCTTCAGAATTATGAGTGCGGAAAGCGGTGTATTGAAACGAATGCTCGTCTCCTCAAGCCGGCATAGTGGAGGTGACTGCTTCTCGCACAGGTTTCTCTGTAGTAGCAGTTGTTTCTATTCATGGACCGCACTCTAGCTTTACATCAGGCGGAGTGTTGTCACATGCCGAGCTACAATAAAAAATAAAAAAAAGAATGATAGATGGCCAAGTATATGTTTACATTTACGCTGACACGGCGTAAAGTGAAGTCTCCATCAATATGACAATAATATTTTGGCCGCCGAGGTTAAAAAAATTCAAATGAAGCGAATCGCTCGGTGAAGAGATGCCGTGAGAGTGTACTCAGGCCCCAGGCCATTTCACAGGTGCTACAGTTAAAAGTAAAGTCGGGATCTCTGGGCCTCTGTTCATTCAGTATTACATATAGAGAAATATCTAGATAATAAACTAAATCTAGTACTTACAGTTAATTTATCAAGTGATATTTTGCTAGCAGATAGTTGTTGATACATAATCCCTATTTGGCGCCAAACTTGTGCCATTTCGGATTCAATCTTACTACTTAGGTTAGTCAGTGCTCCAGTTTGATTGTTGACTATAGTTGTTTGTATACTGTCAAATCTGTAATGCAATAATATCTTAGTTAATTATAAACAATACATATTAATATTTATTATTATTAAATTGCAATTATTTTCCTAATATGTGTCAATTGTTCATTTAAATCAGGCGCGTCTAGTATTGTGATGGCTTTGGAACTGGATGTGTAAACCCCAACATGATTTGTATTATTTTTCTTAATTTTTGTATCATCCTCATACTGCATTAATATCTATTTTTTGATTACTTTGTTCTCATTTCCCTATTTTTGTATAATTCATGTGGTTGGTTGTACTGTTACATATTTCTATTACTTACCTATGTACTAGACCTAAGATTTTACTGTACAACTGTTTTTTGTTCCAAATAAAGAAAATAAAATAAAAATTGTGGTAAAACCCACCAAAACTTTCAAAAGTTTCACTAAAGACTCACACACTTTACTAAAAACAATTTAAAAATAAAACTAAATAAAAAAATAAATTATTTGTATATACTGTAGGCAATAATCCTTTTGTCTTGATTAAAAAAAAATAAAAATTAACATCTTGTTGGAACATTTATACTAATATAATTAAAAATCGCTACATTAAAACAATTTTGGTTCTTAACATTTCATTAAATACAGTCAACTAAAGAATAAATATATAAAACTTAAATAAATAAATGAACTCACCTATCTCCAATAGTTTTATTTAAACTCTTGCCTTGGTTACTAACAAGTTTGCCAACTTCATTTAAAATTTGATGCACACTGTACTCTATTAGTTTCTTATTCGATATAACATTGTCTGCTGTTTGAAGTAATATATTTTCATTGCCAGATAATGTTTTCACCTGTAAGGACCAACCATTTTCCAAAAATCTATAAAATACTCTTTTTGTCGCTTCTACTTAATACTTTTTTATAGTCTAGCCGTATTTCGACCGTACTTCGTCTGATGAGCTAGAGTTCGGTTCATTTAGCGAGGCGCAGCGGAGATTTCACACTGCCAAACCATTATGGAATTTAGCGTAGAAATAATGTTGCAATGAAATAAGAATACCGTGAACGACTGAATTTCTAAATTATTTTAACAAACGGAAAGTCGTTAATGGTTTGGTAGTGAAAAACCAACTGAGCTACGCCTCGTCACACGTGCACCGGACCTTCCTCCCACACTGGTAGACTTTTATAGTAACATAACAGATATTTTCATTTTAAATTAAAATACCTTCTATGTGTCATAACTATAACATAAAAAGTAACTTACTTCAGTACGTAAAGCATTATATCCACTATAGATATCAACTAATAATCTTTCAGTCATTGTATTTCCTTCAGTCAAGCTACGTTGAATATCTTCATTTGTAGACAATAGACGTTCGTTCATATCTTTTAATTTCTGTTGTAATTGTGATATACCTATAAAATAAAATAATGCCTGGTAAAATCTGCAAGTGACTTAATTAAGGTAACGAGAGGAGTGTGCACTGTCAACCCGTACGGTGTACATTCGTCTATTTAAACCGGCATAGCGGCACTGCTATCTGCAAACATTGCCATAAAGTCATGTTTTGCCCTAGTTCGAAAAATCGGTAATTCTGGGACTCATGGGACTAATGACTAGACTAGACTCTAGTCTAAATCATTTTCGCATAACGCATGCGAAATTAAACAATGACATCAGTAATTAAAACGTCAAATCCAAATACATTTTTAGCTCGGCGCTTCTCGTATGCTCCATGCGAAAATCTCTTGAATTGGGGGGATATAAGACCTGCTCGTGCCTTTATCTTACCTTCATCTTGTCCAGTAGTATTAAGTTTCACTTGTTCTATAGCCATCAATGTATGATTTACACCTAATTTCACATCAGATGCCTTAGCGAGATCCTTCCACAAACCCTCAGCATCAGATAGTAAGCGCTGAATCTTCTTAATTTCTTTTTCTTGTCTTTCCATTACTGAGAATTAAATTAAATCAAGAAAATTTAATTACGGGTAAAATACTCGTACATATTTTACAAATTACTTTTAATTTTTCTTTTTTTTTTAATGCCTGTACGCCTAGCATGCTTGTATCACAGGCACGAGACTTAAAGTTGAAGGCGTCTTACTGCTAGACCACCGCCGATCACTTAATATTTAAGTAAAACAAGCACAAAGTCCACGTACTCTACTCTAAAAATGGGTTACCTTCCGTCATCTTGCTATGCCAGGCATCATCAGCCAAAGTAATTTCGTTAAGAGGCACAAAGTCGGTCTGTACTCGACTAGCAGTTCCATTGTACTCAGATAATTTCAATTCGTATTTATTAAGTAATTTTTCAGCTTCAGAAATGTGCTTTTCAAATGGATTGTCATCAGAACTAACTTCTAAACACATCGCTCTTAATGATTCCTGTAAAAATGTTGATACAAAAACAAAATTACTATCATGCTTTTTACAATCAGCGAACAAAAAACATGCTCTGCTTAAATGCGGACATTAAGAGCCTCCTATACAACCCTCCTTGTTGCTTTCATAAGTTATTTTAAGGGACGGTTTGGTGACTATGGTCATCTTAAGAATGCAACCCTAGACCTAAGTCAGAATTTAGTTACTAGTCTCAAATTAAAATTGAACGTAAATAAGATACGACAGCAATTTCCAGGTGCCAGCCCCTTTGTAAAATCGTACGTTTAGATCAGAATTGTTACAACTTAAAAATCACACCTTTCGCAAAACAATGCATTTGACCTACATTTGTTTTGTAGAAATTCTATTAGATTTGTGAAAAAAGTGTTTTGATAAAGAAGCGATATTTAAAATGTTACCTTAGACAAATTATTTTTAAGAGTTTCAACATCTTTCTTAATACTGTCGATTTTGTTATCACTTTTACTTTCACCGCTGGATTTTAACGCCAGTAAAGTCTTCTGTATAGTTTCTAATGCATCATTTGTCTTCTGTTGCATTGTTTTTTCTCTTTCTTCTTTCTGATAGGAGAAAAATAATTACGAATTTATTTATTTGAAAACGTGACGGCATTGTGATCTCGATCCTCCGTTCCTAGGGCTTAGTCGCGCATTCTAGAAATTCTGGACGAAGTCTGGATGAATGCCAGCGCATCGGCAGACTCCGTAAGGCATCTTACCCAAGCAAGGGCCAGGGTATCCGTAACAAATTTCTCAAGGAAAAAAAAACAGCAAATGAATTTCTTGGAAAGAAATGGAGAAGACTGAATTAACGAAAACTATAAAATAAATTGGAAAATCGAAGCAACTAAATGTAAAATATACACAAAATATTATTTTAAAAGATGTTAATGCAACTTACTATCGCGTTTATTTTGATAAATTTAATCTGATGGGTTTGAAAGCTTTGCAACTATGGTAGTGATGGAACTGAGTGATATTACCTGCATAAGTATAGTTTCAACGTTAGACAATCTCTCATCCAACCGACTCAACATTCCTTTAAGTGGTTCCAAAGTTCGATGTTTCTTATCCAATCCAGCTAACATCTTCTTGAGCTGCTCACCGAGAGCTTTCTCCCTATATTCGTGACGTTCCAATTTATCTTCAGATGTTCTGTACATGTGTACGAGAGATAACATGGCGTCTCTGATGTCTTCATGACTGTAATTATGTAATAAAGTTATTTTTTCCACTTTTCCAATAATAATAATTTTAAAAAAAAACTTCTGTGATGTGACCTGCCTTGTTTAAGTGGTCGTACATATAACCAGAAATGTGTGTACTTCACTGTGATTTATTTCGTCAGGCCGGCATTGCGGAGGCAATTATCGCCTGTCTGCTGTTTCCGCTCATGAATCGCACTCTAGCTTCATATCAGGCAGATTGTTATCATAATATGTCAATCTACTATACATATAAAATAATAATAATTGAATTCTATTAATTCAGCTGGCCTTTATTGTTCTAGGATCTGAAGATGTTGAAACATCTCAACTGAATATAAAATTAAGTTTGGTTAAAAAACGGTTGAAAGAAAAGATACAAGAAACAAAAATTACATTCACTTTGCTGCATTTTTAATACAATTTTAATATTAATGACGCATCTATGATAAAAAGCTGTGGTAAATAGTTGTGAAATATTACAGATAAATTTGAACCATCTCTCATTTTAGTAACATGACATTTAAACGGGAAAACTAGGACAGAACTGCGGAATGCAAATTTTACAAGAATATCTTTCATGAAATAAGATAACAATGTTTAAATAATGCATCATTGCTTGTATTTTGTGTTTAAAAACAAAGTTGGCAACAAAGGCGTGACAATTGTATTGTATTGTAAAAACAAAGTTGAAAATTTTCTTTTTATTATTATTATTTTATTTTTAAAATATTTAATATTAAACATTGTTATTGTTTGCAGCAAGGACAGTAACTTGCGAACTTTGTTTTCCACGTAGTTATTAATTTAAAAGTCCAACTCTGTGATCCTTGAGAGGGTCCATAAATGGTTAGCTTCCTTTAATATATTTTTTAAACAGCCGACACCGACACAACCGCCCCTAACTATGAAAATAGAAGTCTATTCATAAAATCGTGTAAGAACGAAAGCTTTCGTAAATAGAAAAGCCACTCGGGAAGTAATTTATTACTTTTAAAATAAACATTTTTAAGAGGCAATTAAACTTAAATATTGTAAGTTTAAAATATAAACATGTTTATAAGGAGTTGATGTCATTGACCTGTACGCTGATCTCACATGAATGCGTATATTATTAATTAATAAATTATTACTAAGTTTAAATAAAAAAATTGATATACGAGTTACATCAATTACTTAACAAAGATCTCAACTGCAAAATAGAGATTGCTAATAATAAATTGCGAAAAATTGTCACAGACTACAAAAACATGTAGTGAACCCACAGTTGGAAGGCCTGCCGATGGAAAACGGAAAAGAGGAATTTCGACGCATTCACGTGAGCGCCCTATGTGCTTTAGTGCATAGTGGAGCTGACTGTGTATGCATATTATACACGATATTTTCTATCCATTTTTCATCAAAATTTAATAATAATAACACAGCATATTTCGAAAAATTACAGTAGACAAAAGAAAAAGGGTTTAAGTACATTTAATGAAATTTAAAGTCTTTTTCCAATGGCGGTCTACCATTTGATATTTTAACTATAGTGCTGTTAGAAATTATTTTGTAATTTGATAAACTTACGTGACATTCCTTGCATCCACATGCGCAGGCGCGCATAACAATATCACCGTTATGCCACACCACAGACCCTGGGGGATAAATGCATATTTTAATAATTGCTTTTGAACATAATAAATAATTGGGTTAGGTTATGTGTAAGTTATGTCTAATTTTATTGCAGATAAATAATCGAATCGAATATGTGTTAGATTAGTTATGATCCTACGGACTACGGTAAAAGGCGCGAACTCAGCACCGAAGAGACCAGTGTTCAAATCTCGCGAAAATTCGGGTACCAATGTACGAGTAACTTTGTTAAGGTACCTACTTTTATCGCTGTGTATAATATAATAATTTTAGGCATTAATTAAAATAGTGTTAGGCAGATCGATGATGGTTATCAGTAACGGCCGTCGTGTTCAGCGTGGAAGTAACACGATAACGAGGAGTGTGCCCTATTAATTATTAGGGTACATCGTCTCCTCCAGCCGGTATAGCGGAAGACATCCATGTGGTCACGTGCCGAGCTACTAAGTACTGTATAACAATAAGAAAATGTTAATAAAATCTTGAACAGTTTCATTTAAAGAAATAGTCAAAGGAGAATGCCCATTTTTGGGCCCACTTTGTTAGCACAGTTTGGTGACAAAACAATATGTTTAAATAATAATTTATTATTTTATTAATTAATTTTAATTATATCAACACCTCATTTACCAATCAATAGACAATGTTTAATTACATAACAAACAGATATCTTCAATTATTAAAGCATTAAAAATAATAATAACCTCAAATATTGTATCTAAAAGTCTAGTTACTGAATAACCTGGGTGAAAAAATTAAATTCCATTGGTAATAAGGAATCAGATTTATTTTTCTACAAAATTAACTAAAAATCATCGACAAACTCGAGAAAAAAATTGTGGGCCCATTTGTCTTAGGCGAATGGGTATTTTCCTTTAAATATGCATAAAAAACAATTAGGTTTAATTCTAAATCAATTTAAATTCATTATATTCCCACGTTTTAGTTACGTATTTAATCTTGTATTCTTTAGACAACAAATAAGTAAACTAGGCATGTGATAACTGTGGGTTATCTAACAAGTCTGCCCTCTGACAATGATATTCTATTATGTCTCTAAAAGTTACTTTATTTCAAACAAAGGAGACCATGGAAAAATGTAACCTAATTTCAGAAAAAAATAAAATTAAAAATGTTTAGTATATAAAGCAATTATTAGTATTAAAGAGTGGGAGACAGACTGATGATGGTTATTAACCCAGTCTGCCGTCCTGGGGTAGTACCACCACTTTCGAATGTAACACCCGTGAAGTGACAATGTAGCGTTTTGGGAACAGTTTGGAAGTAGCCAGGTATAACAAGAGGAGTGGCGACTGCTGCCTGTAGAAATTTATTTACAGTTTACCATAATATTTGTGATATTGATGATTGATATTTATGAATTTAATGTGATAAAGTACAAAGATAATTTATACCTAAATTGTTGGCAGTATTCCAGCTCTTAAACAATTGGGGGGTCGCAGCGTTTTTTACTTAATTTTTATTATTTAATGAACTGCAATAAATTGTATTTACCTAACGTAATAAACATAATTATCAGTTACAATTTCAAAACAAATGTATAATAAAGAATGTACTTAACAAAAAAATATAAACAATAAAAACTAATTGAATGCGGGCTCAACGACCACTCTTTGATCTGTGATGATTTGTACGAACTAACGAAGTAATAAAATAATAATTTTTCATGTAGACAAATGTGTGTTTCACAGCTGTTACATTTTAATTATGAATAATAGTTTTAGTCTTATGACTCCCAAAGTGGTCTATAGTCTATAGTCTATACCGACCCGACGATCTACAAGGAAAATAGAAAATAAAATTTGGGGGACTATGACATGTATGTCGATGTACAAGAACGCAATCGTGACTTTAATTTTGGCTTCAGATATACATACAATTTGAGAGTGGTAGGCATCTTTGGTGATGACTATTTTATTAGCCCAGTCTGCCGTCCTGGGTTAGTAGGTACCGCTACTGTCACAACATATACAAAATCGAATAACATGGCAAGCGGTAATAATAATCCATAATTTTATAGCAAATTATTAATGATAGTTATTAGGCCGTCTGGCGTCTGCCGTGCTGGCGTAGTATGATCACTTTCAGGTGCAGAACCCCTGAAGTTAACTAATTGCGTTTCCGAGTCAGCTTGGAAGTAGCCGGGTCGTTAGAGGATGCAGTGCACATTTATATCCCTCAGCCAGTACAGCGGAGGCGAATGTATACATTTCTCCGCTGATGCACCGCATTCTAGGCGGAGTGTGGTTTTAAATTGAAGTAAATATAATCTGAAAGGGTGGGGCACTAAAAGCACTAAAATGGTAAAACCTTGATTTAAGTTTACATACCTTCAGAATGACTTAACAATAGTGCTTAGGTAATTGAGGTTGACTGCGTTTAGGATAGACTCGCAATAATACGCAATTCACAAACTTATTAATTTAATAATGTTTTTGGTATTTTAAAAGCACATTTTTATAATTAAATGTAATAATAATAATTAAAGGAACTACATGCAAATACCATAATTTTTCCAAATAATAAATTAAACAAAAGAAATGTTCAATAAACAAAACAGATGTTTCATATTTCTAAGAACATAAAGTACATAAACAAATAATAATGTTTATTGAAATAAATTTTAAAGCGGCGGACGTCAATTTGGAAAACAAAGAACGCACTCATAATTTCCGCCATATGGATGTGAAGGAACTTTAAGACGAGGTCAACATTTAAAGCTCTAAAGTATTTCATTTTAATTGTTTAAAATTGTTATGGAAAATAATAAAATAAAAAGATGCTTTTCTATGATTTCATAGCAAATTCAGCATTTTGCTTTGTCAAAATGTAATAAATAAATAACTCATAGTTTTAAATACGTTAAATATTTTCAATTAAATTATAATATTTATTAAATCATTAAATTATTGATTCTAGATGAAAGAATGATAGATTTAATAAAGACGCGCGATATTCAGACAAAACTAGGACGGGATGAAAAATTTAACAAGAATCAATGAGGAATTAATTTCTTCTTGAACTTTGCAATTCATTTACCTTTTGACGTCGATATCAGATACGCGTATATGGAAAGCTTTATCAAGGTTTTTGACTTATTAGTAAAAATCAATGAATATTTACGCAAAAGAACGCAAATAATAAAACTTTAAACATTACACATAAATATGATTTGTATCCAATTAACGTAAACTAAACTGATAGTAGTTTCTTTATCACAAAACATTAATTCTTAATTTATTGTCTTATTAAAACAAAATAATAATTATTGAAAGGTCGTATTATGTACTTCTAAATAATAAGGATAAACTTAAATTATTTCCAACTATACCTACCTACCTAACTACAGCGCGTGTAAGAAAAATCAGTTTATTTTCACAAAACATCTATAATTGTTTTTTTATTAAAAAAATTCATTTTAAACGCTAAATTTGTTTTATTATTAAATATTAATGAAAATCGAATAGAAAAATCTGAAATTTAAATGCAAGGGGTTTGAATCCCATCTAGGCTTAGATGCTTTTTGCTTGTAAATTTTTTCGATTCAATTTTTATCATAAATTAGTTAAATATTTACGATTATTTCCTTAGTCTCTGCACATCCCAATCAGATGTGGGTGCGTAACTATAAAATTCTTTTTTATTTCAAATAAATGAATACTAAATTACAAAGAAAAAAATAACATATACATACCAATCTAAATCTAGTCATATTTCCTGAAATGCTTAAATTAACTCCGAATGCACTCTTTGTTCTTTTTGAATGGGCCTGTTTGTTATCTATTAATAAGTCACTCCGAACTGGTGCGCGGGCGCACGCGTACTGGCTGTTTATATGCGTGAGTGAAATGAACTTTGGGGAGATGAAGCGCCCGGCGCCCGATGCAAGCCGGATTAAGATGAATAGTGACCGGGTGCAATCTCATATTACGCTTCTGATAGATGTAATTCAATTTAAAAAAACTAACAGCTGTTTTTATATAGAGTCGATTGTATTAGTTTTTTTTTTCAACATTTTATCACCAACTGCAAGAATAATTTACTTTGCTAATATGGATTATAATACTTATTATGCCCGCCATTGTACACTGCTTATCTTATTAGAAATTATTGGCTTTATTTTGTATTTTGTGCAAGGAATTTTTATTGGTTAAATTTTTGTATTGAACGTAAATATAAATGTATAAATGCCCTAAAACCTTAGAGTATACAATATACTATATTTATAGACGCATTTGAAATGAAAACACTTGAGATTTAACACAGCCGGTCTATTCCACTGGTAGGACGTCAATCAAAATGTTATGATTTATGTAACTCGAAACAGCAGATATACAAAATCCCAATTATATTCAAGTGCGTTTTTAGGACTTACGTGTCTACATAATCAAGCCCTTATTTGCTAATAAGGTGGGCAGGGCTTACGTTAAATTTATAATCAGAAAATTTATAAAAATACAAGGAGTTCTGGTGAAGGTCTGGTATCGATCTTGTGTTATTTTCCTAAATTATTATTTATTTAAATGCCTGTACTAAGTTAGTGCTTGTATCACAGGCTCAAAGTACATATAACAAAGTTACATTGGTACTGGTCAGAATTTAGTGGGGTTTGGACACGGGTCTCATCGATCGTTAGGTCCATCCTCTACAGCTAGGCCATGGCCGCTCAAAGAGTGTTAATGGGTTGATATTAAGTGTTCATAAACGTGCGGAAAAAATGTTTTAAAAAGTAGAATGTATTTTTTCGTTTTCCCTCCAAAACATAGTAATGATTTCGTCAATTTACTAAAAATAGATTAAAAAGAAAATAAAATGCCTGTTGAAAAAAAAATTTAATAAAAATAATCTAATTTTAAAAAGGAAATCGTGGGTCGACAGTTAGTGTAGTAGAATTTGTTATTATTCTATTTACCCCATTTTATGCAAAACATCTCTGACGTCTGTTATCATATTAATAAACGTCATAAAACAAACACTCGGACGAGGTGAAAGGCCGATGCTCCGAAAATTCGGCCGTCAACTTTATGCATTCTTGTTGCATTGCGCGTCGTGTTTAAATTGACTCTTCAAACCAATAACGTAAGATTTTTTAAATTTTTTTATGCTTAATAGGTAAACGTTTGACCGCACCCTGCCTGATGTTAAGCACTGATGCGGTCTAAGATGGAGCACGCTTGCCTATGAGGTACCTATTTACCCTTAATTTGAAGAGGCCCATATTATTCTTCTCGGGAAACACAGACACCGGGAGAGAGTTCCACAGTTTCGCAGTACGCACGAGGAACGTGTTGTCAAAACGCCTCGTACGTACTTTTGGACGTCCGATAAAAGAAAGGGGACGGTAGAACTAAGTTGCGTAGCTCTTGCGCACACTCCCCGAAATATATCCGGTAAAAGACCGATAAACAGGCGACGTTTCGTCGGTGCTCAAGGCTTTGTAGCCGAGACTTGACTAGTGTCATCGCCTATTAGCTTCTTGGCGCGCTTCTCGATCGACTCCAATGCCGCAAGTTGGTATTTGGCAGATCCATCCCAAAGGTGAGAGCAGTACAGATCGGCGATATATTAAGCGACCGTGGTCTAGTGGTGATCGATGAGACCCGTGTTCAAAAATTTGACTGGTACGAACATTGATATGTAGAACTACATGTGAAATAACGCTCCCAATGTGACGCGAAAGAAAACATGGCCACAGTCACGTTTAGATTTTGTCAGTTAGTATTCGACTTGACGGCAACATTGTCAAATCGTTTGAAGCGGTTTACGGTTTTTAATGTCAGATGTATGAAATTTGCACCTCTAGTATATATCTCAATGGGCTACCAATGTTATGTGTACTTTGGTCGCTTAGTGCCTGTGACACAAACTTAGTAGGCATTTAGAAAAAATATCAACATTACAGACAGCCCAGTCTTCCGTTTTGGGGTAGTGACAACACTTTCAAATGTAACACCCCTTAAGTGACCTTGTCCATCTGGATGGTGCATATTTGCCTCCTCAAGCCGGCATACCGGAAGCGACTGCTGCCTGCAGAAAATCTGTAGCAGCAGTTGTTTCCGTTCATGGGCCGAAATAGCTCAATATCTGGCTGCATTGTTGCATATATAAAGAAAAAATTAACCGTTCGATGTTTTGTGCGAACGTCGAAGATTAATTAGTGTTTAACAGTACTATGTTATATTATATAAGTAAAAAATAAAACAATAAAAATTAACAAACAAATAAACACTTTATTCACAACTTCCTTTCTTATAATTTCGGAATGATTTCATTAATATTTATTTTATTTCTATAAATTAATATCAAACCCTGTACATGTCTGGAATATCAAATAAAAAACACATCAAGCACTTGTTGACAAACAGAGGTAAACAGGAATATAGTGGCTATGAATAGAAATAGACAAATTAGTAAACATACGACTAAATTTTCATCAATATAAAAATATTTTAATATACTTGAGTTGAATGACTGAATAAGTTCGTGCCAATTTAATTTTTTTTATAGGTACCAAATTTAATAATAGGTAATAAGTACTTTGCTGTACTTACTTTTATTAAGTATATATCTTTGCAACCGACTATACTATTATAAAATTCTATCACAAACACAATCTTTAACTAGTTAACTCTAATTTTCCCTCCAAAACTGTAAATAAACCACTGCTTTAGTTTTTTTTTACACGAATATGCCAGTGTCAAAGTTTGGGACGAAACCGTAAAACACTTGAGCTTGTATAAATAATAATTTAAACTTGATATAAATATTTACTTTGACACTGGCATATTCTTATAATGTCATAACAAGAAATAAAAGATAAGCAGGCTGCATGGGCAATAACCCTTTGCCTTGAAAAAAAATAATTAACTTTTACTAGATTTCTTATGAACAATCCTTCTATGTCTACTGACACAACCAGCGGTTCTAAAAGTTTTACCACACTCCGGACAACTGAACGGTCTCTCATCTGTATGAGTCCTCATATGAACCGTCAATATTTCCTTAGTATGGAAAGCTTTACCGCACGATTCACAACTAAATTTCCTCTCATTAATATGATAAATAAAATGTTTTCTATATTGAGCGATAACGTGAAAAGCTTTTCCGCACACTTCGCAAGTTTTTTTAGGCACCGGATTATGTATAGCTTTGTGTATGACCAAACCGCTTTTAAATTTAAACTTCTTGCCACACTGTTCGCAATGGTACATTTTATCCGTCGAATGGCTATCCATATGATTTCTTATATTCCTCGTGCGTTTACCGCAAATCTCGCAAACTCTAGTATAATCATAAGAATATTTCTTGCGATTTCTGCTATTTTTTACTTTTTTCTTAACAATTTCTTTTGTTTCTTTGAACAGATCATCGATATGGTCCTCGTCGAAAATGTTGTCTAATTTCTCGTCTATCTGCAGTTCATTGCTATCTTCGTTTATGTTTATTTCTATTTTGACATCTTTAACTTTCATATTTCTCAATTTGTTGTCTGCGACTTGGCACTTTTTGCGAAAATTGTACGCGTTTTCTAATTCTTTTAAACAACTGTAGCATATTTCTTTTGGATGATTGTCCACTTTTTCTACCTGGAACATAAAAAACAGTCATAATAGATGAAAGAGCAAGACAGGAGCTCGACTTATGGGTTTCAATATTCAACTATCCCTTACTAGTATCCGGAAAAAAAAAATGTTTCTTAACTAATTTAATAAATTATTATTTTCTCAGTAAAGTCATCAAAATTATATTTATAATGATATCTTGATTCTTGATTCTTGATTTTCCGGGCTGGTTTCCGCACGCAGACCCATGTTATTGATGTTTTGTGTGACGATTTTATTAACTATAACTGTTCATAGGGAAAACAATCCGTTTGACAAATATCGAAACTGGCATTGTAATATTCGAAATAAAAGCCAACATTCATTATATTATTGATGAAAGAAGGAAGCATCTCAGTGGAGTGTGCACTGTCAATCTAGATGTCTCCTCAAGCCGGCATAGCGGGGGCGCCTGCTCCCCATAGATTTACAACTTTACATCGGGTGGAGTGTTGACATATTCCGAGCTACAATTAAAAAAAGAACATACCTCGACACCGGCAATAACTTTAAGTTTAGCTGCCAAATCCAATCCATTCTCATCAACCGGATCAAACAAGTTAACAGAACCGTCTGCCTTAAAGCAGGCTCTACATAAACTAATATCAATCACTTCATTTTTAACATTATTATTAATTTTCTTCTTCAAATCGTACAATGCCATATCATCCTCGTAGTCATTGTCGGTTGCGGTGTGATCGGGAATAGAATCCTCTACTTTCTCTCGTCTTCTACAATGTGTTTGTCTTACTGCGTTATAGCGCATCATGTTTTCATAGTACGGCCATTTTACAATTAATATGCCCTTTTTGTCGAATTTTCTTTTCCACTGTTTACATAACGATAAAATAAATAATTAATTAATATATTATAAATTATCGCCTAGAACAGGGGTCGGCAACCTGCGGCTCTTGGGATGTGAAGCTGCGCCTCTTTAGTTCCATATGTAAATATAATATTATTTATTTTATATATTTTATATAAAAAAAAAACATTAAACATCGTTCTGAATCAAATAACGATGATTAGGCACCATTTCTATCTCTCAGCCACTTGTACTCGCTTTTCACCGCACCCAACCCCCGTCAAAAAACTTTATTTATTCAATTTATTGTTGGCAAGAAAAAAAATTGTGGTGGAAATTTTGTAAATTGTAATTTTTGACTCTTCCGACTCAAAAGGTTGCCGACCCCTGGCCTAAAATAAACTATTTCAATGTTCCCGGAGTTACCGGGGCATTTTCCACTCGAAATAACTTTTTTTAAATTTATTTAAAGCCGTGGACGAAGGTGCACTTAAAGCCGTGAGGCTTTATCTACTAGTCGACCTTTGGGTAAGTGAGAAGCAGTAAGGGGGATGGATTATATAATTATAGTAAATACATAAATAAAATATATTTACTAGAAATGAAACAAAAATTATTAAATGCCCACTACTTGCAATTTTGTCATTCTCATGGTATATACATTAATGATTGATGATTTTAACGGTATTGGTGGACCTGGCCTGAGGTTTGAGTATGAGTTTATGTTACGTTGATTTGTTTTACAGTTGTTACGACGATCTTGTAGGCTTGTTTTATTTTCACTGCACGATCAAATCGACAACAAGATCAAGTTACAACTGTCGAATGGCTTTTGACTAAAGTCCTGGGTGGGTGTGGATCTCCATCTCTACCGTTTAAAACTTACCTTAAATGTTCTGAACAGTTTCATCCACATCTCAGATAAATCTAATAAACTATGATTTAATGGTAGACCGTCCTTTCGTAAACGTTTTTCCACCTCCCTGTATAAATAGAATAGAAATACATTTTGATTATCGTTTATTTCTTTTAATTTATTTTTCGTATATATTTTTTCTAAACACTGCTACCAAAGAAAAATTTCTACAGGCAGCAGTCAGCTCCGCTATACCGGCTTGAAGAAACGAATATGCACCATCCAGATTGACAGTGCACACTTCTCTCGGTATACTTGGCTATTCTTAAACTGATCCCGAAATGCGAGTAGGTCACTTCACGGGTGTTAAATTCGAAAGTGGTGGTACTACCCCAGGACAGCAGACAGGGCACAACCATCATCACTCTTTTATTTTTATATTTTTTAATACACAAGGTCATTGAACTTCCTAATTATATTAGCTAATAAGTACACTTCCTGTTGTACTGCGCTTGCGTTATCGTGCAAGTAGCGACATTGATTGATGCACTTATCTAGAGCTCTGTGATTATATTGTGGGTTAATAACCATCATCAGTCTGCCTACCACTCTTTAACCCTTAAATGCATATTGTTGCCAAAAGTATACATAATATCTTTTTCAAAATATATATTCTTTATTAGTACTTAAATTTCCTATAATATACGATTTCATTAATTCAAAACAAAAAAATCATGCTTTCAAGGGTCAAAGGACAATGTCCAATTTTGGGCCCACTTGATGTCTAATAACAACTTGTTTGATTAACAAAATAATATCTTATTTTTCATTAATTTATTTTAATTATATCAACACAACGTTTACGTCTCCTCAAGCCGGAATAGCGGAGATGACTGCTGCCATTAGAGATTTATCTGTAGTGGCAGTTGTTCCAGTTCATGGACTGCACTTTAGCTTTACATCAGTGTCATATGCCGAGCTACAATAAATATAAAATAAAACAACAAAATAGTCAATATTTAATTAGATAAAAACATATATTATCAATAATTATTAAAGCATTTAATATAATAACCTCAAATGCTGCATCAGAAAAAATCTAATTACTCAATAACCTGGGTAAAAAATCTAAACTGAATGAACAGGAATGGAGATTAATTTTTCTACAAAATGAACTGAAAACCATCGACAAAATTGTGGGCCCATTTATCTTAGGCGAATGGGCATTCTCCTTTGCCCAACGTACACAACTTTGACGAAGGTACAGTAGTACACAACTTACCTCCACGCAGTATCAGGTGCTCTTTCAATAGCTCCAAATTTTCCATCTAATTCCGTACGAATTATAATCAATCTGTTCACCCATTCTTCCTTCCCTGACAAGAGGAAAAAATGCTTTACTTATATTTTCTTAGATGTCTAGTGGTATAAGGAGTGAAGTCACAAACGATGAGACCCGTGTTCGAATCCCGCTAAATTCTTGACCGGTATCAATTTATCGGTTATCTATACTAAGCACCCTCTTGGGCCGGCATAGTTACGACGACTGGGGCCACCGTGTACTGCGGTCTTCCAGTCGTCAGCACTTATAGCAGTAGAGCCATTAGTAAAAAAATAAATTAAAAGATTTTATAGCGTTTATTTTGATTATTTAGTCTGACATTTGAAAAGCTTTGCAGCCATCCGTCGTGGTATAACATATTTAACTTTGTTTATAATTATAATATAGTATTAGAGTTTGAAAGTAGCCAGGTATAACGAGAGGAGTGTGCACTGTCAATCTAACATGGTACATGCTCGTCTCCTCAAGCCGGCATAGTGGAGGCGACTGCTACCCGCACAGGCTTCTTTGTAGTAGCAGTTGTTTCCATTCATGGACTGCACTCTAGCTTTACATCAGGCGGAGTGTTTCCTTATTTAAGGACCACTACCCACGGAGAGATTTTTTTAACACTGACAAGACTGACACATGCATTGCTGACGGTACCACTGATACCCTAAACCTGTCCTCTTATATATTATAATAAAACGAGAGAGTGTGTGTTAGGGCTTTATGCAATATAGCTTTTCAACTCAGTGTAGAGTAAATTTAACACGTTCCTCGTGCGTACTGCGAAACTGTGGAACTCCCTCTCGGTGTCTGTGTTTCCCGACATGTACAAAATGGGTCTCTTCAAATTGAAGGTGAATAGGTACCTCATAGGCAAGCGTGCTCCATCACTGCCTAACACCAGGCAAGGTGTGATCAAACGCTTGACTATTAAGCTAATAATAACTAATAAAAAAAAACTTACAATTTTTCATCAAATCAAAATTAGCAGTCTCCTCTCCGAGATAAGCCTCAAATAAATTATAATATAACCAATTTGTGTTGCCCGTCGCTTTTGCTTTTTGATAATCCTGAAAGAAAAAAAATACCGATTATATTATATATCATTTTATTTATACTGATTGAGCGAGTGACCACACGGAAACCACTGCTATCACAGAGAACTGTCCGCATACAGCAGTCGCCTCCACTATACCTGCTTTAGGAGACACATTCGTCTCACCGTCCATTCAGAATAAATCGTATAAATGAGTCTAGATTACAGACTAATATAATAAAAAATATATAAAACACAGTTTTACTTACAGAATATGTTGATGACCATTTATGGCATATCATACGACCAGTCAAATAGTTAGGGAAGCCGTACTCCTTACACATTATACTTGCTAAATCACTATAAAATAAAAATCACTTTAAAATAACGAGAGGAGGTTTAAGCCGGCATTGTGGAGGCGACTGCTGCCTGCAGAACTTTCTCTGTAATAGCAGTTGTTTCCATTCATGGACCGCACTCTAGCTTTACATCAGGTAGTGTTGTCACATGCCGAGCTACAATAAAATAATAATAATAATAATAACACAGGCCAACGATGAAAAAACTTTTTCAATAATTTTAGCTAATTTCTATGTAATTTGGTGTACTGATTTCGAAAAAATAAATAAAATGGTCGTATCACCCACCAATTTCTCACATTTCAATATTTAGTGAAAATAAATTTTACTAAACAAAATGTATGAAAAATATTTTTAACTATTTAAATATTTTTAAGTTGGCATTATATGTTAATGTTGTAAGGTTGGCAATAAAATCAGATGTTTTTAGGTGGGTAGTTCTGATAAATTACACAGCTGTTTTTGTTCTTTCAGTAAATATAACCTCATATTGCAGTATTAAACCTATGTACGTTTTATTCACAAATAAAAATGGTTAGACGTGTTTGTGTAAATTCTCCTAACGTTTTTTGTTATATTTGTGATAATTTTGTAATTAAAAACATCAAAGAAACATTACTGACCTTTTAAAAAAAGTTTACTTAGCATATTTTGGTGTAGAAATCGGTAATCAAGACAAGTGTTATAAAGTATGTTATGTTTGTGTCGAGGATCTTAGGAAATGGTATAAAAAAGAGAAAATAGCTTTTAAATTTGTTGTACCCATGATATGGAGAGAGCAAAAAATCATTTAAACGATTGTTATTTTTGTAGCAGCTCCTCATTTATCACAAGCTAAACTGAAAGAAGTGATATTCGTTGGGCCTTTTATTCGATGAATAAAAAAAAAAAAGGAGGCTTGGATATCATTTAAAGAAGTTGTAACTCAGTTTTTGGGTAATATGAAAGCTCCAAACTATAAACTTATCGTAGCTAACATGATAAAAAAAGTTTAAAACTCTTGGTTGTCTGATGAGCCTTAAAGTCCACTTCTTGCACAACCATCTTGATTTTTTTCCTGAGAACTTAGGTGATGTGTGTGAAGAGTTTCATCAAGACATAAAAAAGATGGAGAAACGATACCAGGGACGATGGAATATCAAAATGATGGGTGATTACTGTTGGTTACTTCACAGAGAACAGCAAAACGCATCGCATTGGCGAAAAAGCTATTCAAGAAACTTTACAAAGAAAAGGGAGAGGAAATACAGAAAAATATAAACATCTTTTCATATTTTAGTAATTAAATATTATTGTAAAAGAAAATTGTAACGAAATAAAAAGAACTATAAATTTTTAATTCTTATACATAAAATTTTCCCTCTTTTTTAAAATATGTAATCGATGTCGTATTGTAAGCGAATGGTGGGTGATAAAAAAAAACTGCTATCAGATCCGGTTTCAGCATTCAAAAATACGTAAGATTTAGGTAAATTTGTTTAAAAAGTTTTTACAAACATTGTTTTCGTTGGCCTGTGTAATTTAACGTGCGTGAGTGTGGGTAAACAATTCAAAAGAAGAGAACCTGTGTTTCCATTTTCCCTCCAAAACTCCTTAGGAAGTTTCAGTAAAGATTCTACCACTTTACTGGAACAATTTTTGACTTGACTGAGATTTGACCTGACTGTTTGGTGTGATCAATGAATGACACACAATGTTATTAACTTGATGCAAAAATATTTACTTTGACAGTGGCAAATTGTTATACACCATATAAAACAAAAAAAAGTTTTCATAGTAGTGTAATGAATACATACTTCCAAGCCCACTTTCTTTCTCTAAACAGCCATTCGTGTTGTAAACGCACTTGTATGAAACTTTCTGTTATGTCTTTTGTCCCTAAAAATATAATTTAATGTTTATTATCACTGAATTCTTAAGAGACTCGATTCGAACTTAAGTCAGTTAGTAAACGAATAAAACTTCGTAAAATAAACTAGTTATTAAATTATGATGAAAATTTAACCGAAATTAGAGCGGCCGTGGTCTAGCAGTAAGACGCGTGAACTCACAATCGATGAGACCGTGTTCGAACCTCGCGAATTCTGACCGGTACCAATGAAACTTTGTTATATGTACTTTGGTTGCTCAGTGCCTATAGGCACTATTAAAGAGTGGTAGGCATACTGACGATAGTTATTTGTCCAGTCTGCCGTCCTGGGGTAGTACCACCACTTTCGAATGTAACACCCGTGAAGTGACCTTGTCGCGTGTCAACGAGAGGCGACTGCTGCCTGTAGAGATTTCTCTGTAGTTTCCATTTATGGATCGCATTCTAGCTTTACATCAAGCGGAGTGTTGTCACATGTCGAGCTACAATAAAAAAAAAAATTCAACATGCATATGGGTTGGAATAAGGTGGGATTCGAACCCACGCCCTTCACTTGCGTGTGATAGAACAGTCACTAAGCCACATAGCCATTATTGTTTTACGTGACTGCGTCGAAATTCGTCTGTTATTTCCACCAGCATCCTTTCGAACTACTGGGTTGACAACATAACGATTCTTTTTCTATTCTAAACTCACAATGAAACTCCTCATTTTCAGTATTCTCTCCATCTTCCATTTTGATTCTTTTAGAAAACTTTTTACTACTAAGTTTTTGTGGCGTATTATCATTTGCCAATTCAATAAGATAATCTGCTTCGTATGTTTCGTAATAACGTAATATTTCTTCATACTGAGGCCATTGAGTTAATTCCGCGCCTTTTTTTAAATTAAGACGATATTTTCTCTGAAACAAATCTAATTCTATTTCTGCCCGCCGCGCTAAGGCCGGAGGCACACTACAATATTTTCTCGCACAATAATTTTGTCGCAGAAATGCAACGTATGGATTTATAAGTCAGTACGCACTTCAATAAGTAAATTGAAGCATATGGTATTGTATGACCCCGAGCCCACCGTGATAATATAGAGATTTTGTAAATTTGTTGCAAGAAATAAAATCGTGATGCGTGCTAGGCCCAAGAGAAAATGTCCATTAACCCTTAAATGCATGATTTTTTGTTTTGAATTAATAAACTAGTATATTATAGGAGTTTTGTCTTAGATTACGTAAATAGTAAAAAAATGAGATAATAATAAAGAAAATATGTATTCATGGCAACAATATGCGTTATTGCTAAAAATACTGTAGACAGTCATATTATATTTTAATTCTTTAGTATAGGAATTACCTTATTATTTATGAATGAAATTGTGAAAAGCAATTCCGATTTTTGTTGAAGCACTCAGCACATGAAAGTCCTGTGCAAATGCAGACACTCAGGTTTTTGAATAATTTCATGTGAAAATGAATGTAGACAATTGGCAACAATATGCATTTAAGGGTTAACAGGGTGCTTTTCTCCCATTTAATTCAGGCCAATATGTGTTTATAGATCAACACTGTAGGAGTTGAGTTGCAACAAGGAATTGTGTGAACAACAGCTAATTTGTGAACAAAAACTAAACAAAGCTGTTACGTTTCAATCACTTGGCACAGTCATTGTTTTAAAATCGATTCTGACACAAAATGACAAAAATTGCAGTTCAAAGTCTATGTACCACACAGTACCCACAAGAGTTGATCTAAACCAGTTAGAAATAGTCTTTTTGCCACCTGGTTACTTTCAAGTTGATTCCACAACATAATTAAGTCACTTCACGGGTGATACGCTTGAAAGTGGCGGTCCAGGATGGCAAAAAAACCACCGCCTTTACTTACATGAAAAGTAACTTTTAAATGATGCCATAATTCCTTTAAATCTTGAATGCAACAATCAATAGGCAGGTCCTTGATCCGGAGATTATTTTCGACTAACCTATAAAAAAATAAAACCTAATTTATTTCAAATTTCGAAATATCATGAACTAAGTAGCCAGCTATAACGAGAGGAGTGAGCACTGACAAACCTGAAAGGTGCACATTCGTCACCGCAGGCTAGTTAGAGTCGACTGCTACCTGCATATATTTCTTAGTGGTAGCAGTTGTTTTCATTAATTGATCACTCTCTAAGTATCTTACCTCCCCGTAGCTCGCGGTTCTTTGACCGTATGGGAGGTACTGTTGGAGTTGCTGGTCTCCCATCAGGCGCGTCCTCAGGTGGTGGATAGAGGGTCCCGGGATACCTCCCTGAGGTACCCCGGCGCGAACCAAAACCTGCAAGGTGGGGTCTCTGCTTTCAGAGAAGACCTGAGTGAGAGACCACCCTTCATCGTGTGGGCGGAGGCAGTAGCGGGGTACCAAGTGTTATCCCCTTCGCCCCGAGCCAAGAGCGGTAGTCCCGGGGTTGGACTGCCGCTCATTTACTTGGCTGGAATGGTGTTTCTTCCAGATGAGTTGGGGCCTAATGGCCAAGCGTCGGTGGGGTCGCGGATGAATGCGAAAGCGTGCCCGTGACCTCACCATGTGATGTAGAGATGGACACCGTGGGGTTTTTTAGTCGAGTATACCCGGTATTAGGGAGTACCAGGGAGTCCGACATAACCTCGTCGTCTTCCCCGATATGGTGAGGCATCTATAAAAGATTTCCCCCATGTAAGAAAAAAAAAAGAAAAAAAGAGGTATCTTACCTCCAATCAATGATACAATTTTCAGCATTGGTAGCTTGCATTATAAATTTAATGAGTGTTAATCGCCATTCATCTGTCCCTAAAACACAAAAAATAGAGTTTTGGCGGCCATCTTGAGACATTAGGTTATCGGTCTTGAATTATTTTCCTGAACTTTCGAGTGTTAATGTGTAATAATTATTATCCATTAAGTGTTCGTGAACGTGCGTGAGTGTTGGCAAACAATTCAAAAGAAGAGAACATGTGTTTCCATTTTCCCTGCAAAACTCTGTAGAAAGTTTCAGTAAAGATTCTACCACTTTACTGAAGCAATTTTTGACTTGACTATTTAGTATGATGAATGAATGACCCATGATGCACAATATTATTAACTTGATGCAATAATATTTACTTTGACACTGGCAATTTGTTATAATGCCATATAAAACTAAAAAAAATAACACTACATAAATAAGGTAAATTGCATGGCATATGGTTTGGAAAAGTCTTTATCACTGACAAAATAAAATAGTACTTACAAGATTCATATTTATCTAAAACTTTGTTCTTCCTAAAATGTTTATCAAATAATTTATAGTAAAGCCATTTCTTATTTTTAGTTCTCTTTGCCAACCTGTAACACTGAATAAAAAATAAACCTTAGAAATAACTTTAAACTCATTTATTTTAATTATCAGAATATTTTTTTTACATCATAAGTGTACGACCATTTCTTCCGAATTTGATCCAGTGTCATCTCTTCCGGAAAACCATTTTGTAATAATATATCCCGAAATTCTCTGTAAACACAAGAATAACTTAATTTATTTCATTACTGCCACACAGTAACAAAGATTTTAATGTACTCACTTCCAAGGCTGTTTCTTTTTTTTAAATAACCATTCATTTTCAAACCGCAATTTGAACATGTTCTCAGTTGTTGTTGGAGTCCCTGTATTAATTAGTATAATTATTTGGTTAACCTAACACACACAGTTTTATACAAAACTTTTTGACTCACATATAAAGGTCTTTTCAGGCGTTTCCATAGTTTACTTATGTATCTTACTGATTTAATTTATTTAATGATAAAAGGAATAAAATAATATAGAAAACTATTCAACCAAGTCGTGACAAGGTAAATAAACAACAGTAAACAACCCCTGCGGCCCCTCCTACCCTATAACTACTTTTGACGTAACGCGTTGTGTTGCAAGGAAAATAAAATATACATATATTTTTAGCTTTCTAGGGCCATATATGTTTTATGTGTTGAATGTGGAGTTGAATTATAATTGACCCAATGTAGTGAATATAGACTTGTCCTTATTTGTAAGGACTTTGCAAAATACAATACATTTGTATAATATAATATTTTATAACGGCAGTTTGAGGATAGGGCAACGCCCGGAGTTGATGATTATAAATGTCATCTGTCACTTTTTTATCAGTATATCAGTCAATTTTAGCGAGTTCCAGTGCCTTAATAAAGAAAAACTGTTCGGTTCTATTTTGATCGCAGTTATTTTCACGTGGTTTTACCGATTTCAATATGTTTTATATTAGTTTTTGGTGAATAAGACTTAATGACAAAATGCATCGAATTCTAAATGCAAAGAACTTATATCCTAGTGGTTTCCATAATATAGCAACATCTTCCAATAATATTATCAAAAGCACATTCGCTTCAGATCAAAAATGCTCTTTTTGTCGTGAGGTCCTTCAAAATCATGGGGCTAAAGGTAAGAGTTAAGTAGTTATTGAAAGCTTCAAATAAAATAATAGCGTTCATCTCTCAACTATGATATTTTTTTTGTTTTAAAATTAAAAACATAACCTCGTTGAATGTGCCGAAGGTTGCGTAACTTTATTACTATTTTAGGGAATTCATTCCAAATTAGACACCTATCAACACGCACAGCTAAAGCTTTGCAGAAATCTACAAAAAAGAAGGTTAAATACAAGAACTATAAGAAATATGGTGAAGTGATGGAAGGTCAGTAGCCGAATTTTGTTAGTTTATCAATTTAGGTCAAATCTTTTAGATGATACATCTTTTATTTGTATAACTTGAATGTTAAATGTGATAAGTAAATATTTACTCTACAGTTTAAATATATAATATAGGTATTTTTTAGTAAAATTCCTTTTTAGCTAGGCATCGATGTTAAGCTAGAGTGCAGTCTATGAATAGAGACAACTACTACTACCATAAAGAAATGTTAACAAGCAGTAGTTGCTTCCAATGTCTGCATAAGACAAGTGTACCAGGTTGACAGTGTATACTATTGTTCAGTATTGTGACATCATTATTGTTACACTTGAATGTACAAGTTTTGGCAACAATTATTTCCTTACGATTGAATGTCATATTTGTAATGACCTTATAAAATGCTTATAAATAATAAATAAGCATCATTTTAGACTTGTTTTAAACAAAGTTGTGGTAAGGTTTTAAAAAAGGATTATACAATCAAGGAATTTTTTGGATTGTCATCAAAAAATAAGATCACAAATAAAAAATATTTGCTTTCTAAAAACAATTTTTAAATATATTTTAAAGTATAGGTCTCGTCAAACTTTATGACGTATCTGAAGTTAGCTGCGGTCGCTATTAGTTTACAATAATAAAAGTTAATTTTAAATATTAATAGAACATATAAAAATTATCTGCGGGCGGGTAGCACGGGATTTGTGTACTGCACAGCGACTTGTGCCTAACTTCAGAGCCTAAAGTTTGGTTCGTACTATACTAGATAATAATCAGTCATTTGTATTTTTTTATATAAAGGAGAATGCCCATTCGCCTAAGAGAAATGGACCCACAATTTTTTTCTTGAGTTTCACGATAATATTTTATTTTAATTTTGAATGAAGAAATAATTAGGTATCAAGTGAGCCCAAAAATGGACATTAACCTTTTATTTTTATTTTCAGTTAGCGATAAAAGAATGAAAGAAGCAAAGGTGTCAATAAGTAAATTGAATGCTTCATATTTATCAAAGATAGCCTCCAGCCAGGTTTCCCTCGGACAATTACATCAACTGACAAAAACCAAACCAAATCCCTCCATATTATCAGAAGTAGACCCTGAAATACTACAAAGTATTAAAGATAAACTACTTAAACGTAATAATAAAGAAATTAATTTAGAAGATGACCAGTGTACACTAATTTTTACAAATAATAAATTAACAAATATGGAAAATCTATTTTTCACTCAACAAAGTAAAGATTCAGTAAGAGAAAGTTATTTAAATTTTCGTAGAGCAACACTGTGTTCTCAAAGGTTGAATGATTTAAGATATGCAATAAATGAAGGTTTGACTCAAGAATTATCTTTTATGACCCCTTATGAGACGGAAAAAGAATTTGATGAGGATTTTATTCAACAAAAAGGGCCTCATGCAATTTTTAAAGAGTTATTCATTGATAACCAATTGGATAATTATGATCAAGAATTAATGTCTCATATTAGTAGTTTACAGTGAGTATGTTTGGATTTTAATTTACATAATAAGGTGATATCGGATAACTTTGCCGTGCATAAAAAACCTTTAAGTAGGTACTTTTAGCTAGCATTGGATATAATAGTTTATCAGTTTGTGAAATTGCATGACTGTGAAAAAATTATATAGAAATTAATTTTCCCCTGAAAACTTGGAAATTTAAGTAAAGATTCCATAATTTTTTGTGGCCAATAATGAATGATGGGTGATGAAAATGCACATTGGCAAATTGTGTTAATGCCATAACATTAAAACATCCATTTTTTATAATTCTAATGTTATTTCAGAGCAAATGGTGTGCCAATGGAGGAGGATATGCTGGATGAAGTATATGAAGGTGATGAGGAAATTCTGACGGAAAAATCGTCAGCTATACAAGCTCTTAATATTAAGAAAGCGTAAGTTAAAGTTAAAGTTACGTAATAATTTCAAACAAGTTCAAAACATAGGTTATGAAAAATAAAATAATAAATTATTTGCTTCTGATTTGCTCCAGCAGAATCTCAAATAAAAATTAGGACTATTTATTTATAAATAACTGCATACAATAATATTGTGATAAAGTATGGTCCATGAGTGGAAACAAACTGCTACCATAGAATAATATCAAGCGACAGTCGCCTCCTCTATGCCGGCTCGAGGAGATAAATGTACTCTATAAATAACAGTGTATACTCCTCTCGTTATACCTGGTTATTATCAAGCTGATCCCGTCCGGCAGACTACTAGTAGTCATCATCAGTCCACCTACCTCTACCTACTCTAGCCTATTCTTATAGGTTTCATAATATAACTGCAATTTTATATGTTTCAGTAAAAAAGATTTAAAAGCCAAAAAGAAGGCGTGGCGTGTGAAACGCCGAGCTCTTAAAGAAATGAACATGAAGAATGATTTGACTGCATTAGAAAAGTTTGGTAAACAAGAGACATTCAATAAAAAGCTATTGTCGCATTTACAGCTTCTCTGTTCTTTGGATATGATAAATGAGGTGAGGACATTTTAGTATGACAGTAGTAGTAATTATTGTAGCAGCGTTGAGGCACCGAGGAGGAAATTCCTGAGGACAGCGTCAACACTCCCTGAGGTGTGCCGGAACGTCGATGGCGTACTGGCCCTCATGCAGAAGATAGGATGGCTTGTATAAGTACGGCAGGACGCACCAGGGACCCCCATAGCGGGTCTGCGTGCGGAAACCAGCCCGGAAAATCAAGAATTATTGTAGCTCGGCTCGGCATGGGATGACACTCCACCTGATGTAAAGCTAGAGTGAGGTCTATAAATGGAAACAACTGCTATTACAGAGAAACCTGTGCGAGCAGCAGTTGCGTCCGCTATACCGGCTTGAGGAGACGAGCATGTATCATCTAGATTCAAACTATTCCCGAAACGCGACGTGGTCACTTCACGGGTGTTACGTTCGGAATGTACCACCAGTACTACTCCAGGACGGCAGTATTTAAGACTAGAAATAAATAGATTGCTCACTCTTGTTATTTCCTACTTATTCATATTCTTTAATTGTTATATACAGGGTTCACAGATATTGCAGTATTATAGAGCGAAGGGTAACAGGATGCAGAATCAAGAGAAAATAACTGATGTTAGAATTTATAATACATTATTACATGGTTATGCTTCTAAGGTGAGATAAAACCTACATCCGCTTTTTGGATACAAAAGGTAGACTATGCCCTTCCCCAGGATGCAATCTATTTGTTCAACTGTTTAGACATAAAAATATAACAAACAGCCAGTTACTTTCGCAGTTACAATATTAGTATGGACTTTGATATAAAGACGGGACCAGACATGCGGAATTCGCCAAACGTCGATTTATCAACTCTGCCATATGCAAGTAGTGAGCATGAATATACACCCGTGTGGGTCTTGTATGAATACCTACAATACCTGTATTCATTTACTTTGAAGCATAAAAAACTAGTAATAATAAGCAAAAGCAGTGGCAAGCGCTGACATTCGTGATTTACGAACACACCTCCCCACTACTCGTGATTAGGCGAAAAATTATTTCGGCACTTGAGTCACGCATGTCTGGTCCCAGCTTGAGTCAGTTTAAATATTAGCGCAGAGAAAGGTTTTTTATTGTAGCTCGGCATATGACAACACTTCGCCTGATGTAAAGCTAGAGTGCGGTCCATCAGTCTACTACAGAGAAATCTTTATGGGCAGTAGTCGCCTCCACTATGTCGGCCTGGCTACTTTCAAACTGCTCCCCAAACGAAGTCACTTCACGGGTGTGACATTCGAAAGTCGTAGTACGATCCCCCAGGACGGCAGATTACAATCACCACTCTTTTTGAGAGTATAGAATATTATACAAGATAATTATTTAACATGTACCTGTGCTGCGGTATAGCGAATGGCGTGACCCGCGCTACCAGGCTTGACCAATGAGCGTCGACCAGACTCAGACGAAGCGCATATGTGTCGTCACTTATGAGAAACAACGAAGATGTTGCCATAACTTATTAAACATGCTATACACGCTCTCCGGTAGCCTTTGTTTTATAGGATATTATTTAATTACAGGGTAATAACGAATCAATGGAGGAAACATTAGTTCAAATGAAGGAAGATGGCGTAGTTATGAATACTCAGACATTTGCCGCCATTTTTGAATGTATTCAAAGAAGCAAACTGTATAATAAACAGAATGTACTTAAAACTTATTATGATGCGATGATTGAAAAGGTACATTGTAATATCATATAACATAAAAAAATCATTGTAATCTAAAATTACTTAAAGTAGCTGCCTGGACGTCAAGTTAACAGCTCTTAAAGCATGAAAACTCTTACCCCAATGCAATAAGCCGTGAGAAAGAGTGAGCCGATAACAACCTCTATAACTTTTGTTCCGGAACAATCGCTCCGTCTCGTTCCATTTCCGAGATATCGCGGTCATATCTGATCCAGATCTAAATTTACGCCTACTCTTAAAACTGCAGTGGCCCTATCATCAACTCTTATACCGTTTTGTACCGTGACCTCTTAAAAACAAGTTCTAAGTTACTTTAAATCTTATTAATACACAGGATTCTATGATTTTATCGCGTCGTTAGTAACATTGAAACGTCTATGTCATGGTACTATTCTGATAATATAAGATGATACCAGACTTTTGCTACTTTAAGTTTGAAAATAAGATTTTTGCCTAAAAGTTCATGGTATGGCCTACTAGGCTAGACCAGGGCATGCAACACCCGTGAAGTGACCTTGTCGCGTTTCGGAAGCAGTTTGAAAGTAGCCAGGTATAGCGAGAGGAGTGTGCGCTGTCAATCTAGATGGCGTGTACTCAGGCCGGCATAGCGGAGGCGACTCTTGTCTGTAGAGATCTCTCTGCAGTAGCAGTAGTTTCCATTCATGGACCGCACTCTAGCTTTACATCCGGCAGAGTGTTGTCACATGTCGAGCCACAATAAAAAAACTGGTTACTAAATATATGCTGTTTTACAGGGTATTACATTAAACGATTTGCTGGACAAGTCAAAATTCCTATATGACCAAAGAGAGGTAGTTTTAAATGCGATACACATTCTTGATCCATATTTCACACCTACTTACACACTACCAACGTTAGATTACGAATGTCCGTTGCTTGATGGAATAAATTTAGATAACATGAATGGGATTCGAGATGGCTTGAAGTATTCCCCGGCAGAAGAATTGTTGACAGTTGAAGAGTTAAAACAAAGAGCTAAGAAACAATTCGAAATTGAAATAGACGGTGATATTAAAGTCAAGAATATTGATGTAAAAGATAATGTTTCTGATACTATTAAGTTTTATGTAAGTATTGATAATTCCCTCTATTAGACTGGTTTTAAACTGATGCTCTACTTACGTCAGTTCAAATGGAAAATGCTAGTTGTATCTTAGACATAAAGACTTTCGTTAGGGCTCTGCAAAATTAATATTGAATTACATATAAAAAAAATTTAAATACAAAAAACTACTAAATAAAAAAGTAAATTTTTTTTCTCTCTTCCGTTTTTTCTCTCTTCCGTTTTCCTATTTTCCTTTTTCCTTTTTCTATTTCCTATTTCCTATTCCGTCCTCAACGAACCTCACACTCCCCACTATCTGTAAAAGTATGTTCTCCTATCTTAGCTCCCTTCACGATAAATCCCTTCGCTCCTCTAATAACCTGTCACTCGCTATTCCTTCTCATCACACCTCTTTCTTTTCTAATTCTTTCACAGTCACCGCCTCGAGATTGTGGAATGATCTCCCTGAGGACATACAGGAGGCTCCTAACAGGGTTATTTTTAAAAAACTGCTATTTAAATTTTTACTAAATGTCTCATAACCTCTCCAGAATATTATTTTATTTATTATAATTTATTAATATATTATACGTATTTATATATTATATACTTATATTTTATGTATAGTATTTGTATGTATGTGTATATATATTTATATATATCTAGACTTTAGTTGTATCTTTTTTAATGTAATTATATTTGTTTAAAAACCTGCTTCTCTTCGCTCACATCTGTCAGAAACACGGAGGTTAGCTGGAAGAGAATGCTAATTAGCATTAAGTTCGCCTGTGTGCACGATACACTAAGATTTAAATAAATAAATAAATAAATGGTTGCAGGTATCAATCGCATCCCCTATGCCGGCTTTGAATGAATGTTCAGTGTCCACTGGTCCAGGTTCAAAGTTAATCCAGAAACATGACTGCATACTGCTACATAAAATAAATGTTTATAAATTAATTTTCTAGAGAACCAAACTACAAGAGACTGAAGACGAATGGCGTAGCGTTGTAAAGGAGGCATTTATAAGAAACCTCGGTACATTAAAATCGCAGAGTACGGCCTCGCACAGTCCTATTACTTTATATCCATATTTAAAAGTACTTGACGTGAGTTATTTTAAATCTTTATTTGTTATTTACATAAACGAACCTAACACTGTAGCGCCATACATAGTAGGTGGCTTAACCCGCAATCGCTTTCGACCAATGAGCGTGCGTCACTGGTGTGACGTCAACTCCTGGTTCCTAGTTGCTTGTGACTATTTGGTCGGTCGGTCTTAAGCATTTTAGGTTTTTTTTCTTAAAGGATCTTTGTTGTTTGTGACAATGTCTGACGCGTCTTAACATTAATTTCTTAAACTAAAAACTCCAATGATCAGGATCCAGACAAACATGAGATTGTAATGTAAATAATTAATATTGCAGGTGAATCAAATTGTTGAGCTAATAATGAGTGAAATAAGTAAACTCGTGGATGGCAGTCAAAGCTATAGTCCTACATTTAAACTACTTCAAAGGGATTTGGGCACATTAGTTTATAACAGGTTTATTTTTTATTTTTTTATTTTATTAAACATACAGTGTATGATAGGGTTTGACTACTCAGTAGGATATTTTTTATGGCAACATTATTATTATTGTCAAAGTGTACGGCTGTATGGGTTTTGTTCTCTTTTAGATTAAAAGAATGGGAGGACTGAATTTAAAAAAAAATGACGTGATACAATGCCCGGTGGGTAAATCTGAAGCTTTTGAAAACTGATGGTCAGCTAGCTTTGACTTCATAGAACGTCATCTCTGTCATTCGTGTCTTCACGCTTAGTGCAACAGAGACGACGCTCTACGAAGCTAAAGCTATCTCTTTCTAAATCTCGATGTGTATTCTATACTTCGTTATTTCACATTGCATTAATCAGCTTTACTAAAAAAAAAACTTGCTAAAAGTTTTCTATGGAGTTTTGGCGGCCATCTTGAGGCGTCAGGTTATTTGTTTTGAATTATTTTCCTAAACTTGTGTTTCTTCGAGTGTTAATGTGTAATAATGGTGGATTATTAACCATTAAGTGTTCGTGAACGTGCGTGAGTGTGGGCAAACAATTCAAAAGAAGAGAACTTGTGTTTTCATTTTCCCTCCAAAACTCCCTAGGAAGTTTCAGTAATACTTCTACCACTTTACTGGAGCAATTTTTGACTTGACCTGACTGTTTAGTGTGATGAATGAATGACTCGTGATACACAATATTTTTAGCTTGATGCAAAAATGTTTACTTTGACACTGGCAAATTATTATAATGCCATATTAAACAAAAAAAAAAAAATCTGCAAATACTTTCTTTTGTCAATAAATTAATCTACTACTAAGTAGAACTTAATCTACTGTCTTGATTATAGATGTTAATTTCTTTTTTAGATATCAAATAAATCAATTTGCCAAGAATGGTGTTTTGAAGAAAAAGCGTGAAATTTATGACAAATATTGTGAATGGTATATTAATAGGCACTCGTTAGATGAAAGTAATAAACTTTATAATTGTAGACAGGCGTGGCAATTATTAGTGCATGAAAATAGGCATGGAGCGAGTCTGGTGAGTTTTAGTGAGTTATAGTTGTATTGTATCTAGACATATGAGCGATCGTGGTCTAGCGGACCTCACGATCGATGAGACTCCGTGTTAAAATCTCTTTAAATAACGGTATCAATGTAACTATGTTATATGTGCTTTGGTCGCTCAGTGCCCGTGATGCAAGCATTAGCTTAGTACAGACATTTTCTAGTGCATAGTACAGGTAAAATATATATATATTTTATTGTAGTTCGGCATATGACAACACTTCATCTGATGTAAAGCTAGAGTGCGGTCCATGAACAGCAACAACTGCTGCTACAGAGAAATCTCTACGGGCTGCAGTCGCCTCCACTATGCCGGCTTGAGGAGACGAATATGCACCATCTAGATTGTCAATGCACACTCCTCTCGCTATTGAAATTTTTTTTAAATTTTTTAAAATTATTTTTGTACTATAGGACATTGAAGAAGAGCCATGGCCAATGGATATAAGACAAAATATTGGCAAATTCCTTTACAATATAATAATTCATGATGTTAAAATTGATGTTAATATGTTCAATCAGAAGTGTAGTAAAGTGTAAGTATTTGGAGATTATTGAAGATAGATTGTAATTTTAAATTATTTGGTCACGTTCCGCTCAGCAAAGGAGAAGACCCATTTCTGGACCCACTTGATACCTAATAGTTTGGTAACAAAACAATATTCTAAAATAATATCTTATTTTTTATTAATTTTTTTTAATTATATGAACACATCATTTACCAATCAATAGACAATGTTTAATTACATAAAACATAAAACAGATATCATTTAAGATAATAATAACCTCAAATATTGCATCAGAAAACAAGTAATTTTCATTTATGATGAAAAAAGTTGCTTCCCCCAACTGCGAGACATGCTCGCAGGAAGAGGATGTTATGCATTTGTTGTGGCATTGCGGTCGATGCAAAATGGAGATAGAGGTGTTGATGAATGAGTTGGGCATTAACGCTTTGGAAGTAGGAGCATTTAATAGTATCCTAGCTGAAGCAAGTTTTGCTTAATTTTGTAAATATACAGGCTGTATCGGGCAACGTGTAAAAAATTTCAAGACATGATTCAGTAAGTGATTCCGAGCAGAAATTAATTTAAAAAAATATTTTTTTTTTATCCAAATGTCCACCTTTTCCTTGTAGAAACATACATAATTTACTACACGAACGCTTAATCGTTGTGTCGTCGGGCGGTGCATCAAAAAATGACCTTCCCTTTGATCAACGCCGACAACCTTTGCCACCTCGCCTTTGATCTCGCGCCGACAAGCCGTGTGCCGGCCCACCTGCAACGGCGGTCCACGTCGGCCGGTCCATTTATAGACCTTTTGTTTTTGTGATAATACCATACACGAGAACTTTTATTTAGTAAATTTATTTTTTGAGGGGTTTTCATCCCTCACTTAATATTTACCTAATTTTTTTTACACGTTGCCTGATACACCCTGTATATTTTAAGAAGAGATAATAGTGTGCTGTGTATGGTATGTGTGTATTGTGTTACCAATGGGGCTGGCATATGCACAATCGTGCAAAAACCCAAAAAAAAAATTTGGTTATTTGCTTTATTTTGGGTCTGTAACTTTTCCATTGCTGATTAGATCAGAACCATCTTTTATTTAAGACGTGACTCTTTGCTGATCTGTGAAGGTGCTTTTTCACGCCCCGCTTGAAGGGTCAAATGTTAAAGGACTGGCAGAAAACATGGAAAGGCAAAGCGTTCCATTTGTCAGTTGTGCTACATAGATAGGATGCGCCGCCGATCCGTTTCGTTCGGTCGGCACAATGCGGTTGTTTCCTCGTCTGTGCGAGTAGCCTAAGTCGTCACTTGGTCGAATCGACAACAAAATTTATGGGATTTGACGTTTGATGTTATCTTATACATTTTGTTGTCAATTCGATCCAGTGACAAGCTTCTTTGGCTTCTGACTAAAGGGCCTGTGAGCGAAAGCGAAGGATGTGCGTTCGATTCCTACATATATTATAATAATTTATGTTATATGCAGTAAGAAGGTGCCCGCGGTGTATAAGGTGCATCGTCCGTGGGGTCGTCAAGTGCGATTGGAATTGAAGCCGCATCCCGTGGTGTGTCGCCTTTTTATTAGCGGCGTAAGACTCACATTGCGCATGGCAGCACCACTTGTACCGCCATTGTCGGTGTCTGCACCGTGGGCAGCACCCAAGACCGGGGCTTATTTACTCACTGACACTACTCTGATCAGGTATGTAAACAGGTGTATGTGTGTAAACGCCTGATCCATGAATGGATACAACTGCTACTACAGAGAAATCTCTACAGGCAGCTGTCGCCTTCACTATGTCGGCTTGAAGAGACGAGCATGTACCATCCAGATTGACTGTGCATACTCGTCTCGTTATACCTTCAAACTATTCCCGAAACGCGAGAAGGTCACTTCACGAGTGTTACATTCGAAAGTGGTGGTACCACCCCAGGACGGCAGACTGGACTAATAACCATCATCAGTCTGCCTACCACTCTTTAATAGTGCCTATAGGCACTGAGCGACCAAAGTACATATAACAAAGTTACATTGGTACCAGTCAAAATTTAGCGAGGTTCGAACACGGGTCAGTCTCATGATCGTGAGTTCACGCGTCTTACCTAGATAGCTAGACCGCGGCCGCTGTTCCTTTAACCACGTGTTATAATCCATTACGATACCGCGAGTAATGTTTATTTGTATTGTAATATATATTTTTATAACGCTGCAATGGACGGGTGATATCGTTAACACAAGCGGGATCGCCCCTCGCGAGGGCAGCCGTCGCAACTCCAGTAGTTTAACAATCGTCGTATTCACATCGCTCGTTTTTGATATTTCAATTAAGTTTTGTGTTTTTTTTTTTGGTGATTTTGTGTATGGTACTTAATGGTACCATAATGTTTTATGATACCAATGAACCAATAAATGAAATTGGCACAAAAATAAAATTGGTTCACGGAATTGTTTATTGTCTTTTTAAATCTTTTTTTATAATTAATATGTAACTTTTTTTTTAATTTGATGGATGGATGGATGGAGTTGTCCATAAAGGGAGGAGATAGGGGGTTCAATCTGGCATTAAATTGTCTCTCCAAACTAGTACAGTGAAGGTGACTGATTCGTACTTGTGAACATCTTTCCTCATATTATTTTTTTTTACTTCAGGATACCTTTTAATGTGGTACAGCAATGGAAACGTCTGGAAGAAGCTCCTCCGCAGAATTTATATCCTGTATTAGATAGTTTGAATCAACTCGGTGAAATACCGTGGGTTATTAATAAACCTATATTAGATTTACAATTAAAAGTATTTAGGTAAGAAATAGTATATTAGCTGCTACCCTTAACTTTGTGTTGCAGATTGACAGTGCACACTCCTCTCGGTATACCTGGCTACTTCCAAACTATTCCCGAAACGCCACAAGGCCACTTGACACAACCCTAGGACGATACAATGGGCTAATAATCATCATTCAGTAGTGTCAATCTGGATAGTGCACATTCGTCTCCTCAAGCCAGCATAGTGGAGGCGACTGCTGCCTGTAGAAATTCATCTGTAGTGGTAGTTGTTTCCGTTCATGGATTGCACTCTAGTTTAACGCCAGGCGGAGTGTTGTCATATGTAGAGTTACAAAAAATATATACATTTCAGATCTGGTGGCAGTAGAAAACTGGACATAGCACAACCGCCATCAGCGTTAGACATATCACAATTCACGAAGACTGAGGATAAATCTGGTGCGTTTCGTCGTCGCGTCGCTATAAATCGTGCACGATCTGAAATGTACTCGTTGTGGTGCGATGCACTTTATAAATTGTCACTTGCTAATCACTATAGGTATGTATTCACTATTTCTTACGTTTCTAATAACTTTCATATAATGAAAATTTGTACAAATAACTAGATGAAGACTGGCTGCGATCACATTGGCAGTAAAGCTTATTAAACGTCGAATTAAATTAAACAAAATTAACTCGATAGTAATCACATCAAGTTTTTTATTTATTTATTCATACCACTACAATTATCGGCTTTTTTTATACATTTTTGGAATGCTAATAAAATCTATTCAAAGGAGGAATGAGCACACAATTTATTTCTCGCGTTTGTCAATGATATTTAATTCATTTTGTAGGAAAATAAATCTACATTCATTATCACCGAAGTTTTTTCACTCGGGTTATTGAGCAATTAGACTTTTTTCTGATTCAATATTTGAGTAAATTATTATATCAAATGCTTTAATAATTAATTCATGATATCTGTTTTTTATGTAATTAAACATTGCCTATTGATTGGTAAACAATTTGTTCTCGAGAAACTCGAGAAAAAAAATTGTGGGTGCATTTCTCTTAGGCGAATAGGCATTCTCCTTTGAATAGAAAAAAAAGGATAAACAGCCCGGGGGAGTTTTTGGTGGCCATCTTGAGACGTCAGGTTGTCTGGAATTATTTTCCTAAACTTGTGTTTCTTGGAGTATACATTAACACTGGTTAATAATGATGGATATTAACCATTAAGTGTTCGTGAACGTGTTTGAGTGTGGGCAAACAATTCAATAGAAGAGAACCTGTGTTTCCATTTCTCCTCGAAAACTCCGTAGGACGTTTCAGTAAAGATTCTACCACTTTACTGGAGCAATTTTCGACTTGACTGAGATTTGACCTGACTGTTTAGTGTGATGAATGTATGACTCGTGATGCACAATATTAACTTGATGCAAAAATATAAATATAAAAAAAATAACAGTAAACTGATATACGCCATATAAAACAAAAAAAAAACAGCCTGAGGTGAAGTGGTTTTTTTTAAATTCAATTTTCATAATAATTTAATATCAATTGACAGAGACGAGATATTCTGGCTGCCGCACAACATGGATTTCCGTGGCCGTGTTTATGCATGCCCACCACATTTGTCCCAATTGGGTGCTGATAACGCGCGGGCGTTACTCAGATTCGCTAAACCAAAACCTCTCGGGCCGAACGGATTGAGATGGCTAAAGTTACATGCTATTAATTTGACTGGGACTATGAAGAAAAATACATTAGATGAAAGGTTGGTTTAATTTATATCTACTTTTTTAATTGTAGCTAGAGTACGGTCCATGAACGGTGACAACTGGGACTACAGATAAATCTCTATAGGTAGCAGTCGCCTCCGCTATGCCGGCCTGAGGAGACGAGTATGTACCATCTAGTTTGACAGTGCACACTCCTCTCGTTATACCTGGCTACTTTCAAATTGCTTCCGAAACGCGATAATGTCACGTCACGGATGTGTTATTAATTATTTATGTTAATTTGTAATTATGAGTGTGCACTGTCAATTTGGATAGTACATATTCGTTTCCTCATGGCGGCATAGCGGAGGCGTCTACTGCCCGTAGAGATTTCTCTGTAGTAGTGTTTCCGTTCATGGACCGCACTCTAACTTTACATCATAACTAAAAAAAATATGTAGTTTTCTCAAAAATTATAGTTCGTATTGGCTATCAAAAGTATTAGAAAGGGATCTTATGTGTTTACTAGTACTAGTTATGTTTCAAGATTAGCTTAGAAGTAGCAGATTGTCCAGCAGCTCTGCCTATTCTTATTGTCATAACGTCATATTCATTTGCACAGGTTAGCATATGCGGACAGTATAATGGACAAAATAATAGAATCGGCAGACAAACCCCTGGATGGTGAGATGTGGTGGGCTCAGTCGGAGGAGCCATGGCAAACATTGGCTACGTGCATGGAGATAGCGAATGCGATCAGATCACCCGATCCTGCAGGTCAGTTAACATGACACTCCACCTGATGTTAAGCTAGAGTGTGGTCCATGAACGAAAACAACTGCTACCACAGAAAAAATCCTCCAGGCGGCAGTCGCTTCCTCTATGCTGGCTTGAGATTGATCCGACATGGTCACTTCACTGATGTTACATTCGAAAGTGGTGGTATTACCCCAGGACAGCAAACTGGGCTAATAACCATCACCAGTCTGCCTACCACTCTTTAATAGTGTCTATAGGCACTGATCGACCAGAGTACATATAACAAAGTTACATTGAAGCGAGATTTGAAGCCGGATATCATCAATCGTCAGTTTACGCTTCCTACCGCTAGACCACGGGTCTCTTAACTCTATGATTATTTTTTTTATTGTAGCTCGACATGTGACAACACTCCGCCTGATGTAAAGCTAGTGTGCGGTCCATGAATGGAAACAACTGCTACCACAGAGAAATCTCTACGGGCAGCAGTCGCCTCCACTATGCCGGCTTGAGGAGACGAGAATGTACCATCTAGATTGACAGTGCACAATTAACTTAATATTATGTTTAACAGAGTTCTTGTCGGGCTTTCCTATACACCAAGATGGTTCGTGTAACGGGCTGCAGCATTACGCCGCTTTGGGAGGGGATAGTGCAGGTGCGGCCGCTGTTAATTTGGCACACATGGACGCGCCGCAAGATGTTTACAGTGCTGTCGCAGTGTTGGTATGTATATTTCTAATGCCTTAATCATTATTAATGTGTGGCCAAAGTAAAATAATATGAAATTAGCACCGGCCTTGATCTCAGCATGCGACCATATTCGGGTTATATTCGGCGGTGAGACACGTGAACTCACGATCGATGAGACCCGTGTTCGAACTTCGCTAGAGACCGGTACTAATGTAACTTTGTTATATGTACTTGGTCGCTCAGTGCCTATAAACACTATTAAAGAGTGGTAGGCAGACTGATGATGGTAATTTGTCCAGTCTGCCGTCCTGGGATAGTACCACCACTTTCGAATGTAACACCCGTGAAGTGACCTTGTCGCGTTTCGGGAATAGTTTGAAAGTAGCCAGGTATAACGAGAGGAGTGTGCGCTGTCAATCTAGATGGTACATGCACGTCTCCTCAAGCCGGCATAGTGGAGGCGACTGCTGCCCGGACAGGTTTCTCTGTAGTAGCAGCTGTTTCCATTCATGTACCGCATTCTAGCTTTACATCAGGCGGAGTGTCGTCACATGCCGAGCTACAATTAAAAAAATAAATTCCATAAGCAGGCAGCGGTCGTCTCCGCTATGCAGGCTATGTACCTTTATCATGTCATACAATGTCAAATTAGCTAATAATTTAATTATTGTAGGTCGAAGAAATGCGCGCGAAGGACGCGGCTCTTGGTGTTGTTCCAGCGATTGTGTTAAAAGATTTTGTACGTAGGAAGGTGATCAAACAAACTGTTATGACCACAGTATACGGCGTTACTAAGTTCGGTGCCAGACTGCAGATTGCTAAACAACTTAAAGGTGACACTTTTCTTATTGTATTGTTTTTGTAGCGCGCCATATTATGACAACACTGCGCTTGATGCATTCTAGAGTGCAGTCCATTAGTGGAAACAACTGCTACTATAGAGAAATTATAGAGAAATAGTACCACTATTTTCGAATGTAACACCCGTGAAGTGACTTTGTCGCGTTTCAGGAATAGTTTGAAAGTAGCCAGGTATAAGAGAGGAATGTGCACTGTCAATCTAAAATGGTACATGCTCGTCTCCTCAAGCCGGCATAGTGGAGGCGACTGCTACCCGCACAGGTTTCTCTGTAGTAGTTGTTTCCATTCATGGACCGCACTCTAGCTTTACATCAGGCGGAGTGTTGTCACATGCCGAGCTACAATAAAAAATAAAAAATAAATCTCTACGGGCAGCAGTCGCCTCCGCTATGCCGGCTTGACGAGACGAGTATGCACCATCTATATTGCTCTCGAAACGCGACAATGTCACTTCACGGGTGTTACATTCGAAAGTGGTGGTACTACCCCAGGACGGCAGACTGGACTAATAATCAACATCAGTCTGACCTACCACTCTTTAATAGTGCATATAGGCACTGATCGACCAAAGTACATATAACAAAGTTACAATGGTACCGGTCAGAATTAGCGAGGTTCGAACACGGGTCTCATCGACCGTGAGTTCACGCGTCTTACCGCTAGACCACGGCCGCTCGTATGATTGTATCTCAGCATCGTTTCATTGTAGCTCAGCATATGACAACACCGCGCTTGATGTAAAGCTATGTGAAGTAAATGTAAACGTAACGGTTGAAGTAACTTTGACGGATCCTCTGGTGCAAACGGGCCTTAATGAACAGCGCTCATGTGACCGCATTAAATTCTAGAATGAGACGTAATTAATATTTTTCGTAATTAATAATTTTTTTTTTCTCTTTAGATATCGACGACTTTCCAAAAGATCAAGTATGGGCGTGCTCCACCTATTTAACAGGAAAGACGTTCGACAGTTTACGCGAGATGTTTAAGTCTACAAAACTTATTCAAGATTGGTTCACTGATTGTGCTAAGTTAGTATACTCGTATGCTTTATGTAATATAAGTGAATGTTTGTTGGTTTAACTATAAACTAAAATCGATTGCATCTACATGAAGGGAAAATACGAAATAGGTACTTGAATTAAAGTTCGTATTTTATCATACGAGGTCACGTTTTGAAACTACAGTAGAATTCATATACAGGGTGTATCGGGCAACGTGTAAAAATTTCAAGAGATGACTCAGTAAGTGATTCTGAGCAGAAATTAATTTAAAAAATAAATACTTTTATTTTATCCAAATGTCCACCTTTTCCTTGTAGAAAAATACATAATTTACTACACGAACGCGTAATCGTTGTGTCGTCGGGCGGCGCATCAAACAAATGACCTTGCCTTTGATCAACGCCGACAACCTTTGCCGCCTCGCCTTTGATGTCGCGCCGACAAGCCGTGTGCCGGCCCACCTGCAACGACGGTCCACGTCGGCCGGTCCATTTATAGACCTTTTGTTTTTGTCATAATACCATACACGAGAACTTTTATTTAGTAAATTTATTTTTTGAGGGGTGTTCATCCCTCACTTAATATTTACCTTAATTTTTTTACACGTTGCCTGATACACCCTGTATAACGACTAACCGATTTTAACGACGATATTGTTTACTCAAGTTAGGTTTCGTAGTTAGATACTGAGAAAATATAACCGTTTAGTGTGACTCCAGTTAAGGCGACCAACTGCTTATAGAGACCATTATTTATGATTACAATATGTATTTCATAATTTATGAAAATCAAACTTTCTCATTTATAACATGTTTATATTCGTAAGTTAAGTACATACATGTACATATGTACTTAATAATATTGCCGTTTTGTGCGTCATCCGGTTAGTACAACATAGTATCGCCGGTCCTTTGAAGGTCTTTATATCCGGATTCTACTGTAGTTTAATTATTTGCTAATAGACAATAACTTGATCGCTCTTTTATAAACACTAGTTGCTGTTAAATAACACAAGTTGCTAATAGAATAGTATGGTAAGATTGTTGCTGGTATACTTTGTTTTTTTTTTTTTAAATTGTAACTCGGCATATGATAACACTCCACTTGATGCAAAGCTAGAGTGCGGTCCATGAGTGGAAACAACTGCTACTGTAGAGAAATCTATGGACAGCGGTCGCCTCTGCTATGCCGGCCTGAGGAGACGAGAATGCACCATCTAGAGTGACAGTGCATACTCTTCTCGCTATACTGTTTGTATAACTGCTCCCAAAACGCGACACGCGGTCACTTCACGGGTGTTACATTCGAAAGTGATAGTACCGCCCCAGGACGGCAGACTGGGCAAATAACCATCATCAGTCTGCCTACCGCTCTTTAATAGACTGAGCGACCAAAGTACATATAACAAAGTTACTTTGGCACCGGGTCAGAATTTAGAGAGGCAGTTCAAAATTTAAGTTTTCTCTTATTAAATAATAATGCATAACTATTATTTCAGGGCTATAAGTGGCATATGCGGTGACAGTGTTGAGTGGGTCACACCGTTAGGGTTGCCAGTGGTGCAACCTTATTATAAGAGAACATCACCATCGTCCAATAATACCCCTATTGATCATCATCAGTACGTAACTACTTATTTATTTCTATACAGTTTTTGTTTCTTCTGCTCAGCAGCTACCCGCTTTTCACTGGTAATTTGTCTTTCAAACAGAGCCCCAATTGGGAAGATAAATCTGGTGACAGCTGCAGCTTTTTTTTTACATATTTTTTGGATAATTACCAATGAACAAGAAAAAATAATCATTTGTCAAAAGTTCAAACATACTCTTGTTTATCAAATATCTCCGCGATTTTAAAGTTTCTTCAGACGGGAATCAAAAAATATACCTAACCGAAGTGATGTCTCGAAATGGGGTAGTACCACCACTTTCGAATGTAACACCCGTGAAGTGACCTTGTCTCGTTTCGGCTATAGCTTGAAAGTAGCCAGGTATAACCAGAGGAGTGTGCACTGTCAATCTAGATGGTACATGCTCGTCTCCTTAAACCGGCATAGTGGAGGCGACTGCTGCCCGCACAGGTTTCTCTGTTATAGCAGTTGTTTCCATTCATGGACCGCACTCTAGCTTTACATCAAGTAGTGTTATCATATGCAAAGTTACAATTAAAAAAAAAACAAAGTATACCAGCAACAATCTTACCATACTATTCTATTAGCAACTTGTGTTATTTAACAGCAACTAGTGTTTATAAAAGAGCGATCAAGTTATTGCCTATTAGCAAATAAAAATTAAACTACAGTAGAATCCGGATATAACGACCTTCAAGGGACCGGCGATACTATGTTGTATGGTTTTCGATTTAGCATGGGTTAATTTTTGTATACCTTGCCCATTATAGTTTATTTGTTACAGACGACCGTGTACAGTGAAACAGAAGAACGCATTTCCGCCGAACTTTATTCATTCGCTAGACTCCACACACATGATGCTGACTGCTCTCTGGTGTCAAGCTGCCGGTATTACCTTTATATCAGTACACGACTGCTTCTGGACCCATCCGATAACTGTTGACGTTATGAATAAGGTATGTAGAGTGACCATAAATACCGTTTTGTATAGGACTTTGACTATAGGACTGAAAGAATTGGGGTTATAAAAAAGACAAGTACACCACATTGCGTATTTAGTACTGTTATTATATACAAATATGAAAGTAACTCTATTTGTTATGATTTCTCGTTAATAGATTCCGGGGAAGAAGAGGGAAATAGGGAATTAAATTTGTTATTGGGGAAGTTCCCGAGTTAGGGATACGAAAATGATAGAGCGGCTGTGGTCTAGCGGTAAGACGTGTGAACTCACGATCGATGAGACCCGTGTTCTAACCTCGCTAATTCTGACCGGTACCAATGTAACTTTGTTATAGTAATGTTAGTCGCTTAGTACTTTTTAAAGAGTGGTAGGCAGACTGATGATGGTTATTAGCCCAGTCTGCCGTCCTGGGGTAGTACCACCACTTTCGAATGTAACACCCGTGAAGTGACCTTGTCGCGTTTCGGGAATAGTTTGAAAGTAGCCAGGTATAACGAGATGAGTGTGCAGTGTCAATCTAGATGGTACATGCTCGTCTCCCCAAGCCGGCATAGTGGAGGCGACTGCTGCCCGCACAGGTTCGTCTGTAGTAGCAGTTGTTTCCATTCATGGACCGCACTCTTGTTTAACATCAGGCGGAGTGTTGTCACATGCCGAGCTACAATAAAAAAAGAGTTACGGAGTTTTTTTTTAATTTATTCCTCGGGGTAAAATAATCCATCACTTCACACCTCTGGTTTCTGATTGTTGTATATGATACTGATTCCAAAGAAGGCTCGTCCAATTCACGGTGTAAACTTTATTCTTTAATTACATTAATTGTTTTCCGTACATCTTTTAATAATTTTATTTATTTTTATTTTTTCAGATTTGTCGTGAACAATTCGTGGCGTTACATTCTCAGCCTATTCTTGATGATCTCTCGGAGTTTCTTGCTAATAGATATAGCTATGACGTCAGGTAAAATTGTATATATATTTTTTTCTATAAGCTAGAGTGCGGTCCACGAACGTTAACAACTGCTATGCCGTCTTGAGGAGACGAATTTGTACTATCCAGATTGACAGTGCACACTCCTCTCGTTATACTTGGCTACTTTCAAACTGCTCCCGAAACGCGACAAGGTCACTTCACGGGCGTTGCGTTCGAAAGTGGTGGTACTACCCCGGGACCGCAGACTGGGATATTAACCATACCTTACCAGTGTGGTACTTGGTACCTTTGAAAATATTATAATATCAACATGTTTTTACAGTTAAAAAATTCGATTAATTACACGTAATATGTAGTATTCGGGAGCAATAAAACGGCCGTGTTCATACCAGTAACCAACTGACTTTATTTGTGACTATCTTCATATACAACATGTTAACTTTTGATTTCTATTTTCAGTCAAACCAATGAGGAGAACAAGTCAGCCGCTTCCAAGAAATATGTAAATGATTTACTAAGAAAGGTGCCCAGTAAAGGTGATTTTCAATTGAAGAATGTATTGAAGTCAATTTACTTCTTCAGTTAATTTTTTTTTACATAAAGGCCACTATCCACTGTAGCATGTCGTACATGGACTCGTCATGATTGAGGAAAATAAACTAAAAACTGTCAATGCATAATAAATATAACAAGAGGAGGGTGCACTGTCAATCTGGATGGTGCACGTTCATCTCAAGCCGGCATAGCGGAGGCTACTGCTGTCTGTAGAAATTCGTCTGTAGTGGCAGTTGTTTCCGTTCATGGACCGCACTCTAGCTTTACATCAGGCGGAGTGTTGTCACATGTCGAGGTACATTTTTAAAAAATTAGTAATTTTTGTATAACTTTTATATTAAATTGTACTGTCTGAAGGATAGTGGGAGTGAAAGCTTTTTTTTAATGTAAATGGTGCTTTGAGACTGAATTTGTTAGAATATTTTATTGAACTGAAATTATTCAAAAATTCCTTTTGTTTTTTGACGAATATCTAAAAATACATTGCATAATAATATTGTACTAATGTATATCTTTTGTGTATTATATTTACAATACAATACAATACAACCAGCGTTTTATAGAAATGTTTTGTAAAAAAAAAAGATTATACAGGTGTAAAGAGAGACGGGTCATCGGTAGCAAGACGGTAGGGGTCCTTCAATACTCCCTTTGTAAATGTTCAGCGATATTTATAAAAACTTATTCTAGTGTTAGTCTTAATATTACAACAAAACATCGATATAAATGCGCTGCACGATTGTATACTTATCGAGGGGTCTAGTCAAGCACACCTCCGCACGGCGAATGCGAGAAGCGCCGGCCAACAAAATGCATGGGATTTGAACAGCAATCAGCAAGTCTCAAGCAGACGTCAGCAATCTGAAACGTGAAACCTCCCCCAAATACTCCCAGCCCGGCGCAAGCACCCGCCACGCGCGCTGCACCCGACTTCCTCTTTTTGCCTAATAATAAAAACATTTCTGAAAAAAATTGAACCGACTTCTAAAACACAAGGCACTAAAAAGTAAAAAAATAATTTTAATTGAGAGTACATACACACAATTTAATAAGCATAAACATGAATAGATGCTTATTATTTATTTACAAATTAATTGTCTGCATTTAATCTAGCATATATATGAAGTCGGTGCCAACCAAATATGAAACTCCGCATTGTTTGAATCTAGGTACATTACCAATCATAAAACATGTTTCAAATGCATGCACGAAAATACACGACGAATAGATAACCTCCTCCTTTTGAAGTCGGTTAAAAATAGGTATAAAACTTATTAACGTTTTAATTCAATTGGATTTTGTCGGAAATAACTGCCAGCACAGAGAAAATTTTATAGACTACAGTCAACTTCGCTATGCCGGCTTAAGGAGACGAATGAGCGCCATTAACAGTGCACACTCCTCTCGTTATACCTGTTTACTTACAAACTGATTCCACTATTGTAGTAATTCTTTTTTTATTCTAAACTCTTTGTAATTGTCTAGATTTATACTACGCTAGATGAGTCGAATGAAAAAGGATTTAGGTGTAGGGGAGACCCTCAAAATATGATTAAAATTAGAAAAGTCTGCCGTCTTGGGGCAGTACCACCACTTTCGAATGTAACACCCGTGAAGTGATCTTGTCGCGTTTCAGGAACAGTTTGGAAGTAGCCAGGTATAACGAAAGGAGTTTGCATTGTCAATCTAGGCGGTATATGTTCGTCTCCTCAAGCCGGCATAGTGGAGGCGATAAAAAATGAATTTATATCGCTAAACATACAGAGAGGGACGTATTGAGGTCTCTATCGTTTTTTTTATATATACAACTAAATTAACAATTCCGTGCCAAAGTTTAGATTTTCTAAATAACAAAGACGTATTTTAGGGGAAATATTAATAATGTTTTCTTCTTTATTATAACTTGAAAATGTAGGTAAAATTTTCATGTTGATGAAAGAACATTGGCAACACCAATTGTCAATTTGTTTAAAAAAAGCCACTTTGATAACGCCTAACGTTATACTAGACCACACTTTAGGTAAACATGTTCTGCAAATAAATTATTTAAAATTAAAAAAAAAACTTTCGGTGATAAATCTAGAATTTCATGTGACGGGCCGCGTGTTGGCTAGACCTGGATTTGTCTTCTTACATCCTGTATAAAATAATTTGTTACCACTGCCATATTATAAAATACAATAAAAATAAGAGTTCAAGGCTTTATTGATCAGTGTTGCCATATAAAGTTAGAGTCCACCAGCCTTAGTAATTATACAAAATGTGGGTACTTTTAAACCTTCGTACGATTGATTCTGTCTTGCGGGTAATAATTGATAATTTATTGATATTTGCTTTTGATAATAGCGAAAACGTTTGCAGTTAACTGCTGCCTGCAGACATTTTTCAGTGCTCATGTATCCTAGCTAGCGGGCGGAATGTAATAATTTGCAGAGCTACTGTAAAACAAGCAAATGATCACTCTTTATAAATGATGATAAAGAAATTATTAAAACTGTACAGTGGAGTCATCACTTTCTATGTAACTAATATTATAAATGTGAATGTGACTCTGTCTGTTTGGCACTTTTTTACAACAAATATCGATAAAAGGAGAAGAAGGCTACCTTTTGTCGTAGTAGATGGAAGTTTGTATGGGAGAACCCATCACCAAGTTAGGGAGATGAAATTTCATATTTAGTCTGTTGGTAAAAAAGAATTACGTGTTTTTGCAAAATTATCTCACAAGGGAGTGAAATTTGTATGTAAGTCAGGCATTTTTCACGCGGGGAATGAATGGCTACTAAATAAACAAGCGCAAACAACTGGTGCCTTTTGTATTTAGTTTCTTAAAAATGTAGTATTGTAGTTAAGAATGGCAAACTGTGATCAAATTAGTTAATAAAGATGATTAAACACAATTATTGTTTTTTTTTAAAATCAAATACCACAAAATACTTATAATATACTTTATTATTTAGTCTTATAACATAGGATGCCCGTTTTCACCAACAATCCTTAAGTTAGGGAATGAGGAATGTCCAAATAATGATAGCTATGTTTTTATACACTATTTTTTCAGGAATCTTGTTTGCATTGGTTTTGTTTAAAACTTTTTTAAAAATTATATTCGTAGTATCATGATCGGTGAGGTAAGAATATCACATACGTTAAACCGAAAACTTTTTAATATTGTCAAAGTTTTACAAATAATGTAGCGTTTATTTTACATGTTAGTTTAAGGTACGAACTTTGTATCAGTACAAATGTTGTCATCCAATATATTAAAGGAAAAAATACATTAGTTATATGACAAAAAGTAGATTGCAAATTAGACAGCAAATTAGTATTTTCGCACGTGAATAAAAACCAAGTTTGTATTGTTATCTAGGTGATTAGGTTAAATAAATTTCAAAAATATTTTCCAATAATATCCTCGCTCTCTCTCTCTCTCACTCCTCTCATGACTCCTGGTCTCCTGGGGCTGGTGGCTCGCTCAATTAGATGTCTCCATCGGCTGCGACTGCTTGCCTGATGAGAGCTTTATGGACCGGCGGCATCTCCAGGCATAGGTTGATTTAGCACACATAGGTTAATTTTTTTGACCGTTCCCCATTATTTAGAGATTGTTGGTGATATAATCCATTCATAGTAAACTGAAGCGTATTTCTACGCTCGTGTATAAAAGCAGCAGGTAAGCGTATAAATAGATCAAAAATTAGCGTCTAGATTTCTAAAAAAACGTGATTTGGCATTTGTGCATCTCTATTTCTATTTTTCTATTCTATATCTATATACATACATTTATCTAATAAAATCTAAATATAACAAAAATTCAGTAAAAGGATTTTCCCTATATTTTGTACAAATGGCTTATGAATTTGTAGTATATGGGAGTAAAAAGGTTTGTAGCTGGCAACGAACTAGAGCAAGATCAAAAATCGTCGACAGTTAATGTGGGGTAATATCACACTCCCAGAATAATAAGAGCATAAGCCTTTATGGTGGTTTGGAGTTATTGGTACTGTTAGATAGTCCTAATAAGGCCGCATCAGCTCAATTTTTTTCGTAATTTTATCGATAAAATTCGTAATTATATAATACGTCGTTTGACAGTTCCGATTTTCTTATTAACAGATAACAGAATATGTTTATTTACGCAAAATGATTATTGTTTAATTAAACGTAACGACTCATTTGATTGTACTTTTAAATGACGTTTTAAACATTATTTTAGGTCAAAGGAAAAAAAGTTATATCCATTTAAACACTCTTTTAACTCTCCTGTATAATTGACTTTTTCATCTTATGCCTTTTTTCCCCTGGTGGTGCGATATAGATATTTTTTTCATTTAGGTATCATATGTCAATAGATATTTTTCTGTGACAACATTTATTCTCACTCGTTTACTGCACTCTATATATATTACGCGACAAGGGCGTCGCCAAGGGGGGGCAGGGAGGGGCAGTTGCCCCCCCCTAGAGAATCTAAAAAAGTTGTCAAATGTAAAGCAACCAAAGTCCTAAGCCTAAGTTGTCAACCACTATAATATTAATTAAAATCTGGTAATTTCAAAAACAAAACACCTATTCAAATTCAAACTCCCAAATTATTTTTATTCAATTTTTCTAATAAATAACTTATTTACAAGTTTTATTTATTGTACAGTCAAAAGCTCGTGTAGCTTTACACGTTAGACTCTGCGCCGTTGTTATTACAATCGCCGTAGTACTACAAGTGAAAAGCTTCATGTGCTCTCGATTTTACCTACAATTCATACTTTTCTCATCCTCCATATCAACTTGCCCCACCCTAGGCCATCGGCTGGCGACGCCCTTGTTACGCGAACGGTAATCTTATACAGGATTTATTAATATTGTCACTCGGCATATGACTACACTCCTATCCACCTGCTGTTAAGCTAGAGTGCGTCCCACTAACCGAAACAACTGCTACCACAGATAAATTTCTACAGGCAGCGGTAGCCTCCGCTATGCCGGCTCGAGGAGACTTAATACCGGACCAGTATTAAATCATAAATGGCACATCGAAGCGAATCAGCTTGTTGTAAACTAGCGACATCTATCGGCTAGTAATGGAGTCGCTACAAACTTAATAATACACATTATATATTCAGGATGTTTGTATATTATAATGTATCGTGGTTAGCGTACGGTCGTATGTTATGCACCGCTGTGATTGGACGAGCGCTTTGGTCCGCCGACTCGTGTGAACCGCTCGTTGTGGCTCGGTTACTCGCTTCCGATGGACTACAATAAGTTAAAATTAAATGTAATAGTAAAAAGAAAAGTAGCCAGGTACAAGAGATTAATGTGCACTGACAATGTAGATGATACATGCTCGTCTCCTCAAGCCGGCATAGTGGAGGCGACTGCTGCCCGCACAGGTTTCTGTGTAGTAGCAGTTGTTTCCATTCACAGACCGCACTCTAGCTTTACATCAGACGGAGTGTTGTCACATGCCGAGCTACAATTTAAAAAATGTCATCGAAGCAAAGGACAATGCCCATTTTTGACCATTCGACATCTAATAGTTTCCTAACAAAACAATATTCTATAATATCTTTTTTTTCCATTAGATTTATTTATTTAGGGATTTATATAAATTAGATTTATTTTCCTACAAAATTAACTAAAAATCGAGAAAAATTTAATCGTGGGCCATTTTTCGGATTATTGAGTAATTAAACTTTTTCTTATGGAACATTTGAGGTTATTATATCAAATGCTTTAATAATTAACCCTATGTGTTGTTTTATTTTATAATTAAACATTGTATATTGATTGGTAAACGGTGTTGTGATATAATTAAAACGAATAAATGAAAAAAAAAAAGATATATATATTTTTTTATTGTAGCTCAGCATGTGACAACACTCCACCTAATGTTTTTTTTTTTTTTTTTTTTTTTTTTATTGTAGCTCGACATATGACAACACTCCGCCTGATGTAAAGCTAGAGTGCGGTCCATGAATGGAAACAACTGCTACCACAGAGAAATCTCTACGGGCTGCAGTCGCCTCCACTATGCCGGCTCGAGGAGACGAGCATGTACCATCTAGATTGACAGTGCACACTCCTCTCTTATACCTGGCTACTTTCAAACTATTCCCGAAACGCGACAAGGTCACTTCACGGGTGTTACATTCGAAAGTGGTGGTACTGCCCCAGGACGACAGACTGGACAAATAACCATTCCATGTAAAGCTAGAGTGCGGTCCATGAATGGAAACAACTGCTACTACAGAGAAACCTGTGCGGGTAGCAGTCGCCTCCACTATGCCGGCTTGAGGAGACGAGCATGTACCATCTTAGATTGACAGTGTGTGCTCGTCTCGTTATTATTTCAGAATATTGTTTTGTTAACAAACTACAAGATATCAAGTGGACCCAAGAATGGGTATCCTTTCGTTATTTGTGGTTAAAATAATTAAGAACGTTACCTCTGAGATATATTATCATAATCAATATTTTCCAATGATACCCATTGCGGTTGCAAATCTTCGTTCATTTTGGCACATTCTAATGTCCCGTTACATATTAACAAGTCATCCATTAATATCTGCAAATACATTTTTATTTGTAAAATGGGACACAATTGATGGGTTTATTCAGTGCCAGATCAGGGCCCTTGGTTTGCTTTAGGTTCTCAAGTTTAGGGTATTAAATAAGTGGAAGTGAAGCATAGCCTAAAGAGCTTCGCTTTCAAAGCATGCAAGATATTTTACGGTCCTATCTAAATAATATCTTTTTTTACGGTCAGACAGGCGTTGGAGCGCGGGGCCCCCAAATTCGCGGGGCCTGTAGCATTTGCTACTCTTGCTACGTGGCTAATCCGGCACTGGGTTTATTCCATCTAGTTCTTTTTTTTAATTTTTATTGTAGCTCGGCATGTGACAACACTCCGCCTGATGTAGAGCTAGAGTGCGGTCCATGAATGGAAACAACTGCTACTACAGAGAAGTCTCAACGGGCAGCAGTCGCCTTCACTATGCCGGCTTGAGGAGACGAGCATGTACCATCTAGATTGTCTGGCACACTCCTCTCGTTATAACTATTCCCGATAAAGCAACAAGGTCACTTCACGGGTGTTACATTCGAAAGTGGTGGTACTACCCCAAGACGGCAGACTGAGTAAATAATCATCATCAGTCTGCCTACCACTCTACACGATTTTTACGTATGATTTACAAGTGATTTTTATTTAAATAATAATAAATCTTTATTTTTAAAAACACACTTAGCACTAGATAGCGGGGCCCCTGGCCTTCAGATTAGGTTGCCATGTGTCCTGAAGGTGCCTCCCCACCGTTTATTTACTACTTTTTACACTTTTAATTTTAAAAATAAGAGGAAAAAAATATACAAAATCTATGACTAAACAAACCTAAAAAAGAAAAAGAAAATACAAAAAACTAAAACTATCACCCATTAAAATATCAAAAATTAAAACTACGCAAATATATTAGAAAATAAAACAGAACAAAAAAATAAAAAAAAGTATATAAATAAATAACAATAAAAATACTTTCCAACTGAAACAACTTTCAATAAAAACATGCAAAATACTAACACCAAATTCTTTGACACCACGCGAAGGTGTCTTCCCATAGTTCCATATTTTCATCCCGATCACCGACACGGGCGCATCAAATACAAAATATACTCTGCAAAATTAATTATAACTTATTAATTCTCCTCCCGGTAGTGGTAGGCAGACTGACGGTGGTTACTACCACTTTCAAGTATTTACTATCACTTTTCGGGATCTGTTTAAAAGTAGAATCAATCTGGACGGTAAATTGGACTCGTCTCATTAAGCCGGCATAGCGGAAGGTACCTCCGCTTTACGCATAGATGCTCTGACCACAAAACCATTGATACTTCACGGGACCAGTATCTTCCCAAATACGAAAGTAATCACTATTACCTATTCAGTGTATGCGGTAGTACAGGTGCCAACCACGTATGTGTAGGATCACCCCTATGCCGGCCGTCTACTAGCTTGTCAGGAGTGCGTACATCTAACGAGGGTCCTGGTAGCACGTTCACACTCGACGGATAAGCACATACATCTATAATGGATCAAAACGTTAATTTTTTTTGTGGCGATATTATTGTGGACCGATTTTGAGGATTTTTTTTGTTAATACAGGAGAATGGCCCATTTTCGGGCCCACTTGATACCTAATAGTTTTGTAATAAAACAATATATCTTATTTTTTCATTAATTCATTTTAATTATATTAGCACACCGTTTACCAATCATTAGACAATGTTTAATTACATAAAAAACAGATATCATCAATTATTAAAGCATTTTAAATAATAATAACGCATCAGAAAACATCTAATTACTCAATAACGCTGGTAAAAAATTAAAACTGAAAAAAAAAGAAAATAGATTTATTTTTCTACAAAATTAACAAAAATCATCGACAAACTGGTGAAAAAAATTGTGGGCCCATTTTACTTACGCGAATGGGCATTCTCCTTTGTTAATTTTTAATATAATAAGGAAAATAATTAAAATATACGGCACGAACTTATGCAATTTCTTATCCGATTGTACACGATCATGTTAATTGTAAATTAATAAATGAATACATACTACTTCCAGTGACATGTATCAGTTTCATCTCGGCGTCATACAATTCGATCTCGGTCAGGCCCACATAGTAGGGATCGCCCCACGTCGAGAATATTGTCATTTGTAATACAAAACCAGTTGGCGCTCTCAAATCAACATTAGTACCAAAAATAAGTGTATCCATATAATTTTCACTATTTGTACTATCGTTATATCTAAAAAGACATATATATATATATATATTTTTATGCTTAATAGGCAAACGTTTGACCGCACCCTGCCTGATGTTAAGCAGTGATGCGGTCTAAGATGGAGCACGCTTGCCTATCAGGTACCTATTTACCCTTAATTTGAAGAGGCCCATATTGTACTTCTCGGGAAACACAGACACCGGGAGAGTTCCACAGTTTCGCAGTACGCACGAGGAACGTGTTGTCAAAACGCCTCGTACGTACTTTTGTAACTTGGACCATAAATGGATGGTACCTCTCCGGGTGTCTGGACGTCCGATAAAAGAAAGGGGACGGTAGTAAGAACTAGACGGTAGAACATATACAACAACTATTTATTTATCTAATACAAAAAACCTTTAGAAGAGTAGAATTACCCTTTAGGCAAGAGCCTAGGAGTGCCCAGATAAATTAAAAAATATTTAACACATCACAGTTTATAAAGATAATAATAATGAATTCAATTCAAATTAGGTATCGATCATCTTATATTTTCATTATTTACAGTATTTTGCAAATAACTTAAAAGTTAAACGGTAAATTTAACTTTAACTATTACTTTTACGACGACGTAACCGTTAAACATATTTACTCCACACGCGTTACACCATCGTCGCGCCTGTCATTTTTGACGCTTACTTTAACGCTAACCGTAACCAGCGAATCTTGGTTGGTTAAAGTTATAGTTAAATCAATGTCACTAACGTCAGATGCATGAGAAGAAGCCAAATATGTTTTTCTATTGTTTTTTCGGGTACAACCACCCTTTTAACGATAACAATATGAATTTACACGATATTGCAACGCGTTTGGAGTAAATGTAAACGTTTAACCGTTACGTCACAGTAAAAAGTAATAGTTAAAGTAACTTTAACGGATCTTTTGGTGCAAACGGACTTAAATGGACGCTAAAGAAGCCTAGGACGATGTCAATATACAATCCACCATTGTTATAAAATTACCTTGAGGACAGTCCTTAGAAAACTTTAAAGAAAAATTCATGTAGTGTAACATAACCCTCTTACTTCCAACTTACCGTTCATCCAAAGCTGCCAAATCTAATTCCTGTACATAGTCATACAAAATATTTCCAGGTGCTCGTCTCAGTAGTACAGGTCTGAATTTAATTGATTCATCGTCTAACTCAATTTTAACATATTTCGCCCCAACATACGTCAGCTCCATGTTGGCATTGTAATTCCATATTCTAATACCTTGTAAGATTGCAAATAATTACAATCAAATTATAATTACAATGAAGGACAATGCCCATTTTTGGGCCCACTTCATATTAAATAGTTTACAAACAAAACAATATTCTAACATAATATCCTATTTTTTCATTAATTTGTAAATCAATTATATCAACACATCATTTACCAATCAACAGACAATGTTTAATTACATAAAAAATATATATCATTTAAGCATTTAATATAATTATAACCTCAAATATTGCATCAGAAAACATCTAATTACTCAATAATTTTGGTGAGAAAATTAGAACTGATTGGTTATAAGGAATGTAGATTTATTTTTCTATAAAATGACTTAAAAATCATTAACAAACTCAAGAAAAAAATTGTGGGCCCATTTCTCTTAAGCGAATGGGCATTCTCCTTTATTAATAAATTCAAAAAAATATATTAGAAAGAAGTTATAAAAACTTCTAAACAATTTTTTTTGTTATAACTATAATAATAATAATTAATAATTGTATAAATTCTTACAGTGTCCCAACGAGGTTCTTGCTTATATTGTACGAGCGAGAAGTTTATTATACTTTGATTTTGAAGGAAAAAAGAAAAGGTTTTGGGCGGGATTTTGTAGGAATTATATTATTTTTCTAAACTTGCGTTTCAGCGAGGGTTATTGTGTATTATTAACAAAACTTACTTGTGATTTCAGTGGGCATCTTCAACTCCATAATGATATGACAATAATTATTTCCCGAATTAAAATTGGTACACCACATATCGCTGAATTCAGTTGAAATATTTCTGCCATTGAATAATGTTCGGCAGTCGATTAAATTACCATGTTCTTGTTCTGTGAAGGCATTCGTGTACGCGTATGCACGTTGCACCCTCGCTATATCGTTACTATTATAAACTTCAATACCTGAAAATTAATGATTTTTTTGAATTTTTGATTTGATTGTAGCTCGGCATGTGACAACACTCCGCCTGATGTAAAGCTAGAATGCGGTCCAAGAATGGATACAACTGCTACTACAGAGAAAACTGTGCGGGCAGCGAGGAGACGAGCATGTACCATCTAGATTAACAGAGCACACTCCCCTCGTTATAACTATACCCGAAACGCGACAAGGCCACTTCACGGGTGTTACATTCGAAAGTGGTGGTACTACCCCAGGACGGCAGACTGGACAAATAACCATCATCAGTCTGCCTACCACTCTTAAGATATCCTTGCAAGATATTTTTTTAAAATATTTTTTCTAAGTTGAAAGAGCCTCTTCACAGCAGCTATATTTATTTTTGTTATTATATTGTAATATAGTAACGTACAAAAATGCTGAAAATCAGCCTCCGTGTACAAATAAATGAATTCGAATTAATCCTTAACTGCTAATCTTAAACTACCTCTTAGAAATTTTTTAAAAACTATATTAAAACTTACCAGTCAATCCAATAAGTTGGCTCTGGCCCCAATTCGACAATAAAATAAGTTTTATTTTCTTACTAATGTATTTAGCTTTATTTAATTCGGAATTATTTGAGGCGACATCCACAATCGCTTCTGATTGGTCGTTGTTAGCAGTCGGTGGTCGCTTTTCAATATTTGCATACTCTTCTAATATAGTTTCGTTTTCGTTTAGTAACGCGCGAAAATTCTTATCGTTCGCCATTATTGATTCCAAAATATTCGGATCTTTTGTGAAAAGTATCGTCTGAAATTATCTTTCTACCTCAAAATAATGTAAAAATAAATAAGTGGTAGACACTAGTTATTAGTCTAGTCTGCCGTCCCAGTAGCCGGGTATAGTGAGAGGAGTGTACACTGTCAACGGACGGTGCATATTCGTCTCCTCAAGTCGGCATAGCCGGGGGGACTTCTGTAGTAACCAGTCGTAGAAATGTATGTTTATATCATTGATATATACAACTAGATGTGCAATAACGCTCCCATCTGACGCGAGAGAAAACATGGCCACAGCCACGTTTAGGTTCTCTGTCAGTTAGTATTTGACTTGACGGCAACATTATCAAATCGTTTGAAGCTGCCTACGGTTTTTTTATGTATGTATGTGTATGTATGAAGTTTGCTTCTCTAGTATATGTAATATCTCTATGGTTTATATTCTTTAGTTTAAACAACCTATCAAGTCTGACGTCTTTCAATTCAGACAACGTAAAATTGTCTGAATTACTATAATAAGGAGAGAATATACTTACGTCACCAAAACTTGATAGTTGACCTTTCAGTTCACCAGAAGCACGTGCTATCTCACCATGAAATATGACCTGATCGTCCAATTTTATTTGAACTAAACGAACACCTCTTGACGAATATATTCGAGATTTATTGTAATTCTAAAAGAAAAATCATATTTTCTTTAAAACCATAAGATATTATTAATATAAAAAATTATTTATTCGGCTTACTATCGCGTTTATTTTGATTATTATAATTTAAAGCAGTCAACTGAATTAGAGGAAATATCAGATGGTGCGGATGACCTCTTTAAGGAGCGTGAACGTTTTGAGAGTACATTTTTCAAATCTGTTGCAACATTAAGATCGTCGTTTCGGTGCGCGAGGCGGACAAGCGTCTCAGCGCAGCGTTAACGTCTCTGAAAGGGATGCAGCCACACACACAAGCGCGGGTGTAAAATTGCCAACAATACAATTAAACAAATTCAATGGCAACTATAGCCAGTGGCTCGAGTTTATAGACACGTACATATCATTAATACACGAAAATAATGAAAAATTCTATAATCTAATAAAGGAGAATGACCATTTTTGGGTCTACTTTATACCTAATAGTTTGGTAACAAAACAATATTCTAATATCTTGTTTTTTTTATTAATTATATCAATACATTATTTACCAATCAATAGACAATGTTTAATTACATAAAAAACAGATATCTACAATTATTAAGGTATTTAAAATAATAATAACCTCAAATATTGCATTGAACATCTAAAAACTCAATAACCCGGGTGAAAAAATTAAAACTGTTTGGTAATAAGGAAGTTAATTTATATATCTACAAAATAATTAAAAATCATCGACAAACTCGAGGCCCATTTTTCTTAGGCGAATGGGCTTATATAAAATATACCTATTATTATATTTTGCCAAAAAAATTCTAAAGCTTTGCAACCATAGAGCCTGTGCAGTTGCGAAGCTAACGCGGGCGTGATCGGTTACAAAACTTGTGCGCTCTGGACAGCTCTCGCCTCCGCTATTCTGGCATTAGGCGAGGTGGGTTTGCAGCAACTTTATTTACAACAATTTTATACGATTACCGTGCATTATTGTAGACAATAGTAAACTCTATTTACAACAACATAAGGCTTATTATTACATCGACAAAGAGCTGGCAATACATACCCAAACCCTTAATAAAGCAACACAAGTGTTATGCGACAAAAGTATGGATATAGACAATGGATTTGTACGCGGTACACTTGTACTCCAGCAATGTGTGTCATCACGTGTTCTGACTACACCATCCACTATGCTTTCAATGTGCGTATGAGATGACGGATCACCTGTCTCAGAATCTGTCCAAATCTGTATGAAATAATAATAATAATTTTATATCTCATTCTATTTTTCCTTTTTTTCACAGTAGCTCGACATCACATTCCGTTTGTTATAAAGTTAAAGTGCGGTCCACGAACGGAAACAACTGCTACCACAGAAATATTTTCTGCATGCTGTTCACCATCCTAACCCTTATAATAACAGTGCACCCCTTTGCTCGTTATAATCAGTGAAATAATAGACTCTTTACTTGCTTTACCAAAAACATGTAAATTGTTGTTTAATTTCTAATTTATTAATAATATTTTTGTATTATATACTAAGACTGAATTAAATAAATACTCTTAAATGCCTTGTTGCACCAAAAAGTCGGTTAAAGTTACTTTGACTGTTACATTTTACGGTGACTTTAACGGTTATGTTTACATTTACTGCACACGCGTGGCACCATTATCGCACCTGTCACTTTTGACGCTTATTTTAACGCTATCTGTTACCAGCTAATTGTGGCTGATCAAAATTAAAGTAATCGTCTAACCAATGTCATTAAATTAAACATTAACATCAAATGAATGAAAAGAAGCCAAATGTGTTTTTCTATTATTTTGTCGGGAATGTACTTCTAATTACATCAGCCACCCTTTTAACTATTACGATAAGGATTTACACGATGGTGCAACGCGTGTGGAGTTAATGTAAACGTAACCGTTAAAAAAGTCACCGTAAAATGGAACAGTCAAAGTAACTTTAACGGGCCTTCTGGCGCAACAGGGTCTAAGATTAAAAACTTAGTTTTTATACTTAACTTCTCAATCCGAACAGCCTCGCCGTTAGAATCGAAAATTTCAATTCCATTCAGACCAATAAAATAACTGTCACCCCAATTTGAATAAATTTTTAATTCAACTAATCTTCCTGTAGGTAACTCTGGTATAATAAATTCGGTCTTGGGTTTGATTTTATCAGAGCCTTGTTTTGTTTCGTTTATTGTCTGTTTTCTATTTCTCCTTACATCTACTGCTTTATTACCTACATTATGGGAGTGATCCTTGTTTTTTCTTGTTTTCTGCGTGTCTTGTAATCCTGTAATATGCTATTTTGTTAAAAGCTACTTTCCATTGGATCATACAAGTTCATATAAGTTTCTTTTTCAGCATTTTTTTCAAATTTATTCCAAAGCAATATCAACTACGCAACATTATGGTACCATTCTTGTGAAAAACACAGACTATCAGAAAAATATCAAAAACAAGCAATGTAAATGTACGTCCAGTGTCGCATCGCCGATGATCTCGTATCGAACTCGAGGTTCAACTCATAACTGTGACACGGGTGGGCGCGCTTGCGTTAACGATATACTCGCTAAGGCAGGGGTGAGCAACCTTTTTAATCAACGAGCCAACTTAAATTTAATTTTTTTTTAGTGGGCCGCACATAAAATAACACTTATTAATAATTTACAAAACTTTATTTTTAATAAACATTTTAACAAAAATTAAACAAAAAAACAAAAATTTAAAATTAAAAAAAAAATTAAAGATTTCATATACAAATAATGCAAAATAAAAACAAACAAGAAAAGATCAGAAAAGCGAGAAATTTGGCACCATTTTATTATAATTAATTTTATAACAATGTATTGATGGGAGAAAGTTGATAAAATAAATTCAATTTTAGAAATACTCGGCGGGCCGCACAAACATGTTCAACGGGCCGCGTGTTGCTCATCCCTGCGCTAAGGGATTGCTACGTGTCCTTTTACAGCCTGTGTAATAAACTTACGTGGACCAAGAATGACGTCATGAAAGTCATCATCGACTCTTGTTGTACGACAATGACGCGGAGTAACATAATGTGGAAGGAGATCCTTGAGGAAATCATTCGAACCCGCATCGTCGTCCCAATCTAAGTTGATACGACCGCTTTTCCTTCTTGTATTTGATTCTAAGATAAAAGTAATAAACAACTTTAAGGTCCATTTGCACCAAAAGGCACGTTAACGTAATCGTTAAACGTTTTAATTTTTACACACGCGTTGCATCATCGTCGTGCCTGTCATTTTTGACGCTTACTTTAGCAGTAACGAGCGAATCTTGGCGGTTAAAGTTAAAGTAATCGTCACCAACGTCAAATGTATGAAAAGAAGCCAAATATATTTTGCTATTATTTTTTCGGGATCAGCCACCCTTATAACGATAACAATATGAATTTACACGATATTGCAACGCGTGTGGAGTAAATGTAAACGTTTAACGGTTACGTCACGGTAAAATGTAACTTTAACGGGCCTTTTGGCGCAAATGGATCTAATACGTCGCGTTTCAGGATCTGCTTGGAAGTAAGGAGTGTGTCCTGTCAATAGATGGTACAGATTCGTCTTTTCAAGTCGACATAGCCCCGAAGGCGACTGCTGCTTGCTGTGGACTCTATGTAGTTGTTTCCGTTTATGAACAAGCGGAGTTTTTTTCTGTTTTTAAGGCATTATAACAATTTGCCAGTGTCAAAGTAAGTATTTTTGCATCAAGTTAATAATATCGTGCATCACGAGTCATTCATTCATCACACTATACAGTCAGATCAAGTCTCAGTCAAGTCAAAAATTGCTCCAGTAAAGTGGTATAATCTTTACTGAAACTTCCCACGGAGTTTTGGAGGGAAAATGGAAACGCAGGTTCTCTTTAGTTACGAAGCGGAGTTATGTAATTATAAAAAAAAATTAAATATTTAAACCAACTAAAAAAAAAGATTATAAGTAATATGGATGTCCTTACCTATATTATTACTTCTTAAATTACCAGCAGAATGTATTTGATGTGATTTTAAAAGATTTGTTGATACTTCTAATGAAGTGCGACGTTTTAATCTAGAATTAAAAAAATATTAGATACGTAGATATTCGACATAAATCTTTATGTAACATGTAAACAAAGTACCCACTTGACTTGACTTGACTCTTTGCTTATTTAGAAAGGACAATTAATTAAAAATTGAAAAAAAAAACAAGTGTGAATATGTAAAACTTTAAATTAGTCAATAAAAATGATTATAAATTAAATAAAAAAGTGTTAAAATTATTAAATCGATAACTTATCTATAAATACAAACCTATTATTTTGTAACTTAACACTGTCAATATCATACATAAAACTTGCTCCATCTAATGTCGGTGAATCATTTCTATTTCTTATACGAGTTTCTTTTATGTTTCTACAAGAATAACTATAATTAGAAAGAAGTATCTCATGTTTAATAATATGTTAATTTAAAAAATCCTGTGATAAATAAAACTACATAGGTACGGGGAATGAATTTGCGACAAATTCTAAAATGTAAATCTTGGATAATATACGGACTAAATTAATAAGTTAAAAAAAGCTTTAAGTAAATATTAATGCCCTACTTTGTGAAGCTATTTGAAAGAAAAATCATTAAGAACACAATAAACTAAACAAGGTCATTGTTACCAAAGAAACCCCTTTCGCACCGAGAAAGCTCGAGAATACTCAAGATAACGCTCGCGGCACCTTAATTATATAATTTATAATATGGAGATATTTTAATTACTTCGTTATGTCTTCGAGCCACACTGGAATTTCTTCTTCCTTATCTTGCATAAAACCATTTTGTGCTTGTGACATAATTCGCCCATGAGAATATTATCCTACTGAGGTGCAGGTTCTTCTATTAAATTAGTTTGTACTTATTAATTTTGATACAAATTCAATAGTCTTTAAAACCAATCTTTCGAGAATACGCGAAAAAATACTCCTCAACACTGAGACCTTTTGAAACAATTTTGTTTGGCGCTGTTTGTTTGACCTTGGTTGCTAAGCGATAATTTTCTTTATTTTTTAAAAGGCGAGGAATTACCTTATTATTATTTAAATTATATATTTTTTTATATATATTATGATGAATTATAGTACAAAGTGAAACAAATAATTATAGGATTTTATGGTGTAATATATTTTCAAACATTAGCGTTTATTTCAAACACCGTGATGTTTCTGAACGTGGCATACATTTGTCGAAACGTTTCTAACCTGAAAATCTTGTGCGCATATATTTGTCTTTGTGTTTGAAATATAATCCCCTTCATAGAGGCGGTCACACCGGCTAAAAAGATATAAAATGGATGATTGTGAGATGAAAGCGATCGAAGATCGAACTGCGGAGGTGGAGGAGGAAGTGAAGAAAGTGGAAGAAGAATTAGAAAAAATTACTAAAGGAGATCTCAGTTTCTTACGAGATCCTCAACTTGAGGCGTTGGAGTTAGAGAACGCGAAATTAAAACATCGTGTATCTATTTTACAAACTGCTTGTACTGTTCTTAAGTCAGCATCATATAGGAGCAAAAATATCAAGGTAACAGAAGACTTAAAATCCGTCGAGGGAAATGTGTGTGTAGTTGATGAGTTAGAAAATGTATTTCAAGCAGCTATCGCTTCTGCATATCCTTCACTGTCAGATGCCCACGCCATGATCACATTGTCTGGTAACAATCCTAAATTTGGTGATTACCAGTGTAACTCTGCAATGGCAATATCACAAATATTAAAAACTCGCAATATTAGTTCTAGTCCTTTGGAAGTTGCTAAGAATATTTTGAATAAAGTGCCATCGTCACCTCTGATTGCAAAGACGGAAGTTGCTGGATTTGGTTTCCTTAACATTTCTCTGGACAAGACTTTTGCCGAACATGTACTAATGAGTGTGTTTAAAAATGGTGTTAAGCCTCCTCTTATAAAGAAACAGAAAGTTGTTGTAGATTTCTCATCACCGAACATTGCTAAAGAGATGCATGTCGGTCATCTAAGATCTACCATTATAGGAGACAGTATCTGTCGGGTGTTAGAGTTTCTCGGGCATGATGTGTTAAGGATCAACCATCTCGGTGACTGGGGCACTCAATTCGGTATGCTCATTGCACACCTACAAGATGAATTTCCTGATTTTAAAACACATTCACCATCCATATCAGATCTGCAAGCCTTTTATAAAGAATCAAAGAAAAGATTTGACGAAGACAAGGTGTTCAGAAAACGGGCGTACGCTTGTGTCGTTAAGCTACAATCAGGTCATAAAGACTACATAAAAGCATGGAAATTAATCTGTGCAGTGTCACGTAAAGAGTTTCAGAAAATATATGACCGTCTCCAAGTCACTATCACTGATAGGGGAGAATCGTTTTATCAAAGTAGGATGGAAAGTATTGTTGATCAGTTAATGGAAGATGAACTGTTGGAAGAAGACGATGGCAGGTGGATAATGTGGGGTGATAGACAAAGAATTCCATTAACTATAGTCAAGTCTGATGGGGGCTATACCTATGATACTTCAGACATGGCAACTATACAACAGAGAGTGGACGAAGAGAAAGGAGAGAGGTTTATTTACGTCACAGATTCCGGTCAATACACACACTTCATGACAATAGACGAGTGCGCGCGACGTGCTGGTATATTGAAGTATCACCAGAAAATAGAACATGTCGGTTTTGGAGTTGTTTTAGGTGAAGATAAAAAGAAATTTAAAACTCGTTCTGGTGACACAATAAAATTGATCGATCTGCTGGATGAAGGTCTGAAACGAGCTATGGATAAGTTAGTAGAGAAGGGACGAGACAAAGTATTGACTCCTGAAGAGTTGAAGGCGGCTCAAGAGGCTGTAGCATATGGATGTATTAAATATGCTGATCTTTCACACAACAGGGTTAACGATTACATATTTTCTTTTGATAAGATGCTGGACGATAAAGGAAACACTGCTGTCTATTTATTATATGCCCTGACACGTATACGGTCCATAGCAAGGAACGCGCAAATATCTCCTGAAGATTTAATGGCTCAAGCTGAAACAACAGGTATAAAACTGACCCATGATTCTGAATGGAAACTCGGAAAAATATTGATACGTTTCCCTGAAGTCATATTGAAGGTAGCATATGATTTATATTTGCATACCCTTTGTGAATATCTGTATGATATTTCGACAGCTTTTACAGAATTCTATGACAAGTGTTATTGCATTGAAAAAGATAAAGAGGGGAAAATTGTGAAAATCTTTTATGAAAGGTTGATGTTGTGTGAAGTAACAGCAAAAGTGATGGAGCAGTGTTTAGATATGTTAGGTATTAAGACAGTGTCTAAAATGTAATCATTTTTCTTTTATAATTACACTAATATTTATTAAAATTACAATAGTATATATTTGTTTTATTCTATTCCACCTTGTTCAGCCAAAGATCTTAATATTTCGGCATATCTTCAAACTGCTGTCGTCTCACGTCGGTGTTGTGTATCACAGAAAGTCCTGCTTTACCTTCATTATAATATGAACTAAATTAAGACTGGCTTTGTAAGGATATGAGCATGTTTTGCAGTGGCGCAGAGGGGGGAAACAAGTAAAAAACCACTTAGGCTTGAGCTTTGTTTGACATACCTATTTAAATGTGATATTAATATGTAAAAAAACCTTGTAATTTAATAATATGAATTGTTATATCCACCATGTTTATATAAAGTTTTGCATGCCGCAAAATGTGGCGTAACATGTGGAGAAATCATGTAACTTATTTAACACCCTTTTACTAACACTATATGTATTTCAAGCAATAAATTTCATTTCATTATGGATTACTCCTCGAATCCCACCAGTTTCGGGGTAACATCCGACCTTGAGAAAATTGAAGCTTGGTGCGACCAGACGTCGCATCAGGTGTCTCGCCCATAAATTTGTTCGTAACTTTATTATTCATGGAAATATTAGATATACTAGATTGCGGTCTAAGTTTTGGGATTGTCTCTCTGGGATAAGCAGGGCATACTTGCAATAAAACAAATTGTAGTTTTTATAAAATTTAATGAGTTCCCCTAAAACCTCTACAAAACTAGGTGTATACCTGGGTTCACTATCAAATATAACATACACAGTACTTAATGCTTTTAATGAGGAAGCCAAGAAAATAAATAAATAATGGCACCATAAGAACATTCAGTGTTTAAATTTTAAAAATCTTTAAACATAATTTGGTGGATGTGTTATTGCCAATATATATATTAAAAAAAACACAACCGGCTCACTCCCTCTCTAATTAATTTCATCCATTTCAAAATTAAAAACATCGAAAATAAATGGAATATCTATAAATTAAAAACGAAAATTGAAGAAAATATAAATGAGTTGGCACCTTTCACAGTAAACACTAAAATAATGGAACAAAAATAATTTATGTATTTATTACCAGCGAAATTACACAATTATGTTTTTCAAACCTAATATTTCTAATATTCCTACTTCTTTCCTCCATAATTCTACGGCCCCTACAAAGACCAGCTGTCCACGGAGACATCTCTCAATACAAATATTAATTTGCGAGCGTAGAAAACTATGACGAGACGCTTCCGTGAAGCTGTTACAGCTAAACACACATTTAACAAAAACGGTGGGAGTGTTGTGTTATTTTAATAAATAAAGCCGACCGTCCACTGCATCACGGCTGACGCGCGTACATGGATAGTAGAGCTTCATTTTGCCATTTCAGCGAAGACTTTTCCAATTAAAAAACAGTTTTCGTATACTCAGGAATATTAAAAGAACTAATCACTAAAACTAAATAATAGTAACTACATAAATGTATAATAAAGTTATAGATACTTAAAATCTAGTATCTAAGCTCTGTTTAAATCTATTTTACATATTAGGGCTCGTTCACATGAAACCCACCACCGACAATCATTTATGTGCGTACACATATGACTGATAATTTCAATAAAATTAATTATAGAAAATTCTAAAAAAAATAATATATGGTCACAATTCATGAACCAGGTAACCCTGCCTTTGTTTATTACAATGTTAAAGAATTTAGTTATAAATCAACTCTTAAAAAAAATCACAGTCGTTCTGTAAACAAAAATAAAATCAACTTTTGTCAAAGTTTCAATGACTAGATTTTGAATATTAAAATAATTAATTGTAATTTAAAATATAAAATAAAAATATTGTAAACATCACTACCAGACTGAGCTAGTACACAAGCCAGGATAGTAAAATTCTAGCTAGAGACGCTAGCTTAAAAAATGAAGTTCTGAGAAACCGATACTTAGTATGAGTTGTCACTGCATACAGTTGTTAAGCAATATTGTTTTGACTGTTAATTTTATGCAATCCTATTGGCGGAGAGCTTACAAAAATCATATGTGTAAAGTTTGCCTTATTACTTGTTAAAATTTTGGTTTCAGTTTGGTTTAGGCAAACTAGGATCAAAAAGAACCACGTGTTTACAATATTTTTATTTATTTAATGACATTTTGTGACTCAATTTTTATGTAAAGCTAGAGTGCGGTCCATGAGTGGAAACAACTGCTACTATAGAGAAATCTCTACGGGCAGCAGTCCCCTCCGCTATGCTGGCCTGAGGAGACGAGTATGCACCATCTATAGTGACGGTGCGCACTTCTCTCGCTATACTTGGCTACTTTCTAACTGCTCCCGAGTTAAATATCAATTATTCTGTTAAATATTATTTATGGTAACATTATTTTATGGCAATTTAATGTTAAACATGTAAAATGTTCTTTAACTTTGTCAATTGAACAACCAAACATTGGTAACTAGAAGATATAATATATTTTAAAATTATGATTAACTATATTTTAAAAATCTCGAGTAACAAATAAAAAATAAAATTACGTATCTCATTACTTAAAAACGACACTTAGGGGATTTTTTTAAATACTGGATATTTTTGATACAATACAAAATAAAAATGGAAGTTTTAAATATTATTTTTTTATATTATAGTTAAATAAATTGATTTGAAAATAGGATTTCTGTTTAAAAATAAATCTTTACATTATAATCCTTAAAAAACCTAATAAATAACTTAAAATATAAATCTACTAATAATTCTAAAACATTTGAACCCAGTATCACGAAGCGTATCGTCATAAAAGCGTACAATTTGATAAAAAAATTTGACTGGTAGGCGGACTGGTTATCAGTCCAGTCTGCCGTCCTGGGGTAGCACCACCACTTTCGAATTACACACCCGTGAAGCCCGTCGCGTTTGGAAGTAGCCGGGTATAACGAGAGGAGTGTGCACTGGCAATTTGGATGGTGCACGTTCGTCTCCTCAAGCCGGCATAGTGGAGGCAATACTCCAGTGTGATGATGTTAATAGAAACGCGTCTATGACAATACACTTTAATTGATAACGGGTATAAGAAAATTTGGCTAGAATATATTTTTACTATTTGGAAAGCTAGCTAAGTTATTTTATATTTGAGCAAACGGTGATAGCTCAATACAGAGCGTCGTTGGTTCGAGTCCCGCTCGTAGTAAGTAACGGCAGTAGTAATGAGTCGACAAATCGAAGTTAAGAATTCGTTTCTACTAAAAACAACCAGTTTTGATACTCGTTTAAATTAATTAATATAATAAAGAAATTGGAATACTTTGTTACGGAGCATTCTAAAATAATTAGAAAACTTGTCTTGTTATAACTAAATTAAAGAATTGTATGCGTTTTACGAATTGCCCAAAAAAAAAAAAACAATTGAGAATGGCGCGGCAACTGTAGCGTCAGCATAAAAAATAAGTATTTTTATCCACACCTTGTGTGTATTAATAAGAATTAAATTTATTAAAGGTTTTGTTAACCTTAAAAAATTACAACTGGAACAAGAATAAATAACGCATAAAATATTTTAATTTAATTAGAACACGTGAAACTTAAGGAAGAATTTCGCTACTTATTCCTTTTTTTTTAAAACACCACAGACACTACATTTACTATCCATTACATTTCACACAACTTTCTTTCAATCAACAATAACTTAAAAAATACGTATAAAATACGTTTATTTCAACACGTCTGACAACAAAGTATACTCTAAGGGAAAAATTCCTGCAGAAAAGTCCGTAAAAAACTCTAAAAAATCATCTCTAAATAGAATATAAGTTCTTTTTTCTCTAAAAAAAGGAATTGTTGGTCACGAGTGTAAATATATAAAATGAGATTCTACTAACTACACAACAATATATACAAAAACAAATCTACAAAATAATATATCTACTTAATATATTAACAATGGGTTCTATGAAAATTATTTATGTATTGACGCGCTAAACTATACCTTATTGCTTTGGAATAAACGTTCATAAATTCATTAAAAACCTGCAAAGGAGAATGCCCATTCGCATAAGAGAAATTGGCCCACATTATATTTTGAGTATGTCGATGATTTTTATTTAAAAGAAAAATAAATCTACATTCCTTATTACTAATAAGTTTTAATTCTTTCATCCGGGTTATTGAGTAATTAGATCCATTTGCACCAAAAGGCCCGTTAAAGTTACTTTGACTGTTACATTTTACCGTGACGTAACTGTTAAACGTTTACATTTACTCCACATGCGTTTCAATATCGTGTAAATTCATATTGTTATCGTTAAAAGGGTGGCTGATCCCGAAAAAAATAATAGAAAAACATATTTGGCTTCTTTTCATACATTTGACGTTAGTGACATTGGTTTGACGATTACTTTAATTTTAAGTAAGCGTCAAATTGTCAGGCGCGACGATGGAGCAACGCGCGCGGAGAAAATGTAAACGTTTAACGGTTACGTCGCCGTAAAAGTAATAGTTAAAGTAACTTTGACGGGCCTCTTGGCCCAAATGGACGTTAGTCTTTTATGGATGCAATATTTGAGGTTATTATTGTAATAAATGCTTTAATAATTGATGCTATCCGTGTTATTAAAGATTGTTTATTGATTGGTAAACGATGTGTTTAACTAAATAAATTAATAATAACATAACATATTATTATTTTTTATATATTTTTGTTAAAACTATTGGATCGAAAGTGGGCCCAACAATGGGCATCGCCTTTTATTATCTTATAACACTGACTAGAAATTAGCAAAAAGAAAAAAGTTTTCTAAACATATAAATAATTTTCACAGATCCATTCCTATAACTGAACCCTATAATATTCCGTGACATTTCAAAAAGTATAAACAAAATAAATTATAAGAAAGTCACGAAACATTACAAAGCTTAAAGACTACACTAAATTTTTCTATTAAAACACGGTACAACATAATAATATCTAATAAGTAAAACGATGGCTGAAACCGACATTTTCACGTTACGGCGTCGTTAACGCGCAATTCTCAGTTAACGTAAAAAATCACGCCCGTGTAGTGGAAGCGACGTGTTTAACCCTTAATTAATCGCATGGGGTATATTTTACCCCACGACACATTTGAAGCGTCATATTTTTCTTCTTCTTTAGGTTGGCGACGTCGTGACGTGTGAATATTTTTTCAGCCACGCTTATTATAACACTGGTACCCATTAGATAAGTCACAACTCTACGGTTCAGTTTTATTATTTGTAATTAATAGGCAAATGCCTAAAAATTAAAAAAATAAACGTCAGTATACTTTTTAAGCGGTAGCCGTTAGTCTGTCGCGCCATACAATTTTTATAGAAGCGCGGCATATTAGATTACACTCCGCCTGATGTTAAGTCACGAGTGCGGTCCGTGAACAATCACCTCCGCTATGCCGGCTTGTTGAGACGAGTATGCGGCATCTAGGTTGCACTGCACACTCTTCTCTTTATGCTAATACATTTATTTGTCAAGTATTTTATTTACCTACAATATAAATCTGTAATTTTATAAGACGGCTGTATAAATTTAATTATTACTGCAATATTAATAATTATAAACACTTGAATTTTGTATGACGTGACATACTATTCACTGCTTCATAACAGAAAATGTGTATTAAAAAAAAATTGAAATAAAAAATTAATCAAGTTTTGAAATCGAAAAAAAAAAAAATAGTTACGCGTCATCAAAGTGGCCCGCGAAACAATTTCGGTTGACCAAAGTCGTCGCCAAAAGAGATTTCACGAAGGTCCAGTCTTCATTGAGATTCAAGTAACGGGAAGAGGTGTTTTTGTATAGCAAGATAGTGTACTGTGGCAGCGAGAGCTACAAATATATGCCATATTGCATGGGCGAAAGGAATCCTGCCGTCCGACTTGAAAAAAAATACTCCGATCAGGTACAAAATCCCGCCAATCTTCAAGTCATACATCGCCGGGAAATGATGCTGAAAATAGAAAAAAAAAATTAAAATATTCAACTTTAACAACGTGCAATGAAAAACATATTTAAGCCCAAAAAATGCAACAAAAAAAAAAACGAGTGCAATGCATAAGAATGTAACTGTCAACTAACTGGTTTTCGTAAAGTAAAATCTGCCTTACGGGACTTTTTTTTTTTAAATTGCAGTTCGGCATATGACAACACTCCGCCTGATATTTTTTTATTTTATTGTAGTTCGGCATGTGACAACTCCCCGCCTGATGTAAAGCTAAAATGCGATCCATGAATGGAAACAACTGCTACTTTACAGGCAGCAGTCGCCTCCACTATGCCGGCTTGCAGAGACGAGCATGCACTATCCAGATTGACAGTGCACACTCCTCTCGTTATACCTGGCTACTTTCAAACTATTCCCGAAACGCGACAAAGTCACTTCACGAGTGTTACATTCGAAAGTGGTGGTACTACCCCAGGACGGCAGACTGGACAAATAACCATCATCGGTCTGCCTACCACTATGCCGCTAAAGTGCGTTCTACGAACGAAAACAACTGCCACCACAGAGGAATATCTTCAAATAGCAGTCGCCTCCGCTATACCGACTTGAAGAGATGAACATGCACCATTTAGATAGGTTGACAGTACACACTCATCTCGGTATACAACTAAGGGTGGTTTGCACCAGAGAAGGCCGCTTAAAGTAACTTTGACTGTTACTTTAACTTTAACTTTGACAGTTACCTTTACTTTTATTCCACGCGCGTTGCACCACAGAAAAAATTGTATCGTGTTTTAGTATTTACAAAATATTTGGAATTTATAAAAGATAATCAAAGAAGCAGCTGAGTAATGGATAATCTCAAAATTCTTCTGGAAAATAAACTGTATGTTTGATGAACTATACAACATACAAATAGATAACTAGATATAAGAACAAATTTAGATAAATAATACAAGATTTAAATGAATTCTCTCAATACAAACAAGAGCGGCTTTTCAAAGATTTGACGTTAGCGACATTGATTTAACTATTACTTTAACTTTGACCGGCCGAAATTCGCCAGTAATGGTTAAGGTTAAAGTAATCGTCAAATGTGACAGATTTTTTTTGAAACAAACCAATTTTAACTTTAACCATTACTTTAACGTGACAGTAATAGTTAAGTCATATGGTGCAAATGGACATAACAAAAATAAACTATTGTGGATTGCAATTGTGGCTTAGAATTTATCAGCACCTTATATTGAGACTTCGAGAGCGTGTGTAAATAATTTAACACGCAAAGCAAATCATAATTCCTCAACAAAGTAAAGGTCGACTAAATATAACACCAATGAGTATTATAAACATACCTACATTATTTACTTTTATTACGGCTGCCATACACGAGCTACGGTCCACCGGAGAGGTCTACCTGTGCAGGTAAACCAGAACGTGTGTGGGAATAGGTGACCAGCGCACGCGAAATCAATTATTTTGAGTGACACCGCAAAAAGAACCGAAGACTGCACCGGTACACCGGAACGTCCCCATACAGGCTACCGACATTTAGTTGAACTACACAGGTAACCTCTCCGGTAGTCTGCCATCCTGGGGCAGTACCACCACTTTCGAATGTAACACCCGTGAAGTGACCTTGTCGCGTTTCGGGAATAATTTGAAAGTAGCCAGATAGAACGAGAGGAGTGTGCACTGTCAATCTGGATGGTGCATGCTCGTCTCTTCAAGCCGGCATAGTGGAGGTGACTGCTGTCTGTAGAGATTTCTCTGTAGTGGCTGTTGTTTCCATTCATGGACCGCACTCTAGCTTTACATCAGGCGAAGTGTTGTCACATGCCGAGCTACAATAATAAAAAAAAGACCGCAGTGTGTATGGCTTACTTTAACGAGAGATAATAAACTTTTTTGATACAGTAGCCCGTCATGTGACCGAACTCCGCCTGATATTAAGCTAGAGTGCGGTCAGGAGCTGCGACAACTGCTACCACTAGCAAATAAATACTTGCAGTCAGGAGACGAGTGTGCACCGTCTAGCTAGGTTGACTGGTCGTCAAACATGACTAAAAACTTTTTTAATGCATGTACTAAGCTAGTCCTTGTATCACAGGTTCAAAGTACATATAAGATAGTTGCATTGGTACCAGTCAGAATTTAACGTGATTTGAACACGGGTCTCATCGATCTGAGTTCATGCGTTCTACTGCTAAGCCACGGCCGCTAATGAAGAAAGTTTGTCTTTTACGCCAAACCACGAGACTTATTGTAAATTAGCAGAAAGATCCTTCGAGTTCTTGAGGTTATTAAGTTAAATTAAATTACTTGGGAGATAATAAAAAAATATATATATATATAGACAGAAATTTGTAAATACGTGTACAAATCACCATAATACAGAGACGTGAAGCAAATATCTGAGAGGCAAAGTTGTTTATTATTTAACTTAGATAATCCAGTATTTACATTTTATGACGTAATTTAACTTGAGTAATTTAAACTGTATCATAATGAAATATGAAGAAGAAAAAAACTGGAAACGCACAGAATCCCATGCTACGTGAACGCGTCTGCGGTCCATGCACGGAAACGACTGCAAACACAAATCTCTATAGGCAACAGTCGCCTCCGCTATGCAGGCCTGAGGAGACGAATGTGCACCATCCAGATTGACAGTGCACACTCCTCTAGTTATTGTCGCGTTGTTCGCGACATAGTCACGTCACGGGTGTTACATTCGAAAGCGGTGGTGGTATTTCCCCAAGACGGCAAATTGGGTCTAATAACCATCATCAGTCTGCCTACCATTATTTAGCAAAAACATACTTAAACTTACATCAGGCGGAGTGTTGTCACATGCCGAGCTACAATAATAAAAAAAAAACTATATCTATATATCTTTATAATTATATCCTAGATATCTTTTGACTAAAAACCTTATAGAAAGTCTCGCAGCAAACAAGGAAGATTTTACTATAATGCACAGTTTATGAGATAATCTAGATTAATCTAAAATATTCCATCACAAGCGCCTTATTTACAGCTTGGCCATGACAGCGATGATATATTGGTCAGTTCCGGATATCGCATAATTGAAAAATTGCTTTGCAAATTGCTGAATTCGAGCGCTGGGCGCAGAAACTATACTAATATTTATATTACATTTATTTATTTTCGTAACTCGGCACTTGACAACAGTTCGCTTGATATTAACACATACAAGGAAAGGAGAATACCCATTTTTGGGCCCACAGTTTGGTAACAACACAATATTTTAAAATAATATCTTAGTTTTTTATTAATCCATTTTAATCATATCAACACATAATTTACCAATCAATGGACAGTGTTTAATTAGATAAAAAAAAAAGATATCATCAATTATTAAAGCATTTAATATAATAATAACCTCAAATATTGCATCAGAAAGCATCTAATTACTCAATAACCCGGGTGAAAAAAATCAAACTGATTGGTAATAAGGAAGTAGATTTATTTTTCTACAAAATTAACTAAAAATCATCGAAAAATTCGAGAAACAAAAATTGTGGGCCCATTTGTCTTAGGCGAATGGGCATTCTCCTTTCTTTCGTTATACCTGGCCACTTTCAAACAGATCCCGTAACGCGACAGGTCACTTTATCGGTGTTACACTTGAAAGGACTGGAGTGTTTTAACGCATACGATGTGATAAAATTACATTAGAGCGTATCGTTCTAGACGCGTCACATTTGATAGCAGCACGTGTATTTTTGTAGGTCCAAGTAAAATAAAACTAACTTAGCTCTGTATAGAAATCACCTAAACCTAATCTAGACCTAAAAACCTAATTCTAAATTATTTCTAGAGCGATTAATTTCTTGCCTTGACCTTTAAGGGTGTAGGTAGGTTACGTACTCCGCCTTTCCAGTCTCTCGTGTGCGTGTGTGTGTGTGTGTATTAAACACCCATTTTTGTCAGACATAACACAAATTTGTTTTTTACAAGTACCTTAAGTACCTACATTTTAGCAAAAATATATATTTTTTTAAATTGTAGCTCGGCATGTGACAACACTCCACCCGATGTAAAGATAGAGCTGATACAAAGAAACCTGTGCGGGCAACAGTCTTAATAAGAAAGCTATAAGCAGACGGTGCATATTCGGCTCCTCAAGCCGGCATAGCCGATGTGACTGCTGCCTGTAGAGATTTATCTGTAGTAGCAGTTGTTTCTGTTCATGGACCGCACTCTAACTTTGCATCAGGCGAAGTGTTGTCATATTAAAAAAAGATTAAGTACTTATAATCTGACGTACAAACCTGTTTGTTAACAAGATTTCATATTTATCAATGACACTAATTAAACAATATAATTAATAATAATTTATCGATATTATATCATACAAAAGATTATTACAATATCGCCTCACTGTTTGTGGTCAGTAGGCAAAGTGTAAATTGTAATTTGTACTTAAACGAACTCATCGCGTAAAGTGACAAAGTGGCATCTATTAGGTATCACGCAATCTTGGAAGTACGGTATACGAAACGAATGCGCCCTCCAGCCGCAATAGCGGAGGCGACCGCTTATAATCGCACTCTAGCTTAACACCATGCCAACGTGGCAACATGCCAGGTTACTCTTATAAAAATTATATTATACTTTTAAAATAAATATAAAGTCAGTTTGAGAGTAGACCGGTATAGAGAGAGGAGTGTGCACTGTCAAACTTGGATAGTGCACATTCGTCTCCTCGAGCCGGCATAGCGGAGGTGACTGCTGCCTTTAAACATGTTTTGCGTGGTAGAAGTTGTTTCCGTTTATGAACTTTGTCGCCGTATATCCGTCTGGTTACTGTATATGTATATTTTTTTAGATTAAATTATTTAGGTATCAATAAAAAAAGGGATAAGGGACAATAAAATATTCAGACAATACCTAGAACAATGTTGCCATGTGTTTATATTTGAACGGATCTAAAAATGGCTACAGTATCAAGGTCGCATGATAGATTTTCTTCATAGAAGTATTTTTAAAACCCTATTAACGACTTTTTAACGCAAATCTAGACGGACGTTAATCGTTTAAACACAGACAATTGAAGTTTTACTATTGCAGAAGAACATTCGATTGTTTTTCAATCGACTTTTATGTCGTTTTTTTTTTATATTGACGCGACACGTGACGTCGACTGGCCTGGTGGTAAGCACAGTAGAGGTCCATGAGTGCCGACGACTGGAGAACCGCGGTACACGGTGGCCCCAGTCGCTCCGCTTGAAGGATCCAAGGTTGGAGGATTGGGAGAACACGTGGGAGGGCAAAGCATTCCATTTATCGATTGTGCGACATAAAAAGGATGCGCCGAACCGTTTTGTTCGGCTTCCAATTCTGTTGACGTACAATTTTTTTTAAATTTTATATGACAACCTCCGCCTGTTGTCAAGCTATAGTGCGGTCCATTTAAACTAAGCGTTAATACGTATGTGCTTAGCTGGGGATTTTTTCCTACGACAGTTAGTCAGCTTTTTTTATTTTGACGCGACATGTGACCTCGACTGGCCTGATTGTAAGCGCAGTGAAGGTCCATGAGCACTGACGACTCGAGAACCGCTTACTCGGTGGCTCCAGTCGCCATTACTATGCCGGCCTGAGAAGGTGCTTTTTCACGCTCCGCTTGAAGGATCCAATATTAAAGGGCTGGAACTTCTTCAATAACTAATAATTTGATGACTTTTTTCAAATCAGCTGCAAAGTTTAGCGTAAACTTGATCGTGTATGGCCACCATTAGCATCAAGATATGTTAAAAAAACAGCGCTTAGTTACTAAAAATTTAAATACCTTCAATTGTCACTTAGGACTTTCAACATTTAATGATGACTTGAATAATTTATAATTCACATCTGCTACGATAAGCGAACGGGGTGACGTAGAGATAATTAGATTTAAATATGTATAATTACTAGTTTTAAAGGAATTAGTTAGGCATGTAGGCAAGGCGAACTACAATTCGTATTATCAAGTACTCGATCAAAGCACTTAATTGGTTTAGACCAGGCCTTCTTAAACTATGGGTCGCGACCCCATAGCAAAATTCTGGGGTCGCGAGAGATTTTAATTTAATGTCAAATATTTAAATATACGATTTTATAACATCTAGATGTGTATTTAAGATGGTCTGAATTCCCTTTTATTTATGTTATTGCAAAGCAATTTTGATGAAAAATAGGGCATATAGGTAATTTTTGTAACTATAATAAATACAATTCTAAAGCTACATATATTTTCATATGTATATACCTGTTACCTAATAAATAAATCAACAAAAAATATTTATTTATCTTTCTTTTATATTTATATGGGGTCGCCAGGAAACTCGCAATCATAAATGGGGTCGTGAATGAAAAAGCTCTGGTTTAGACTGGTACTATTTGGACTTGGTACTAACAGTGGCGTAGCATGGATGGTACCCGAGGCGGTACTAGTCGGTGTGTCACCCCAAGAGCTAAAAAAAAGCCCAGATCCGGGGCGATATTTATAGTAATTACCATAAGAAGTAAAAAAATTGATAAACGGTTAATTAAGTGATTTTCACGGTCGAGTTTTCCGGAATAACGGAGGCAAATATTTCCCCATACTAACTCACTCTTTCTCATGATTTATTGCAGAAGATGACAGGTTCATACTTCGGGATCTGTTAACTTGTTAAGCCCGGGCAGATAGTTCAAAAAAAAAAGAGCCGGAACAGCGAAGGCGATAACAAAGTAAGGTTATCTCAACCTAAACATCAGACGGTCCACGACCACATGTCATGAAAAAAGTCGCGACCGATAACGATTTATATTATAAAAAAATCACGTACAACAATTACTATTGTAATTTTAAAGATAAGACTGATTAGGTATAATTAATTATGTATGGATGGCTATGTTTATACTTTTATCTTTATTTGATATCAATTTTTTTTTAAATTATAACACGGCATATGACAACACTTCGCCTGCTTGGGTAGCATTACATAGAGAAATCTCCGCAGGCAAAAGGTCGCCTCCGCTATGCCGGCTTGAGGAGACAAATGTGCACTATCCATTGATAGGACTCTCCAAAAAGTGATATGTAGACTAATAATGGTTATTATTAGTCCGGTCTGCCGTTTTAGGTCGGTAATACCATCCGCCAGTTTCAAACGTTACCGGGATCAGTTTGGAAGTAGCCAGGTGCCAACCTCGACAGAGCACACTCGCCTTGCCAAGCCGGCATAGCGGATACAACTTCTGGCTACAGACAAGCAGACTAATATAAAAAGTTAAATATAAAAGGTAGGGTGTCCATGAAATTAATGTAATTTTATTTAAATAAAATATAATTATAATATTTTTATCTGATATAAAAATGTAATTGAACCATTATTTCTTTTTATGGTCAGATAATTAGAGGCAACATGAGGTTATGTAAGAGTTGCGTTTTAAAATTGCGCATTTTGCAATGTTGTTTATTTACCCGTATCGGTGTGTACTTGTCATGGAGTCTTAGAGGTACTCTGTAATTTGCCGTGAGCGATATAATTAAAGCCAACGAACTCATAAAGGCTGGGGCTACATTAGACCCGATTTTGCGACGAATATAGCTCTGCATATGACAGTCTTCCGCTTGACATAAAGCTAAAGAGCATGAACGGAAACAACCGCTACTACAAATAAATTTCTACTGGCACCAGTCGCCTCCGATATATCGGCTCGAGAAGATAAATGTGTACAAAGCACACTTCTCTCGTTATACATGGCTACTTCCAAACTGTTCCCGAAACGCGACGAGGTTACTTCACGGGTGTTCGTTCAAAAGTGGTGATACTACCCCAAGACGGCAGACTGGGATAATAACCATCATAAAGCGATGTATGTGCAGCGGTCGTACTGCGGCCTGATGTAGTGTAGCCGCAGCCTAATAACGTGTTCCAAAAACGAGGAAAATCCATTAAACATATTAGTAACGAAAAAAGCTCTAGGGAATTTATTTTACTAGAATAAAGGCCATCAAGATAATATTCTCCCCGTATTAATCACTTAAATGGATTTTTATAACAAAATATATGTAATATTATGTAGATCATTCGACCTAAATCTAAAACAGGGACAAGTAATATGTTTTTCTAAGGTCCGTTTGCACTAGAAAGCCTGTTAAAGTTACTTTTAACCTAACCGTTAAACGTTTACATTTACTCCACACGCGTTGCAATATCGTGTAAATTCATATTGTTATCGTAAAAAAGGCGACTAATCTTGAAAAAATAATAGAAAAACATATTTGGCTACTTTTCATACATTTGACGTTAGTGACATTGGTTTGACGATTACTTTAACTTTTAACCAGCCAAAATTCGCTGGGTACGCTTAACGTTAAAGTAAGTGTAAAAAATGACAGGCGCGACGATGTTGCAACTTGTGTGGAGTAAATGTAAACGTAATGGTTAAAGCGTAAAAGAAACTTTAACGGGCCTTGTGGTGCAATTACACTTTTAGAATTACCTAAGAAGAAAAAATTTACAAAACAAATATAAAATCTTTTAAAATACTGGTGCATAAATGCTGCAATAATAAATTAGGTATTTACTTATTAGGTTTCACGTTCACACACTTTAAGCGCTAAACTAAACGCTAACTTAAACTAATGGCGTGATTACACTTGGTTGTGATTGTTAGGTTAAGACAAAAAGGACATTCTCTGTCGTTCACTATTAAAGCAAACTATACACACAACTACAGTACCTATACTCATGCACAGGAGACAAAGATAGAAAGACGTTGCCAGACACCAATCCGAGGGAGACAGAGTGCTGTTACTTGTGTCAAAGTCAGACCTAGTTTGCAGGGTACACTTTTTAGTCGTGCGTAAAAAGAGGAAAATTTTTGTTTTACTCTAACTATTCGAATGATTTCGTACACTCGATGTGTTCAACACGTATCGCTATTGCGGGCTAACGAGTAGTCGATGAAGTTGGACGAGATTGTCCGAAGACCGAGGCGTAGTCGTCAATTAAACGTTTGTCGAATTGCAAACCCAGCCGAATGCGGGTTAAGAGCTGGATATACGCTGTTGACCTTGCTCGTCCCGTACTGATTTATAGAGGGGGGTTTTGCTCACGCGATTGTGTCAATTTATGTAAAAAAAAAATATATTTGAAAAAAAATAAACCGAAGATTCCCTAGGTATTGTATTGTCTAATATCATGATGAAAATAAAAAACCTAGCTATTAATAGTTTGGAAGAAAAATGGTTTTATATTTCTAAAACAGGGGTTACTTTTCATGAATATTAATGATTTTAAAACTTTTTTTTTTAAATGAAGAGGACATGTTTTGTATAGTTTAGAATTGTAAATTATTATTTTTTTAAAGATAATTTCGTTACGGGTTATGGAGAAAAAATCTTTAATCCCCTTCAGTTCCAACGCAGTTCACACAAATCCCAGCCTTAACGACAAAGTGTAATCGCGCCATAAGGACGTGCTCTATAGCGGAGTGGTTAGCAGCAGCGCGGATAAGATTCTAGACCGAAACAAATAACACATAATACATATTGTTACACAAAAAAAAGCTGAGTTTGTGTTGTTTGAGGTTAGCTCCATTATTAAAATACATAAGGGAGGTGGAGTAAAAGAAACATGCAATAAAAAAAATGGCGTGCAAAAGACATACATTTGAAGTGACAATGATAGCCGCTGGTCCCAATCCCATCACTAAATAAAGTAGTAACTCCAACATCTTATAACGTTCATGGAAGATCTGCTGGTACGTTATGCCGAGTACTGCCAGCAACCAGATAACCCAGCGAAGTTCACGAAGCATCCAACAAGAGAGGGTGCCCACGGTCAGCCAAGGAAAGTACGAGCTCGCAATAAATATGTATATCATTGCACGGTCGCATCGGTGCAGAAAATGCTTCATTTTGCTGGAAAATTTTGGTCATTTTAACTTCTGATTTTATTTATTGAGATATTTCCGTGCGTTCTAAGTACTAATATCTCAGATTTATATTCTTCGAAATTATTATTAATTAAGATATACTTTTGAAAATTGTCAACGCGTTTGTTTTCTGCTTGCTGTTTACGTATTTGAAATTTGGTCAGCGATTCAGCAAAGCTGCGATTGGATATGTGAGCAGCAAGCAGGTGTAGGTATGTAACAAAAATACAATGCACTTGAACATGTATTATTAGATACATTCTGTATAATAAGAGTGTGTACGGCAAACTTAAAAAAATACTTGTAATATTAAATTGCAAAAAGATAATATGTAATAAGGTCTCCCTAAGCCGGGTTAGCAGAAACAACTGCCTGCAGAAATTTCTCAGACCGTCATCAGCCAGCCCACCACACTTTTTTTTAGTTTTGTTCTTTCATTCTGGAAAGGCAAAAGGATCTAAGCCCATGGTGCACATTCCATTCGTTTCCTCAAGGCGGGTTAGCATAATCAACTGCCTACAGGAATTTCTCTGTGGTAGTTGTTTTCGTTCATGGATCGGCATTCTAAATTAACAACAGGCGGAGTGTTGTCATATGCCGAATTAAAATTAGAAAAAAAAAACATGTATGCTGTATTATTATGAAGTATTATCAATAAATGACTGGACTGTCCGAGGCATTCTTTCTACTAATTTGATAACATAATCTGGAGATGCAAACTCTATATGAATAAAAAACGAAATAATTGTTTTACTGTCCAAAACTTCTTTCCTTGGAGCCCGAACATTTTCTACCCGACGACTGCGATGACAAAACAATGGTACAGTCGTCTAGAAAAAGTTTTTGCCGTACACGCTCTTGTCAAACGGACTATGTGTGTGTAAGTGTACAAAAATAGTTATAATCGTGAAAGGAACAAGATGTGCAGACAGATTAGGAAGCATTATAAATATATTTGACGTGTGATTGCTCTCGTGGAACATTTACTATTATTATGGCCTCCGTTCATTGTTTACGCAACATTAATATTATGGGAAAATAAACGGGCGCAGCATTGTACTCGTATATCATACAATATTCAAATTATATCAATAAGGCCTAACTCACACGTACACTTTTTAAACACAAAACATTGGTTGTAATGTCTAAAAACTGTCGACAGTATCGACCACTTCTTAGAGGTCGGTCTGCATCTGCGACAGTTGTTGAAACCGACAAAAATTTGTCGTCCGTCTGATCGCTATCACGACATTTCAAACTAATTTAGTACTTTCAACATATGTGGGTGGAAATTGGTGCGTGCGAGTTAGACCTAAGCGAGACCTAGACTAGACTGTCGAACTAGACGATCGATTAGAATACTATGTATTTAAAAAACTGATTTAGGAATTGTGTAAAAAACTATGTAGGAACAACTTTTATGTATCCACCGCATCAGTGTTTATTACATACATATTGTCCTTAGATACGCGTTTATTTTTTTATTTATAAAGGCTATACTGAGTAGAAACTTACGTTTCATCACGACAGCAACAGACGCAATGAAAGGTAGTCGAAACGGCGAAGAGTAAACAAAGAGCGATCCCATAAACGACTGCAGCTATCGCCTGTGGTGCGTTAGTTGATCTTGTGAGAAGTTCGCACGCACCGAGCGTCGCAGGAGCAACGCATATAGCATGCGTACAAACATTCGCCACGCTTTCCACCTGGGAACAAATATTATTACTATTATTCCGCCTGCTATCAGATGTCTGCAAACTGTAGTTCCCTCTGCTATGCCGGCTTGAGGAGGCGAATGTACACTTTATTGACAAAGCACTCTCCTCTAGTTATACCCGGCTGCTTCCGCGCTCATCCCGAAACGCGATAAATCACTCCACGCTTGAGTGGTATTACCTCAGGACAGCAGACTGGGTTAATAACCAACATCAGTCAGCCTACCACATTTTTAAAAATTGTTTTGTTCTTTCATTCTAGGAAGGCTAAGGCTAAGGATCAAAACCCACTTCAATCAAGGTTTTTTTTGGCGATTTATTTATTTACAATTTTAATTTTTACAGCATCAAGTTTAGAGGACCTACACTAGGCGAAGCGAAGGCGAAGTTAGCGACAGCGACACCTCGTAGATAACTTATTGGTACAGTATACCAGGTAATATTACAGTTTTACTAGTATAGTCTAGAACTTAAATAGGTCGTCAGCGAAATGTCGGATGGCTGTCTTCCGGCGTTGTGCATCTAACTAAAGCATAGCAGTTGAGGGGTGGGCACAGGAAAAGGAAGTACCCGTCGCGTGAGTTACGAAATGGGAAAGGGAAAGCGCTTTCAAACTATATCTGTGTGTTATATGACCGGTCGTCGTCTAGCCGTAAAAGGGGCGACTCACGATCGATTTGACTCATGTTCAAATCTCGCTTAAATCAGACAGGTACCAGAGCGGCCGTGGTCTAGCGGTAAGACGCGTAAACTCACGATCGATGAGTCCCGTGTTCGAACCTCGTTAAATTTTGACCGATACCAATTTAACTTTGTTATATGTACCTACTTTGGTCGCTCACGAGAGTGGTAGGCAGATTGATGATGGTAATTTGTCCAGTCTGCCGTCCTGGGGTAGTACCATCACTTTCGAATGTAACACCCGTGAAGTGACCTCGTCGCGTTTCGGGAATAGTTTGAAAGTAGCCAGATATTACATGAGGAGTGTGCACTGTCAATCTGGATGGTACATGCTCGTCTCCTCAAGCCTGCAGAGTGGAGGCGACTGTTGCCTGTAGAAATTTCAGTGGGTTTTTTTTATTGTAGCTCGGCATGCGACAACACTCCGCCTGGTGTAAAGCTAGAGTGCGGTCCATGAATGGAAACAACTGCTATTACAGAGAAACTTGTGCGAGCAGCAGTCGCCACCTCTATGCCGGCTCAAAGAGACAAGCATATACGATCTAGATTGACAGTGCATACTCCTCTCTATATACCGTAGCAGTTTTACCGCGCTATATTTAATATATAGTACCTACCTTACATTTATTTATTCAACTTATTGTATTTTTTGATATAAAAACATAATTTATTTTACGTAGGACATTTAAAATGTGAATTTATATTTATAGAAGGGTCAACATATCGACCGCAACAACTCCCACGTTCAAAATACACAGTTACGGTTCGTAGGATTTAATCTTTGTGACTTTTTATTGATAATATTGTACAAATATAGGTAGGTAGAAAAGATACACTCAAGGTTGTGAACCTTAACCGGGGCGGCCAGCGTTTCAGGATCAATTTGGAAGTAGCTAACGAGAGAGGGGTATACTTTGCCAACTTGCGGCACAATGTAAGGGTGCATTTTCGTCTCCAGAATCGGGATGCGATGGAGGTACTTACTAGGCGACTTAGGGTATTATATTCGCGAATCCGGAAGCGTACCCGTGACGTCACCATCTGACGTAGAGACAGACACCGTGGTGGATTTACCTGTGTATATCCGCTATTGGGGAGTAGCGGGGAGTCTGACATCACCTCTTTCCTATTCCCCGAAACGCGAGGTATAGAAGATTTCTCCACGTAAAAGAAGGTAATTAAGAAATTATCGACCATTTTGTAGCTCAGCAAGTGACCACACAAAGCTGGAGTGCTTTCCATGAATGGAAACAACGGCTACTACAGAGAGAAACCGCCTCCACTATGGCGGCGGGAAACGAGCACGTACCATCTAGATTGACAGTGCACACTCCTCTCGTTATACTTGGCTTCTTTCAAACTGTTCCCGATACGCGACTAGGTCACTTCACGGGTGTTACATTCGAAAGTGGTGGTACTACACCAGGACGGCAGACTGGACAAATTACTATCATCAGTCTGCCTACCACTCTTTAATTAAATATAGACATTATTAAATTTGCCTAATCTGAATGAATTTAATGGCAAAAGATATTATTGTATATCACCGTGCTCTAGCAGGGCGTTACATTGATAATAATTATATAATTTAGCAATTGTGACATTTAAATGAATAAATAATGTACTTTGGACGCAAAGTGCCAGTGTCTCCAGTCCCCTATATGATCGCTCTGACTTCTTAAAATCTATTCCTTGCCCTACTAACATTTCTAACCTTCTCTCCATCTCGTTATTATCTCCTGCTATTCTTCATTCTATCGCTAAGTTCATCTTCATTCATATGAAAAATTCATCCCTTTTTTGTTTCTTTCATTTTCTGTCTGTTCCCCATCTTAATGTGATGCTGGCAAAATGCCTAGGGCGAATGCCATTAAAAAAAAAAGTGCCAGTGATACAAGCACTATCTTAGTACAAGCGTTAAGTAACTACCTAGTAGTAACACTCTCTATGTGGTCTAGCGGTGAGGACAGACTTCACAATCGATAAGACCCGTGTAGAATATAAGATATAGATATGTAAACTATGTAAGCTGAATTAGAACATAAGCTACATATAGTACACACTCCGAGTTCACAAGACAGAGGTGGACGTCATCATGACTGCTGCTATGGAAAAGAAGGAATTTAATAATGAGTAAAAAAGGGTGCAGACAAACATCTGTGGAGTCTATACAATAAAAAAAACCAGTGTTTAAATAAAGCTCACTAAATCCTACCAATGTTGTGTGTATAACATTTAAAAAAATGTGGAAAATATAAAATCGTATTTTTTTCTAATATTATGTAAAGAGGCCACTGATCCTAAATCATACAGACCGATCAGTCTATTGCCAATGGCATCTAAGATCCTCGAACGCATCCTCCTTTCGCGTATGTTACCAGTTGTAGATGACAAAGAACTAATCCCAGACCACCAATTTGGATTTCGCAGTAAGCATGGTACTGTCGACCAAGTACACCGTATAGTGGATAAAATACATGACACCTTCGAGTCAAGAGAATATTGCTCAGCTGTATTTATAGACGTTTCTCAGGCGTTTGACAGAGTATGGCACGATGGCCTCCTGTACAAAATTAAACAGCAGCTCCCGAGTCACTTCTTCCAAATAATAAAGTCATACCTCTCAGAGCGGAGGTTCCTGGTACGCCATGGGGAGCATACAACCAGTTTAAACCCTATCCAAGCTGGAATTCCCCAGGGTAGTGTCCTAGGACCTCTACTATATTTACTGTACACTGCGGATCTTCCAACCAATACTGGAACTCTAACAGGAACCTTTGCAGATGATACGGCCATCCTAGCGTCACACAAAGACCCAGCAAAGGCATCTGATATTCTCCAACAGACCCTAAATGACATATCCAATTGGCTTAGAAGGTGGCGCATCAAAGTCAACGAAGCAAAGTCAGTCCATGTAACATTTACTCTAAGGCGAGAAACATGCCCCCCGGTGAACTTAAATAACATCCAAATTCCGCAGGATAATAACGTCCGATACCTAGGTCTTCATTTGGATAGGAGACTAACTTGGAAAAATCATCTAACCACCAAACGGAAACAACTAAACCTGCTTCGGCTCAAAATGAATTGGATGCTGAACAAAAAGTCAGAACTTAGTATTGAGAACAAGCTGCTACTCTACAAATGCATCATAGTCCCGATATGGGCCTATGGAATCCAGCTGTGGGGCTCTACAGCGGAGTCAAACATAGAGATAATACAAAGATTCCAATCTAAGACTTTACGAACAATGTTAAATGCGCCATGGTTCATAACAAACGAATCTATCCATAATGATCTAAATATACCCACTGTAAGAACAGTTGGTTGTAATACAGCAAGAAAATACAAAGACCGCATGTTAAACCACCCCAACAAACTTGCTTCCGAGCTCCTCACGAAGACAAAACCGAGACGAAGATTAAAAAGGAAAGTGCCAAGAGACCTCGCATAGCCCAAATCTGGAGGATGTTAAGGAGCTCCTCCGCTGATATCGAGAAGGACATGTCACTGGACATGTACCGCACATGCCAAATAACCCCAATAATACACAACCAACGCTGAATGTCCTTACTGTGACAGATAGTGTTGCAGAAAAGAGCTAAAAAAAAAAAAAAAAAAAGGTTTGAGCAGAGGCAGCTTTACCTATAGTGCAGGGTGTGCGGCGCACACGGGTGCCGGGTCCAAGGGGGCGCCGAGCACCCTCTAATCTAATGCAACCCCTCCAAAGACACTACTCATTTCCCGACATTATTTAAAATTGCTTGTACCCGAATTTCCGTTTGAAAATATAACTGTAAGTATTCCATTTTCACCCCGCTCCCACTAGAGGGCGCCATGGTACTGGTTGCACACGGGCGCCACGAGGGCTAGAGTCGCCTCTGGGTTTGAGTATATATTTTAGATATATAATATACTTTAGTTATAATAATTTAGTTTATAGGTAGACTTATTGATAAAGTTACAACAGATAATTGCATTCATGCAGTTAATACAAAGGTCAATTAAGTTGAATGTATGTTATCAATCATTATACATACATATATATATTTTTTAAATTGAAACAATGAATCTATATTTATAAAGTTTCTGTTTTTGAGACCAGCCCGAAAGAACAAGTACCATAGCAAGGGTAGGCAGAAACTGTGTAATGCCAACGAATTTTCTCTCTACATGCTACATTCTCTTTGACTACATCCATTTCTCTTCTCCTGCATTGAAGGTCCTCCCCACCTGACCAATCTGGGTGAGAAAAGTCATGGTGCGGGCGACTCCCTTCAAAGCTACCAGTATCTTTTCCAAATAACTAAACCACCACAGCATACTTCTTATAATATATTAAGTATTTAAATTTAGCTGAGGTTCATGCGATGCGTGGCTGATGCATGTTAAACTGCAAATATCTAATTTAAATAATTTATTTTCTTGTTATCAAGTCAATGAACTCACGACATTTGTCTTTGTTATAATACAAACATTCCTTGAATATCAGTCTTGGCAAGATACAAATAGATATACCTACTAATAATTTATAATATATACATATACATCACAATAAAATGTTAATGATATATTTTATTTACATTGTTAATCAAACACTAAATAATGTGTTGTGAGTTTATTGTTTCTATAAACAGAACGTTATAAAAATGTAATATTAAGCAATAATAATTAAATAATTGTTATAATAAAAAACCCTTACCTTTGTTGGAACATAAGCTCTGTTTGAAGTGGCTCTCTCGTTCATCCATTTCACTGTCTTTATCTTCTCCCATGGTACATCATATTGAAAATTAACATTATTTTCATTGAATTTAGATTTAAGCTTCATAATTATCACAGAACATATACTCATAATGTCACCCATTGGCCGTACGCACGGTGTGGGCATCCAACGTTAAATGGTCATGATAGCCGCAACACTACTCCTAATGTGATTACAATGTTAACGAGCATACTACTAATTCAATTTAGAAACTACAAAGCATTATCTCTAGGAACGTCCGCCAAACTGATCGCGACGTTCAACACAGTACCCATTGTTACCAACTCTCGAAAATATTTACCCCTAAGGTTAAAGTCGAACTATTTTTCCAAAGATTTTACAGCATTTCTAAATTCCTATGCTGGCATTTATTTGCTCCTTAGCACTTTACTTCTTAGAAATGAGAAATATTAGATGTTATTTATACATTAGGGTTATTCCAGGTATACTTGTAAATCAAAAGTTCTTAAAAATAACCTCCTTTATTATAACCCACTTTATTTACCCTTAAATTGGGGAAAACCTCTAAGTTAGGAACCCTTGTTCAACATGATATGTCAAAGATCAAATAAATCACGGTATGCAAGCTAAGAATTAAATTTACCAGAGACCAATTTTAAAGAGCTACGTAACACGCATGAACATGTAATTTACGCAAATATGTTTTCAACAAAAAGTATTTTATTTGTGCACGTTATCTGTAAATAGCAAAATTGCGAATGCCTTACAATATTAAAATTTGTTTATTTATTGTCGTCGCTTTGTAAGTTTATTGGTTTCGTGCGACAACGATAGTTGGCGTAAATACACTCCTAATTTTTGTTCGCATGCGGGCGCGGAAATACGATTTTTTTTCTGTTTGGCTACTTCAAGGCCATCAATATATTTATAATCCATCATAATAAATATAAAATAGTTATAATAACAGGCAGAACGTGTAGCTTAATATTTAAATCAACTTAAAAAAATAAAAGTTGTAATGAAAGTAAACTATTGCAATCACTTTGATTTGTGTTATAACTACAATTAAATCATCAAAAATATTAATTAACAATTTATTTACTTAATATTAATTAAAGTTTATTATATACAGAATATAATTAAAATATAAATAAATAGTTAGAAATTACTTTCAAATATTTGGAGTAATCTTTTTATTTCTGCAACGCGAGCCGCTTGAGCCTGAACGGGCACCATAGCTTGTGACACTTCCTCTCCTTTAGCTAATATTGTGTACATACTCTTAATATTATTATCCATGGCATCACAAGTCATAGTAACTGCATCTTTATACACTTCCATATTATCAGCAGTTAAAGACGAATTAGTATGCAAAATGCCTGATAAATTCTCAATTAAATTATCCACAGATTGTGCAATTTGTTGAGCTTCATATTCCAAATCATTTATTACTGTTATATCGATTTGCCCTATCTGCGGCGCCAACAATTGTCTGTAAAGCTTTCCTGATGGTGTGCTAGACCGAGATGCGCTGGCACTACCAAATACAGGTGTCTCACCTTTTTTAGTGATCGGACTAGATAGTTTAATTTTTAATTCTAAATCGTCAGCAACATAATGCGTCATATCGTTTTCGTAACGCACTTGACCACCCATATCGAGCGGTAATTTCGCTGATTTTCTGTTAGTGTTTGAAGGTAAATCGAGTGGTCGTCGAGGTGCTTCAATTTTCAAATTTTCACCGCACTCCCCCTCCTTTTCCGGGCTAAAGCATATCTCACTGTATGAAGCAGTCATTTGAGGGGCGTTATCATCATCCAAATCGAGGTCTGATGCCAACTTCTGTTCATCCTGATAGACACCGTCATCTGCAGAGTCAGTCATTGTTTTGATTTACTTATAAAAAGTATGGAAAACTCAATTACATTTAGTCTAATTAATTTTAATGAAAATATATTTCGAGTGAACATAAATCGTAAATAAGAGAGGAGCCGTCAAACGTCAATAACAGCTGTGAACTGTCAATTTTTTTTTTCAGCAGGAGAGTATAAATTTTAAATTACGCAAGGTGAACGATATTCGCCAATAAGACAATATTATTATTATTATTACAATCAAATAAAGAAATTTCAAATAACGTGATCTTGGTGCGAAGACTCACTTTACGCAGTGAAATCGTAATGTAAAATTCACTCTTGGCCTATAGAAGCTTAAAATCATCCACTCACGGCGTAAAGTAAGTATTTTCCACTAATCAGACAATAATAAATTACTTTTATAAAGTTGTCCTAAGGTGAAGTGTTGTTCCAGTTACGCCGTGAACACGTGGTGAAAACGAATAACAATCTCACACTAGGCTCACTTTAAACTGCATTCAAAATAGAATATTAAAAATCATAAATATAACCATGAAAATAATTTGTTGAGTTAATTTAAATAATTTAATGTAAGAAAATTTAAAAAATCCATTGTATAATTTCTTTAAGTTGTATTTATAACATAAAGGAATGATCGCACCCATTATAGTATGGCCTCACACCTTTTTTCAAGACGGTCTGTCATCTGTCATTGTCAATAATCAGCGAAAATCGTTTGGTACTTTTAGTTCTTTCTTTTCTTTCTATGTTATTTGCAGGCTTTATTACTAAAACAGTTCATTCGTTTATTATTAGTGATTTCTTAATTTTATTTATCATTTCATGTAGGTGAGTGAATCTTTCATCATTGTAAAAAGTTGTTTTTTGACTGATCATCGTTAAACATGGCGCTCCCTACCGACATGTGCGAGACCCTTTGTTGCATTGCAAGGGCCATTTTAGTGAATACGTTTCATTAAAATATGAGCATTTTATGCAATTTCCATAGCTTCTTATATATTATTATTAAAATACATCGCATATAGCGATTTATATGGATTTGTGGTGAAATAATTGCAACAAAGTAGTTAGGTGTTAGCGTTAGTAACATGGTGAAAACTAGGCGTAGTAACGGCGAGAACGGTGGACCGGAGGAAACCAATGACGCCCAGAATGATGGCGGCAGCATCTCTGATGATAAGGTGACAACTTTAAAGCCTTCATTCATTTATAAAAAGACAATTCTATGCACCTGTCCTCTAACTAAGTTAAAAACTTGTAGTGTGCATGTCATAGCACTCATAGCGGCCTTTTTAAGCGATTGTTTTTCTGATAAAATACATTTTGTGTCTTTAAAATGTTATAACTTAATATGCTTTTTAGCAAAGTATTGATTAGTTGTAATAGGATTCTAATAAAGTTGTGATTGCAACTTTATTGCTACTATTGCATGAGAATTATGCTTATTGCTATTCTTTTTTTAAATTTATATACCTAATATGAATAGTTTAGTTAATTTTGGTGCAAATCCATCACAATAGTGGAAAGCAACCTGGAAAGTGTCTCTTGCATGACAGAGTTTAAATTAGCTTTATTTTTATATTGACTCATTAAATGCATTTGATTATAAATATCTATAAGTAAGGAAGCTTTTTTAGACAAATCTACAGAGAAGTTAAAACATCAGAGACAACAGATGTTTAGCCAACTAACAATGTTTTGTATACCTAAATTTTATTTATTTATTTTATATTTTTAAAGTTAAAGAGTGGTAGGCAGATTGATGATGGTTATTTGTCCAGTCTGCCGTCCTGGGGTAGTACCACCACTTTCGAATGTAACACCCGTGAAGTGACTTTCGTCGCGTTTCGGGAATAGTTTGAAAGTAGCCAGGTATAACGAGAGGAGTGTGCACTGTCAATCTAAGATGGTACATGCTCGTCTCCTCAAGCCGGCATAGTGGAGGCGAGCGCTCCCCTCACAGGTTTCTGTGTAGTAGCAGTTGTTTCCATTCATGGACTGCACTCTAGCTTTACATCAGGCGGAGTGTTGTCACATGCCGAGTTACAATAAAAAAAAAATACTCATGTCGTAAAGATATTGTTTGCCAGTCAGTTACTATTGAACAAAAGAATGACCGACCCATTCTTGATTTGGCTGAAATTTTTTGTACCGGTTCTATATTGAAAAAAAAAAAAGAGACACCTGTACTTTGGAAAGCTGACGTGCTACTTTATTTGATATTTTTGCAATAGTAATAATCGTTCCTCCATTTATAAAAAAAAGTTTTTTCAATAGAAAATTCAATAGAAAAACCTCAAACAGGTGTCTCTTTTTTTTTCGATATAGAACCCATAAAAATAGTTTCAGCTAAATTAAAAATGGGTCGGTCAGAATGGTGTTCTGCATATTTCTACATTTGTGCTGTCATAGGATAAAGTGGGAACTCCACCAATAGGGTCTCTTCATTTGTTTTTTTTTTAACTCAATGATCATAATGATATGTGTGTTTTTCATTAAATGCAGTGGGACGCCCATGTAGTAAGCTTTGTAATCAAAGTTTCTGCCTTTTCAAATATTTAAACAGCTTTTTGATTTTTTTTTTAATATTTAGGGATTAGTAGAACTTTTTTTATATATGTAGTTTTAGCGATATAAATACTTATTAATTTCATTTGATGACTGTAGCCCATCAGTAGTTGGTCTCAACGGGAACTGAGGAGCAGCCAATTTTCTGTGACCAGAAAGAAACCACGCTGGCCAACTAAATGTAATTTTTTTTATCATTATTTATTTTCTGCACTAGAAATTCACTGAACATTAGCAAATTTTAACTGAATAAATATAAGATTTTATGCATCTTACTATTGCCTTTAATTGGATCTGAATGTTTCCAAAGGTTTTGTAGCCATTGTGGTTGACAATTATCAAGAGTTATATTAATCATTGTCAGTACAGTAGACGCTCGCCGCCATCTTCAATCTCATTTAACTTTAAGACAGGCAGATAGATAATGGTTACTAGCTCAGTCTGCCGTCCTGTAGTAGCACCACCACTTTCAAATGTAACACCCGTGAAGTGACCTTTTCGTGTCAATTTGTATGGTGCACATTCGTCTCATCAAGCCGGCATAGTGGAAGCGACTGCTGCCTGTAGAGATTTATCTGTAGTAGCAGTTGTTTCCGTTCATGAACCGCACTCTAGCTTAACATCAGGCAGCATGTTGTCATATGTAGAGTTACAATAAAAAAAAACTATCTTTAATTTAATTATTCTTGAAACATACATTTGCAATTGTATTTTATAGATGGTAGAAGACTCCGGGTAAAAATGTCCAGAATTGTATTCCCTGAGAGTGACACCGAGCCGGAGAAGTATTCATCAAGAAGGTAATTCATTCTATTATTCTTCTATTTAGATTTCTAGGAAAGGAGATGGCTTATCTCCTCATATTTAATCATCTATGCTGTCTGCGTTATATAAAACGATCATTTGTAAAGATGACCAATTTGTAAAATTCGCAATTTATATACTACAGGTTAGATAGCAACATGTCTAAATGTTAAAATGTTGTATAATCATGTAGTATAAATCTTGTGTAGCTGATCATTTTGCTACATAGACGAATTGGTACGATTAATTGTATATTAATTCTCTACTTGGATTTATAGGAAATGAGAATCTCCATTTGCCTAAGAGAAAGGGGGAGAAAGATATTTTTTTCTGAATTCTTGGTTTTAATTTATTTTGTAGCTAAAAACTGAGTTATATAAAACGATCATTTGTAAAGATGACCAATTTGTAAAATTCGCAATTTATATACAGGTTAGATAGCAACATGTCTAAATGTTAAAATGTTGTATAATCATGTAGTATAAATCTTGTGTAGCTGATCATTTTGCTACATAGACGAATTGGTACGATTAATTGTATATTAATTCTCTACTTGGATTTATAGGAAATGAGAATCTCCATTTGCCTAAGAGAAAGGGGGAGAAAGATATTTTTTTCTGAATTCTTGGTTTTAATTTATTTTGTAGCTAAAAACTGAGTGCTTCCTGTATTTTGAAGAAGTTGTTTTCCTTCATGGAACACACTATAGCTTAACAATATAACTGATAATTTATATATGCACTCTTGTTCATAAATTATTGTAATTTTAAAAAAAATATATATTATACATATAGATCACGACAAGTTCGCGTGTTCTTCGCCGGCGATACGGAGTCTACGAACACCAGCGTGCGACTCCAACGCAGTCGTGGGCCACGTAAGAATTATATGGAAGATAGTGAAGACAAGCCTATACAGCAAAGTGAGTAATTTTGAGATATGAATCTTATTTGATTCGAAAATTACAAAATTCGAAGACGACTTATGTACAGTAACACCCCGCTTTACGCGACCCCGTTATGCGCGGTTTCGTTTTTACGCGAATTTCAAATTTCGTGCTTAAATGCTTCTTTTAAAGATTTATTTAGGTTTGGACATATTGCAGAGCATAGACAGTGATGATGACCGTGTGTCAAAAACAGTGTTGCGTGTTATGAAAATATTTTACAAAACCGTAAACGAAACGCAACCCAGACAATAGATACATTTTTCTGTAAAAAAAAATGCATAATGTAATGCTACACAATGTGTTTTTAGAATTGAAAGTGTAATAATTTTCATTTTGTACTGACTTTTGATTATGCTTAAATGTGACCTCCTTATACGCGAATTTCACTTAACTCGAGTTTTTGCATAACGTATTCCTCGCGTAAAGCGGGGTACTACTTACTGTACTTCGATTCTTTTTTATTGTAACTTGGCATATGACAATTTCCTTCCAATGTCAAGTCAAAGTGAAATTCATGAACGGATTCAACTGATACTACAGATAAATTGCCACTCGTTGTTTGTTGCTTATCTGCAATTTATTTATCTAATTTTTTTTCCTTCAAATATTTTACTCAAATAATATTTAAATTCATGGTTAGTTACTCTTATTTTCATCTGTTGTTTTAACTTGCAGCTTGAAATCCCCTACGTTTCGTCCTACTTGGGCGTCGGAATGTGTCTTTAAGACTTCGTAGTAATTTATTTATAATGACAACTACGTTTGTGTTTAGAAGCGCGTTTTCATAAAATTCCTTAGACCATAGTTTCTCAACCATTTTTATGTCACGATCCACGAAAAAGCCGAAAAGTTAAATAAAAAGTCTTGCGACCCCCTCATTTATTACATCTTAATATTTAGTTTTATAACACTAAACTAAAATTCATTCCTTTAATAAACGAACCTTTGTACCTATATGTAGTTTGTATTTATTATTTTTCAACAGACTGCGACCCCCTTTAAAAACAAACTCGACCCCCCGCTTGAGAAACTAGTCCTTAGACTATAAGAGGACAAGACAATTTAAAAAAAAAATGCCTGTACTAAGCTACATATAACATAGTTACCGGTCAGTATTTATCGAGGTATGAACACGGGTCACGTCGATCGCGGCTAGACCACGGTTACTGTTATGTGTATTCATTAATACAATAAGATAATATTACACAAGGCTGAGCATATCAGTTTTATAATAAACAGTAAATATATAATATTACGTAAGCCACCAGCCATGAAGTCGACCTTTATTTTTTTTTGCTTCGCTTGTAAAAGTCGTAAAAGAAAAATAAATCGTAAACTTTTTAAAAGATTTTAAAAAGATAATAAAAGTAGTGATAATAGGATTGAATCATTATCCATTCCTCATTTCCAAGTGAAGCGATAACCCGAGAAAGACTCACTGTCTCGACTCGCTGTGACAGCGTAATGCGAGCTCTCTCCACCAATCAGACGATGTTATTTTGACCGCCAAAGTAATAAAAACTCAAATGAAGCTCGTACTTGGTCTGGTGTCGCGTCGTGTCGCAATAACCTACAACGCTCACTTAAGACGAGTGGTTAGGGTTGAACCCCACTGAAACTCACGTCGCGCCACGCCCCTTCTACAAGCGTGTGGTGTATGGGAATCTAAAGATCAATAGAGACCGGCATCCTTACACACTCGATGTATTATAACGTTTAGGCCACAAATAATGTAACTGCGTTTTTGCACATTTTTTTTTATTCAAAATTAAGGTTTATGCTGAAAACAAATGAAAGCCGGCGTGGGTTAAGAACGTATTTAGTCACGTGTGCATTTTAACGTATTTCGATGTTATTAAGTTTCAAATTACATATGTACTTACCAGTTACACATTGACAGATGTGAGACGCAGCGGTCGTAAACGCAAGTTACTGCATCACAGCTTCAATGAGAGTTGGATCACAAATGAGCTGAAGGTTCGCGGATATCCAGGACTTACGCGCATTGGATTCACGTCTTCTGAAGAATACACTTCCGGCGATGAGGGGAGGCCACAGCAAGCTGAGAAGGGCACTGTGAGTATTAAGAAAAATACATGGAATATAAAAAAAAAAAAAAAAAAATTACGTCCGGCAAAAGCCTGGTCGTAATCCCATTCATAACGCCCTCTAGTGGCGCCTAGAGTAATCTAGACATGGGTCGGCCTTTCATAGTGTTTGATAACCAACTTCCAGAGTTACATTGAATTAGTGAGGTGAATGTCATTGAAATCAATTAAATCAAACCAATTGATTACTTTTCCATGTTCCATTAAGTCTATTTAATTATCTGTTATGATTATTTGCTCAATTTGTTATTATTAAATTGTGTTGGCTTCTCATCTCAGCTGTCATTACAGTTAAAATACATTTTGATCGGCCGTGGTCTAGCGGACCTCGGTCAGTGAGACCTGTGTTCAAACTTCACTAAATTCTGACCGGTACCAATGTATTATGTAATATGTACTTTAATCCCTCGGTGCCTATGATACAAAAATTTAAAAAAAAATGACTACTTATTTGATATTTATTTGTAGTATTTTTAGAAATTTAATTTAACGATTAGTTTTATTGTCACCATTCTTTTCTCATTCTTTTAGCATCTGTTACTACAGAAACGTGTCTAATAGTGTGAACTTTTTGTCCAATCACAGACACGCACAAGTTTTTGTCCGCCAATCACGGATGAGGACACTCTATCACCGCGACAAACAAGAAATTCATCGCGTTCCAAAAAGACTAATGTAAGTTTATAATTCTTGAGTGGAGAGAGTCCTCTTGTTTGTAGTCACTTCTGCTGTACATAGACAATGCATAACAATTGACTAGGCACGCTCGTTACACTTGGATGAAGCATATTTGTCTCCACGAGCCAGTATAGCAGTCGTTTCTGTTTATGGACCGCACTCTAGCTTTACATTGGAAGGAGAGTTGCCATGTGCCATTACCCGTGAAGTGATCTTGTCACGTTTCGGGAATAGTTTGAAAGTAGCCAGATATAATGAGAGGAGTGTGCACTGTTACATGCTCGTCTCTCTAAGCCGGCATAGTGGTGCCGACTGCTGCCCGTAGAGATTTATCTGTAGTAGCAGTTGTTTCCATTCATGGACCGCACTCTAGCTTTTCATCAGGTGGAGTGTTGTCACATGCCGAGCTACAATAAAAAAATATTAAAAAAAACTCAATCTCGATGGTACACGCTCGTCCCTTTAAGACGGCATAGTGGAGGCGACTGTTGCCTGTAGAGATTTCTCTGTAGAAGTAGTTGTTTCCATTCATAGACCGCGCTCTAGCTTTATATCAGGTGGAGTGTTGTCACATGCCGAGCTACAATAAAAAAATTTAATGATATTGTATATTAATCTCAGGGTGCAACAGAATCAGAGTCTGAAGTGGAGAAAAATGAGACTGTTATTGAAAAGAAACCAAAAATTACCAAAACAGAAGCGGAGGAGATGAATGTAGATGGTGAGAATCCCACGGCTGATGATGACGACGGGAAGAATGGACAGGAAGCACAAGATAGTGAGAGGTTTGTTAGCGCTAGTTCGGTTTCAAGTTTTTTTTTGTAATTTTTTCGAATGTTGGATTTGTAATAATGTGCCAATAGTTGTTTAGCTTAGTGGTTAAAGCACCCGCGTTCATAGTGTGCACATTTTTCTATTAAAGTTTAATTATAACATAACACTGTCAATCTAGGATGGTACATGCTCGTCTCCTCAAGCCGGCATAGTGGAAGCGACTGCTACCCGCACAGGTTTCTCTGTAGTAGCAGTTGTTTCCATTCATGGACCGCACTCTAACTTTACATCAGGCGGAGTGTTGTCACATGCCGAGCTACAATAAAAAAAAAAAATTTCACGCCTTTTTCCCACAGGGATAGACAGAGACAACGGAACGCCACTTACCACGACTTTGACACAACTCCCTAGCTTCCCTCACATTCACAATTTATGACACTAGGCAGCCCAGTTTTCATAAGGATGTCTCCGATTTGGTCGGATCACCCTTCTGGGTCTGCCTTGTTTAACGCAGTTTTATTATTTGTTTATTTTTAATTTATAATTATTTTTCTAGTAATCAGGGTCCGCCGCGACGACCTCAAAGGACGCGAAGAAGACCTCGTCAAACAAAGAAAGAAGACAGCCAAGGAACGCGTAAGTTTGATGTCTTATTTATAACCTAAGTATATGAACTATTTTTCTATATTTGACAAAAGGATCGAGTCTGTTACAACTGGTTGATTCAAATGTTTACTTGGCTCTGGGTCTGGGTCAGGAGCCAGTGTTAAAGTATTTTTGCATCAAATTAATATAATAGTATTGTGGTAATAGATCATGGATCATTAATTAAAAATTTCCATATGTCTCCAAATAGCCGCCAAAACTCCTATATGTTATTATTTTGACAGCATCTGAAAGTGACACATCGGACTCTGACAGTGAAATTGTATTCAAGCGACAACCGCGCAGGTCAAATCGTACACGAAAACCGAAGCCAGCTTTTGTTCAGATTGCACCGAGACAGACACGTAAGAGAGGTTAGTTTACCTATAAGTTTATTATCATTTATTTGACGCATGTTTAGATCGTTCATTTATTTGATATAGTGGTCCTGTTCTAAATTACATATGAGAGAGCGTGATAGCTATACTTCTGCTTTTCATCTGTCATTATGTTTTTTTAATTTGCTTATCATATCACCAGCAATTCAAATTCAGGCGACATCCCCTCATAGAAGCACCTTACTAAAATTGCAATGGTCATGTTCTGCTTATCATAAACCTAAAACCAAATTTTCCTTACAGCAAAAACATTCACAATAAGAAAGAAACCTTACAGCTTGAGAGAACGGAAACCAAAAATATTGAGACGGAAAACTATAAGATGTAAGATTTTACATAATTCTGAAATTTTTTGTTTTGTGATAGGTAAAAGTCTACTTTATGTGGACGGTATAAGGTAGTTCTCTTCTTGTTGCTTGCACTAAATCGCGCTTTTTGACATTTTCTTTGGCACATACATACTTCGCACACGACCTATCTTTTTTTTATTGTAGCTCGGCACGTGACAACGCTCCGCCTGATGTAAAGCTAGAGTGCGGTCCATGAACGGAAACAACTGCTACTACAGAGAAATCTCTACAGGCAACAGTCGCCTCCACTATGCCGACTTGAAGACACGAGCATGTACCATCCAGATTGACAGTGAACACTCCTCTCGTTATATATGGTTACTTTCAAATTGATCCCGAAATGCGGCAAGGTGTTCACGGGTGTTACATTCGAAAGTGGTGGTTCTACCCCAGGACAGCAGACTGGGCTAATAACCATCATCAGTCTGCCTATCACTCTTTAATAGTGCCTATAGTGGCTATATCTCGTTATAGATTTAGTATCCTCAAGTTATAGATGTGTTTGCACGGACCATACTCCACCTGGCGTTGAGCAAGAATGCGATCTAATAATAATAATTTATTTGTATGATTTTGGTTTGCATAATTAAATATAGTAACTATATCTATGGGTGGAAACAACTGCTACCTGCTACAGAGAAATGTTTAAGCAAAATGTTTAAGCTATGCCGACGTGAGAAGACGAATGTATCTGTAGTTAGCAGTTGTTTCCGTTCATGGACGAGTCTCTAGCTTAACATTAGGCGGCGTGTCTGTGGTACACATATCTTACATTCCCACAATAGTCAATTTAAGACCGTCTTAACATTGTTCTGTCGTAAAGCAGCTAAGAGAAATTGGGCCCACAATTTTTTTTCTTAAGTTTGTCGATGATTTTTTAGTTCATTTTGTAGAAAAAGTTAAAATAAATCTACATTCCTTATCACTAATTAGTTTTAATTTATTTACCTGGGTTATTGAGTAATTAGATTTTTTCTGATGCAATATTTGAGGTTATTATTATTTTAAATATTTGCTTTAATAATTTATAATTGATAATATCTGTTTTTTTTTTTAAATGTGTGTCTATTGATTGGTAAACGATGAGTTATTATAATTGGGATAAACTAATGAAAACATAAGATATTACTTTAGGAATATTATTTTATTAACAAACTATTACATATCAAGTGGCACCACAAATGGGCATTGTCCTTTATAACAAGAAACAACGTGGACCTCGTAATGCGGGACCTGAAAAATTATAAAAGGTGTTCCCTTTTTGCAGCCCAATCACCATCAACGAGCAGCAGTAGTTCATCAAGTTCGGACAACGAGGAAGATCTTAATGTTTCTGTTAAGAACAAAACTAAGGGACGGTATGTTATTTCTTTGTGTTGATGCTGTCTTATTCTTGGTTAACGGCAACTTTTAGTTAATGTCCAAGTACCCTCCACTTCTTATAATTGACCATCGTCATTGTAGTTTGACCAGTTTGCCAGTGTCGGATTTAAGCATAGGCAACATAGGCAGTTGCCTATGGGCCGCCACCACAAGGGAACCGCCACCACACCACAAAAAAAAAAATAATTAAATTGATAAAGGCTCAGTAGAAACAAAAAAATACTGAGTTTTGTTTTAATTTTGTGTTGGCTACTTATTTAGTTGCTCTCTTCTTTACCTTGACCTTAATAGAAACTTTTAACAGTTAATCACAAACGATTTGAGGGCCTCCACAACATGCTCTGGCCGCCGAAGTTTAAATCCGGCGCTGCAGTTTGCATTCCGTACTAACTTTTTTTAATGACTGTACTAATTGTACTGTACTATTTCTATATTTTGATGGCGACCAGCAAATGTATCCCAATTTAATCGATCATTCTTTACAATAATTCAATAGTTTGTTCATGGTAAATGACTTACTTTTAGGTGCCACGACGTGCATAATAAGTAACAATCATAAGTATATAATTAGTAATTAATAGAAACAAACAAGTTGTTTAGGCAAACATAAAGATTTTCATATTTTATAGGTCGTTTATTGATTTAAGAGTACAGTTACAAACGTCTTGTGTTTAAGTCATGATAGGCGACGGACGAGTGGATACCGACTGCGGCGCGTCGTAGAACCGCGGCTGGAATATGCTCGGTGACAGCGTAGGAGGCGCCTATTGGACGGCGCCTCTGCCAATGAAGCGCTAGCGCATTCTGCGTTAGCGGGAAATCCAAACATACTCCCCCGCGTTGAACGAATCCCTTCGTTCAACTGTGCCAGGGTCGCTGGTAGTATACTCGCGGGAATAGGCGAGTTAGTGTTCGTCGTAGTAATCTTGTCGTCGTAGTGTAGTGAAGATTTCAGCTATTCTCGATACGCCATTAGGTGCGGGAAGCAATTGTATGACTCGACCCAGGCGCCACAATAGAGGTGGCATATTGTCATCTTTTATTAGCACGAAGTCAATAATCTTGAGGCCGCTGTGGCATTCGTTTCATTGGTTCTTTGTTGCAATTTCCTATGATGTAGCATCTACTCCAGCAGGCCCAGAAGTGACTTCTCGTTTTCTCCAGGTGAATGTAACGATTGAGTGTCTTCTCCTTGACAAGGTCCAAAGAAGGAGACGGCAGCGACGTCAGAGGCCGTCCAAGATGAAGTGACCTGGAGGGACAGGAAGGCAATCGTGAGGAGAAGAAGATAATGGAACTAGAGGGCGGCTATTTAGTATAGCTTCCACCTGCGTATATAAAGTGCTTATCTCTTAAAATGTTAAAATGGGGTTTTTCCCTGATTCTTTTAATATGAAACCTTACCGACTTGACACCTGCTTCTCACATGTCGCCAAGGTGAGGAGCGTAAAGCGGAGTGAAGATGAATTTAGTACCTAAGTCATTAGCGAAATCAGTTAGAGGTTCCGAATTTGTCTTTAAGAACTAGCCTAATTTATTCGCAGCTGCTACAAAGTTGTGTCTATTGTCGCAAAAGATTTCTATAGGCTGGCCTCTGCGCGCTGTGAATCTACGCAGAGCCAAAATGAAGCATTCCTTTGACAACTCTGAACTAGCTTCAAGATGCATACACTTATATAAAAACAAATAAATAGACAAAGGTAAGTTTTTATTGATTTGACTCCTGACGATTGAAGGCAAGTTGGCAAGTGTAATCTTAGGAATAAATAGATTAATAATTTTAAATAAATTAATTTTAATTTGTGATATTGGTTTGTCTGGGAATAGCTCGTCCCAGCCTTTCGGAGCGAACCCGAGTCGTTTGTATAGGCATGTTGGGCGATTCGCTCGGTGTGTTAACTAAATAGAAAAATTGAATTGAATAATAAAAATATGTTTGCTAGCTAAAATATTGCAAGTGGTCTAGACACCAACCAACCGAGTTAGGATAACCGTAATGTGGTATATCTTCCCCTAGAACGTATTGCTCATTGACAAATGATGTGCCGAAAGATCTCGGCATCAATGAGAACGTTTTATATAGGTCACTGGTAGCAGTATGGTTGAAGCGAGGATGAACTGGTATATTTAGCTGCTAACTGAGTAGGTATATTTAATTGAATGTCGATTCGTCATTTCGGATGAGAACTAGTGATATCTTGCAACACGAAAACATGATAGCTCGACTCAATAATTTTCATTTTTATATAATAATAAATGATATTGGATGCTCAAGTCTGTTTAGAGATCATGATATAAATAATGTTAGTTACCACAATCCAACGGAAACTCAATAATATTAGAATTTATTGTTATATGATTTCTTTATAGTTAGGTTTGGATGCTCAAGTCTGTTTAGAGATTATGATATAAATAATGTTAGTTACCACAATCCAACGGAGACTCAATAATATTAGAATTTATTGTTATTGGTTTATTTATAGTTAGGTTTGGATGCTCAAGTCTGTTTAGAGATCATGATATAAATAATGTTAGTTACCACAATCCAACGGAGACTCAATAATATTAGAAGGATGCTCAAGTTTGTTTAGAGATTATGATATAAATAATGTTAGTTACCACAATCCAACGGAGACTCAATAATATTAGAAGGATGCTCAAGTTTGTTTAGAGATTATGATATAAATAATGTTAGTTACCACAATCCAACGGAAACTCGATATTAGAATTTATTGTTATTGTATAGATGTACCCTGATACGAGTATATACCCTGATGACTGCTGTGCAAGTAGTTTGGCACAGGTGAGTATGGTACTGTATTAATTGATTGTGTTAGCACTCGAGTGGTACTGCCTGTTGCGATTCGTTGTATGGGTGCAAAAGAGTATGGTGTGGTTGTTTGCACTCGCGACAAGGACCTAAGCGACATCTGGCCGTTCGGTGACCAGATCGTAAGCAGCTTGAACACAATTGATGTTTGGTGACTTCTGACAATCGCTCTGAAATATTTTTTGATTTAAAGAAATGACAATCATATATTGTATGATCGCCAGTGCATACAACACAAGGTGTCTTGGAACCAGTATCGTTGTCGGTAACAAGAAAAGTTTTGGTATGCGAATTAATTGATTTGTTAAATTGCGATTTAGAAAACGTTGAATTATTATTGTTGCTATATTGCTTTGTAGTGCCAGGTTTGTTGTGATGTAAAGCTTCTAGTACATCTGCACGACTCGTTAGAAATTTATAGAATTGATCTAGTGTGGGCATGTCTGTATAGGTACCGCGCTGCTCTTCCCATTTTTGAATAGTGCGATTGTCCAACTTAGAAGCCATGATATGAATGACTATGCAATCCCACTGATCCGTAGGTTGACCTAAGTTTGCCAACGCACGTAGATTTTTTGTCACGTGATCGACTAGAAACCTAAGAGATTTTTCAGATTCGCGGTACATTTGTTCCACACTAAGAAGTGAAGTTAAATGGTTGTTAATCAATTGACGTTTATTGTCATATCGATCGCATAATAGTTGCCACGCCGTTTCATAGTTAACATAGGAGACTTCTAGGTTGGATACAACGCGACATGGTTCTCCTTCTAGGTATGACAATAAATAATGAAATTTGTGTATGTTTTGAATGCGATTATTGTTATGTATGAGGGACTTGAATGTGTAGCAAAATTCAAGCCAACGCAAAAAGTTGCCGTCAAATTTTGATACTTGAATTTGAGGTAGTTTAAACCTATATCGTTACTATGCGCAGGCGTATCATCATGTTTGCATTTGACGAAATGTGTTGAGTTAGCATCGAGTAGCTCCTGAGCGGCGGCGATATACCTGATAAAGCTGTTATCAATAGAATCTCGTTCCTCAAGTTCGACCTCAATGTTAGACGCATTCAGAACCTCGATCTGATCTTGAATTTTATCAAATTGTTCGTATAATGATTTTAATTTAGCTAACTTTAATGATAATTCTGTTGATTGTAATTTATTTAATGTGGAAATGCTAGTTGCTTTATTTAAATAATTATTAAATTTTGTTAGTTGTCCTTTTATTGAGCTACGTTTGACTAGTGCATTTTTTAAATCATAAGTGGAAGTCGAGGTCTTGTCCTCGTCCTTCAATGTCCTAGACATAGCTGAACAATATTAAATAATAGGCAAATTAAATTATAATTGTATATAGAAATTGTAAAATATTAAATAATAATTTTAAGTAATTTATAGTACGACAACCCTATAAAATATGAAATTGCAATCAATTAATCAACTGATGCACTTAATATTTTGCATAATTAATGATTTTAAATATTACTATAGTTTAAGAAAAATATGTATGTATATTTTTAATAAATAATATGATTTTGAATTTAATAGTAGGTAGGTGTAATTGTTTAGTGTAATTCTCACGCTCCTCCCTTTGCGCCGCGATGAACGAACAGGTGACAAGCGGCAGGTAGCGGAAGCCGGCCCGATGCGGAGCCCTAGCGCGTACGCAGCTCGAGACAGGCGCCGCTAGCACGGGTCGGCCGCCGTCAGCACGCGTCAACTTGTGCGCAGTGTGCAGCTGAAATAGTCGGCAAATTGGAATGAAATATTGTACCAAACTATTAGATTAGGATAAAGAGTTCAATTATTGGAGGATAGCACATGAGATAATATTTAATACGTAAAGTATTTTCCTATTTCTATGTAAAACTTAGATTAAATCGAAATTAGCAACACTGTTATGTAGGTAATATTCTAAAATAGCTGCAAAGTTATTAATATAATAGAAATATTGTAAATTGAATGAAATATTGAATAAGTTAACAATTGCAGGTAGAACGCATATACTTGGACAGGTTGAATATAGCGAAAATACACGCTTTTTACACGGGTTTCTCGTGATTTATAGGAATAGGAATGTTGTTGGGACAGAAGTAGGAAAGTCACTTATCTGGATTGGCCTGACGAAGCTGGCAGACGCGTAATAGTGGTTCGCGTGACGCTGCAGTCTCCGTCCATGGCTGCAATTGATTGTTCAAATCCTCTTCAAGATAGGTCCCTGTTCGGGCGCCAATTTATGTTTAGGCAAACATAAAGATTTTCATATTTTATAGGTCGTTTATTGATTTAAGAGTACAGTTACAAACGTCTTGTGTTTAAGTCATGATAGGCGACGGACGAGTGGATACCGACTGCGGCGCGTCGTAGAACCGCGGCTGGAATATGCTCGGTGACAGCGTAGGAGGCGCCTATTGGACGGCGCCTCTGCCAATGAAGCGCTAGCGCATTCTGCGTTAGCGGGAAATCCAAACACAAGTTATTAGAAAAAAAAAACAAAAACTAATAATAAAGTTGTAAAAATAAATAAATTCAAAATATAACATATGGGTGAATATACGGTAAATGTATTTTTAGTGTTCCCAAGTAAAAAGTTAAGTATTTGAATTAATATTAAATAGCGTACAACTTCGTAATGTGTATGTATGTATAATGTTATGGGCCAGAAGAAAAATAATTTTTTTTAAGTTTTATAGGTCCCAGGGGAAAATGTGTGGCCAGGGGAGTGACACCATGGACAGGGAAGTGACATCCTATTAGAATTTTGATATGTTAAATATGATATATCAATAAAAGTTGTTGCTTATTAATGTTTACTATTTTAATTAATGAAATTATATCAGTCTCAAGTGTTAAACACCATGTTTTTTTAAATTACGAGTATATCTTAACATGAGATAAAAATAATGAATTTGAATATAAAAAACCTAGTTCAAAAAGAGTTCCATTGTTACCACATATCTTCAGAAAGGTCACTAAGACATCTCCTTCTTCTTCGTCAAAATCGGATGAGCACACGGCGGCATATCTGTACTCCTTTTTATTTTTGTATTATACATTGATCAACGACCGCCAATATGGATTCAGGTCGAAGCGATCAACTAGTGATCTGCTAGCGCATATTCTGACGCATATCTGGCATACAAAATGCCAGGGGAGTGACGCCAGGGTAGTGACAAAATCGCTAATAACCTCAAATTACAGCTAAACACGTGTGTGTTTCTATACTTTTATGCAATTAGCTCCTCTGGCTCACAATTATTATTCTTTTTTACAAATCCAAATCTATGTAACAATAAAATGTAAAAATATACGCTTACCAGGGGAAATACTGCATTGACTGGCACAAACAGGCTCTGGGACACTGCAACGACTACTGCTGCAACGCCGAGTTGTAAATCCTCGCTGCGTTTGTCTTGTTGCTGTCTTCACTTTGTTCAATATACGTTTGTCAAGATTAAACGTCGGCATTAACGGTTTTGGTCGATAATTTTGCCTTTAAAGTTCGCCAGGTGAGGGGTCACTGTGTTAGTGGCACCAAAACTTTGTTATTATTGCTACGTTTGATAATATTTTTTTTACATTTATTTCATGAAATTATGGTATATTTTATATTTAGTTACATAATTATCCAGGAAATATCATTGTAGGATTTATATAAAAAAATATATGAACAAAGTTTGTTAAAATTAGGCAGTGGGGTCAGCCAGGGGAGGATACATTTTTACTACTTATTATCGTTTAATGGTCTGAAGTGATATTGTTAGCGTAATTTAAATACACTGCCTCAATAAAACACGATATTAATAGTTACTTTAAAGATATAGGATAATAAATAAATTAATTTTGGGTAATATTTCTGATGGAAACGCTACAATACAAATACCGTATATTCACCCATATAACATTGGTTAGAATTTAGCGAGGTTTGAATACTGGTCTTATCGATCGTGAGGTCCGTCCTGTGCCGCTAGACCACGGCCGCTCATAATTACCTTAATACTAATACTCAACACACGATCACTTTTTTTGTGATTTTATTGTGTACGGAAAGTGGTACATGTGTGCTGAGCCTAAATTGTTTTTTTTTTTTCAGTCAAAAGTCCAAATCAACCGGTCACGAGAAGACCAATGAACGTGCTCTTAGAGAAATACAACCGGTCGAAGTTGATGGCAGTGTACGATTTTCATCTGTGAGTTATTAAAGATCTCATTTCCTTTGTTTCACAATGACATTTGTGGGTAATTGCATTGAAGTCGTAGGTTCACCGAACTTTAAACGCAGGTCTTGCTTGTATTCTATTCAAAATAGAACATAATACTGTTGGTAACCCTACCTCAGATGCTTGTAAAGTCCGTTTGCACCAGAAGGCCCGTTAAAGTTACTTTAACTATTACTTTAACCGTTACGTTTACATTTACTCCACACGAGTTGCACTATCGTCACGCCCGTAATTTTTGACGCTTACTTTAAACTTAACCGTAACCAGCGAATATTGACTGGTTACAGTTAAAGTAATCGTCAAACCAATGTCACTAACATCAAATGTATGAAAAGAAGCCAAATATGATTTTTTATTATTTTTTCGGGATCAGCCACCCTTTTAACGATAACAATATGAATTTACACAATATTGCAACGCGTGTAGAGTAATTGTAAACGTTTAACGGTCGTCGTCGCCGTAAAAGTAATAGTTAAAGTTACTTTAACGGGCCTTCTGGTGCAAACGGACCTTACAAGCATCTAAGGTAACCTAACAATTGCTTTCCGTGTATTCGAAAAGCTTCTAGTACATTTGGAGAATGCATATAGCTGTTTCTTTCGCTCGTCCTATATGCACGTGAAATATTCTCACTGAATTTCAGCGTCAATTCCAGAATATAAGGCATGAATAAAGTTTTTAACTTCTTAAATTACTACTACTTAACTCACGCCTTGTTCCCACTGGGGTAGGCAGAAACTACGGAGCGCCAACGACCATTTTCGCTTCGACCACATCCATTACTCCTCTCATGCTCAGTGGTTCAGGGTGCTCCTCATCTGACCCTTTCTGAGCAGTTGTTTCTTAAATTTTTAGGTATTATTTATTTTCAAAAAAATTGTAGGTGGGCGGTCTGGAGGAGCATATAAAGTGTTTGCGGGAGATGGTGCTGTTTCCTCTCATGTACCCAGATTTGTTTGAGAAGTTCGGGACGCGTCCCGCCAAGGGCGTGTTGTTCCACGGCCCACCTGGTACTGGTAAGACACTATTGGCACGTGCTTTGGCCACGGAGTGTGGGCTCGTGGGTGGACGGAAGGTGGCCTTCTTCATGAGGAAGGGTGCCGACTGCCTCAAGAAATGGGTGGGCGAGAGCGAAAGACACCTGAAGCTGCTATTTCAACAGGTGAGTTAATCTAGAATTACATTCTTCGACTTATTTTTAGTGCAGTCAAATGGTAGCTCAGCATGTGGACATATTTTGCTAGATGTTAAGCTAAAGTGAGATCTATGAGTGGAATAAATGCCTGTAGGCAGTAGTCATCTCATCAAGCCGGCATAGCGTAGGCGAGTGCTGCCTGTAGAAATTTATCTGTGGTTCATGGACCGCACTCTAACTTAGTGTTGTTATATGTGGGTTGAAGGGACGAGTGTGCACCGTGCAATGACAGGGCACACTCGCTCTCAAGTTGATTTTGAAACGCCATATAACGTGTTTAATAGTATTTTTGATATTTGGGTATAAAAGTTGACTTTTTTTTATTTGTTTATTGACAGTTGAATTTGTTATTTACAACAGGCGAATAAAATGAAGCCGTCTATAATATTCTTCGATGAGATTGACGCTTTAGCTCCCGTTCGTAGTGTGCGACAAGAACAGGTTCACACGAGCGTTGTTGGTACACTGTTGGCTGAGATGGATGGACTTTGTGATAGGTTTGTGTGATTTTTCTAATTAAAAAATAAATAAATAAATAAATAAAGATTTACTTTTTATTTAGTACTATTAGTTGGTTTGATATCTCTCTTGCTCAAAATTTTTTTTTTATTGTAGCTCGGCATGTGACAATACTCCGCCTGATGTAAAGCTAGAGTGCGGTCCATGAATGGAAACAACTGCTACTTCAGAGAAACCTGTGCGGGTAGCAGTCGCCTCCACTATGCCGGCTTGAGGAGACGAGCATGTACCATCTTAGATTGACAGTGCACACTCCTCTCTTATATCTGGTTACTTTCAAACTATTCCCGAAACGCGACAAGGTCACTTCACGGGTGTTACATTCGAAAGTGGTGGTACTACCCCAGGACGGTAGACTGGACAAATAACCATCATCAGTCTGCCTACCACTCTTTATAAATCAATCAATAAAAATTTACTTTTTATTTAGTACTATTAGTTAGTCTCTCTTCTTGCTCAAAATATTTGAAGTCCCAAGTGGTTAATAGACCTTTTTTTATGAGCGAAGAAAAATACTATCATAGACAAATGTCTCTAGGCAGAAGTCTCCTCCGATATACCGGCTTGGGGTTAACAGTACATACTTCGCTCGTTACTTCTAACTCTACTTCCAAAACCCGTAAATCACTTCAAGATACTTGAAAGGGATGACAGATTGATCTTGTAGTTTACACCAAATTTAATTAACAAAAAAATAATTAATTTTGATTACAGAGGCGAAGTAGTCGTGATAGGTGCAACGAATCGTCTAGATGCAGTGGATCCCGCGCTACGTCGTGCTGGAAGGTTCGATAGAGAACTGCATTTTCCACCGCCACATGCGTCAGCTCGACGCGATATACTTAATATTTACACGTCACATTGGCAGACAAAACCGAAGGAATCCACCTTGGATCATATTGCACAAATTACTAACGGTTATGGAGGTAAGAAAATTCTACATACAGGGTTGTTGGGGAAGGTACGTCAAGCTTTAAATGTGAGCTTTCAGACCACGTGGGCGAAAAATACTGAATCTCGATGCCCGGTTTGGTGAAAATTAAAAATGTCTCATTAGATTTTTGAAATCTAACCCATTGATTTTGAAAAATAAAACATACTGTATTATTACGTCATCCGATAGTGTCGCTAATAAGGATCAAATTCTGGAAAGTAATGACATATGGCAAACTTTTTTTTTATTGTAGCTCGGCACATGATGTAAAGCCAGAACGCGGTCCATGAACGGAAACAACTGCTACTACAGATTACTTTCTATAGGCAGCAGTCGGCTCTGCTATGCTGGTCCGAGGAGACGAGTGTGCACCATCTAGATTGACAGCGCACACTCCTCTCGCTATACTTTCAAACTTCTCCCGAAACGCGACAATGTCACTTCATGGGTGTTACATTCGAAAGTGGTGATAGTACCCCAGGACGGCAGACTGGGCTAATGACCATCATCAGTCTGCCTACCACTCTTTAAACAACGTTATACAAAATTCGATATATGTGAAAAGTTATATTAACGAAATTTGTTGACAGGTTCTGATCTGAAAGCATTATGTTCTGAAGCAGTATTGAAGGCATTGCGTCGCGTATTCCCACAAGTATATGAAAGTGAACACGCGCTTATTATCGATGCTAATAAAGTAAGTTTGATATTTTGCCACTATTTGCATGCATCAGTCGCCTCCTCTATGCTGGCTTGAAGAGGCGAATGTGTCAACCTGGATAACAGTGCACACTCTTGTTATACGTGGCTTTTTCCAAGCTGCATTCTAGGTCACTTCGCGGGTGGTTTGAAACTGGTGATACCACTAGCATGGCAGACCTGCATACATTTATCTGTGGCTGCGGTTTCCACTCATGAACCCCACTATTGTTCATTTATCTAGCTTATGTGGCCATATGCTGAGGTACTATAAAATAATAATTAATGGATACCTACGTTATTGACATGGTTATTTCGAACAAGCTCCGCTTGCGTTAGCGTTATTGTTAATGTAAATGGCTGCGTCCAACGGCGCGGTAATTAGCGCGTTAGAAATTATGGCTTCAAAACTATGGCTGCATTAAAAATTTTGTTAATCTGTTTAACGTGTAAAGCCAATAGTATTGATATTAATAGAACAACTACTACTACAGATAATTTTACAGGCAGCAGTCACCTCCGCTATGCACGCTAACGACATTCCTATCCTTAATAATTAATGCGTTAATTTAAATATAATATTTTAGGTAGAAGTGACAGAAACAGATATGTTGGAAGCGATGCATACATTAGTGGCGGCTGGCGCTCGAACTGGTCCGATTCCTGTGAGACCACTCCCCACCCATGTTGAACCATTGCTTTCTAGTCAAGTGGAAGCCGCTAAAAATATACTTGATAAATCGTTCATACCACCTCATGAAAGAAGGTATGTGTTTATCTTGATTACGGTACGGTACGGTAGTCGCTGGATAGCCTTCAGTCGCTGTTCAGTATCTCTTGTTATCGCAGGAGTTAATTGTATCGCATCCAGAATAGAACTACTCTTTGGGACACTCGGGTGTCGGTATTTATACTCAAAAGGAGGAAGCTTCGAGAAAGATTTCGTCGAAGTTGTTCACTAATTATAATGTAAACGAGGTCACAGGTCACGCCACTTTTGTGGGCGTGGCCAAGATGTTTACGCTACGCCGCTTATACGAGACCTTTCTGGAAACTTCGACGCATGCTATCTCTTTCGCACCCTAGGTGGTTTTCGTTAGTTACTCCGGAGTCGATTTAATTAAGATTTCTTTTACCCCATTACAGATTAGACACTGTGTCGTCGTCAGGGGTGTTATTGGTAGAAGGTCCATGTGCTGATACGTATGTCGCACCAGCTCTGCTTGTTACATTAGAACATTGCGCTGTTAAAGAACTCAGTATGTCTACATTACATTCCGCATTGGCGTTCACACCGGAGCAGGCTCTTATCTCTGTAAGTATTGTTTTTTGATGTAAAGCTGGAGTGCGGTCCATGAACGAAAACAACTGCTACTACAGAGAAATTTATACAGGCAGCAGTCGCCTTCGCTATGCCGGTCTGAGAAGACGAATATGCACTATCTAGATTTTAAATTGACGGTGCACACTCTTCTCGTTATACCTACCTGGCTACTTTCAAACTGTTCCCAAAACGCGGCAAGGTGTTCACGGGTGTTACATTTGAAAGTGGTGGTACTACCCCAGAATGGCAGACTGGGCTAATAACCATGATCAGTCTGCCTACCACTCTTTAATAGTGCCTATAGGCACTGAGCGACCAAAATACATATAACATGGTTACATTGGTACCGGTTAGAATTTAGCGAGGTTCAAACACGTGTCTTATCGATCGTGAGTCACGCGTCTTGCCGCTAGACCACGATCACTCTGACTATACTAAGCTAGTGCTTGTATCTTGCAGTCAAAGTATGTATAGGTAACATATTTACATTAGTTAGAATTTAGTGAGATTTGAACACGGGTGCTACATTGATGCTACCGTATCGTACCGCTAGACCATAGTCGCTCTCGTTTATTGGTTGGATATAGATTATATTTTTCGTCAGGTATTCTCGGAGTGTCGTCGCGCAGATCGTGGCTGTATAATGTTCGCTAGAGATATAAACTCTGTTTGGAATACACTGGGAATACAGGGCGGGGCGCTATTCTTGCAATTGTGGCGGTCCGGGGCCGCCGGAAATAATTCACTTTTATTAGCTACATCTAACATTGATTATGATGAATTACCTCGAGAGGTGAGCGGTTTTTTTTTAAATATAGGGTTTTACATACAGTTAGACAATATTTAGGTTTGGGTCCGCAAGACTGGTTTTTACCGGGTCGAAGTCTTGCTAATAAAATTCAACAGTTTGCAAGTATGGAAAGATTTTTTTTAAATTGTAGCTCGGCATATGACAACACCCCGCCTGATGTAAAGCTAGAGTGCGGTCCATGAATGGAAACAACTTCTACTAGATCGATTTCTACAGGCATCAGTTGCTTCCGCTATGCCGGTTTGAGGAGACAATTGACAGTGCACACTCCTCTTGCAATGCCTGGCTACTTCCAAACTGAAAGTGCAAGGACCCCCAGGACGGCAGGCTGAGCTAATAACCATCATCAGTCTGCCTACCTGCCTCTTTAAATATATTTTTTATTTTTAGTTACAAGACTTATTCCCCCTATACAAAGACTGCGTTTATCGTATACGTGAACCGAATTCCTCGGAAGTTATCAACTTTCTGAAGCCCATCATAACCGAAGTTCCGCTGCAACCGCCTGTTTTTGAGGTCAATGAACCTTTGTCACCGTTGCCAAGAGGTTAGTATATCCAACTTTTTTTTTTAATTTATTCATTTTATTTCATCTATACTTTATAAATAGGACAAATTTGTGCCTCCCATAGCCCACATGGCCTTATTTGAGAGGCACAGCACCTTAACTACCTATTTATGAACTAAAAAATTTAACAAATTCCAACAGAGAGAGCACTATAACTACTTAACTTAAATTTAATAAACTACAGTAAGCCGTCTGCTTACTACATTTTTTTTAAATGCCTGTACTAATCTAATGGTTCTATGACAGGCACCGAGCGACCAAAGTACATATAACATTGTTTTTTTTTATTGCTCGGCATGTGACAACACTCCGCCTGATGTAAAGCTAGAGTGCGGTCCATGAATGGAAACAACTGCTACTACAGAGAAACCTGTGCGGGCAGCAGTCGCCTTCAATATGCCTGAGGAGACGATCATGTACTATCTAGATTGACAGTGCACTCTCCTCCCGTTATATGTAATTTAGCGAGGTTTGAACACTGGTCTTATCGATCTTTAGTTCACGCGTCTTACTGCTAGACCACGGCCGCTCATTGTATAATTAGTTTTAAAATTTTTTCGTTCTAAAGCACCTCCACCGCCGCCACCGAAAGAGAGTCCAGCGGAAGTAGCACGAAGAAAGAGAAAGGAGGACTACAAGTTGCGCGAATTGAGAATATTTTTACGCGACATTTGTAGGAAATTAGCGTCGAATCGTCGTTTTTATAAGTTTACTAAGCCTGTCGATTTGGAAGAGGTAATTATTATTATTTTTTTTACTTTGCCGTAATGCATAACCAAAAATTTTTTTAAAAGTACCTTAAACCCCATGGTGCTCCTCATGGCCACTAAAGTGCTGAGGGGTTGGGTACATGGTAGCATTCATCCAAGCCCCAGTGATGACAGGCCTGATGATGTGGCTCCTTCACTTTTGTGTTTGCTTTCGCAACCCCCTTTCGAGAGGTGCGTGGGAATACGACACACACTCCCGCTCCGTTAACTCAGCTTGCCGTCCTGAGGGCCCTAGTACATTTCGAATGTACCACCCGTGAAGTGGCCTTGTCGCGCTTAGGGATAAGTTTGGAAGTAGCCAGGCATTGCAAGAGTAGTGTGCACTGTCAATTGTCTCCTCAAATCGGCATAGCGAAAGCTGTCAGTAGAAATTTATCTAGTAACAGTTGTTTCGATTCATGGACCGCACTCTAGCTTTACATCAGGCGCGGTGTTGTCATATACCGAGCTACAATTTAAAAAAAAAATTTCCATAGCAGCCCTTGTAAATTGTTGAATTTTTATCACCAAGACTTCGACCCGGTAAAAACCAGTCTTGCGTACCCAAACCTAAATATTGTCTAACTGTATGTAAAACCCTATTATATAAATAAATAAAAAAACGCTCACCTCTCGAGGTAATTCATCATAATCAATGTTAGATGTAGCTAATAGTATACATACATTACACTGTAGCGGTTATGTGTATTAAATACTGTTATTGTAAGGAAACATAAAGAAAAGATATTAGCGAATTTGTTAGGTAACAACCATAGACAATAAAAACATTTATAAAATTGTTAGGCTATACACCACCTCTTTTTCTACACCAATGTCTATGGTCCGCCCGAAAAAGGTCAATCGCACGTTCAGACGGGAATGAAAAAAATCTAATTGAAGTGATATCTCGAAAAAGTTTTCGATTTAAGAGGGGGTTTTTTTGAAGACCTTGCCCATTGTAGTTTTACGTATATTTCAGGTGACTGATTATTTAGATATTGTTACGCAACCGATGGATTTGGAGACAATGATGACGAAAGTGGATATGCACAAATATAACTGCGCCAAAGAATTCTTAGATGATATTGATCTTATATGTGCTAACGCATTGGAATATAATCCTGATAGGTGAGCTTTTTGTTTTGTTAATCGAGCGCTAAAAATGGAAATAAATGGTTTGAAATGGGCATGGCCTTAGCACACACTTGGCAAAGGTAACCTCTGGAGAGATCTGGACGAGGGGAGGAGTGCAAGAACCACATTGCCACAATGTTTAATTAAATAAAAGTATCAATTATATTTTTAAAGCATTTAATACCTCAAATACTTCAGAAAAAGTAATTCAATATCCCGGGTAAAACTTATTAGTGATATGGAATGCAGATCCCAGTAACGTCTCTCCCCCTTCTTATAACATGGGATCCTTCAAGCGCAGTGTGAAGAGGCATCTCATTAAGCCGGCATAGCGGGCACGACTGCTGTTTGCAGATCCCCTTCTCTGACAGCAGTCGCCTCCGCTCATGGATCGCACTTAACACCAGGCGGAGTGCGGTCATATGACGTGATAAGAAAAAAAAAATATTTACAAAATGAACTAAAAAATCATCGATAAACTCGATAAAAATATTGTGGGCCCATTTCTTTTAGGCTCTTATGAATGTGTCTTATTCAGGACGTCGTCGGACAAGCAGATTCGTCACGAGGCGTGTTCCCTTCGTGACCACGCGCATGCGCTGATCGAAGTCGAAATGGACAGTGACTTTGAACTGGAATGTCGTGAAATTGCAAAGAAACGATTGGAGGAGGGAACCAAGGATGATACCGATGTACCCGACTTCATATACACTGCGTCCAATCTGCGTTAGTATATTGCTTAATTAGATACATTTTTCCGTAAAAAATGCATAATGTAACGCTACAAAATGTGTTTCTAGAATTAAAGTATGTATTGATTTGAATTTTGTACTGACTTGGTTATACTTAAACCCCCTTATACGCGAATTTGACTCAACGCGAGTTTTTGCGGAACGATTCCCTCGCGTAATGCGGGGTATAACTGTATAAGTTCCTATAGCCTGTAAGTGTAATATTAATTTGTTTCATTAAACAATTATCATTATTATTATTTATTAATGCACGTGGTTGACGTGGTATGTAGAGGATGTAATCAAGTGAAGAATCGTGTATAAATCGTAGTTATTAATACATGATAATATCTCATATAGAGAGTCTAACAGCGAGCGGTGGAGACACGAAAATATCAAGGCAAGGGGAACAGAACCAGCGACGGAAGCGGCGGCGTATCAACACGTGGTCCAAAGGATTTCTCGCCAAAAGACCTAGAAATCAAAAGGTAAGTTTTATAACTAAATAATTTTATTAATTGTTGTTACTGATTTATATTAATACTTGGCCACTATACTCCATTCGTTTAAGCGTGTGACAAAATGTAAATATAAATTATTATTTATTGTTGTTCATAAAGTTTGGGAATCTTTGTCTTTGTTTACGTTTTGTAACAATCTTCAATGGGTGGACTCTATTATTGAGCTTTTAGAATTCGAAATGGGAAATTGCTAACTGTACTTTTTTAACAACATAGGAATGAGTGCAATAAAAAATTAAATTAAAAAAAAAGTTATTTGCTTTAATTTATTGCACAATTCTATTGTCTGTAAGGGCGTGTTTACAGTGAATTTGATTAATGTAAACACGTCTTTATTTAGTGTGTTTTTAATGGACTAATAATAATAATAATTAATAATACTAATCTAGGTGTCTTGAATGTTGTTGTCGATGTGTATTTTGTTTTTCTTTTCGCTGCCAATTTGGGGATTTACTTGTTGAGCGGGATGATCGTTTCTCGTCGTCTATACTGGCTTTTATAATGAAGTAATTCGGCGACAAACGAATATTTCACTTAACAAAATTCGACGTTCAGATGGTTGTATTAATTTTTTTGTATTATTATATGTATTTTGTTTATATCTTTTCCTCTTTTTCTACATATGTTATTAACTGTTTTTTAAATGTATCTCCGTTTTATTCCCTAGATATTAAAAATACTTAAATTCTATTAACTATAATATAACTAATTAATTTTAATAACACTTGGGTGTGATGAAATTATGAGTAAAAGGATCTATAATAGAAAAATGTTTTATAGGCGTTCAGCAAAGATCAACCAATGGCTGCGATCACAGATGAGGAATCCAAAGAGAATAAGCCAATCACGTCGACGCCTCTACCGAATGGTACGCATTCTTCGAACGACGACTCGATGTCTGAGGATGATATCCCTTTGAAGTTACGGGTGTCGCACGAAGCTGACCTTATGTATCAGTTGACCTCGCAAGGGGTTGTTAAGGCAACTGTTAATGACAGGTAATCAAATTTAAAAAAAAAATTTGTTCATTGACCTTTGTCGTTTCATCTTTCATCGATCAGGCCCCTTCGTAATGGACACAATTTTAACGAATTTTTGCGATTCGTTTCGACTTGGCGAGCCTACTGGATAAGAGATATTGAAAGACAAACTGGTTCAAATGCGGTTCACGTCTAACTTGGAAGTAGCCGGGTATAACGAGAGGACTTTGCCCTTGCAAAGCTTTACCTTTGTGTACTCGTCACTCATTTAACTGTATTTTCTTTGAATGTTCAATTCGTTACAGTCCAACAAAATCGAGTGAGAGAACGGAGAAAATTAAGACTACACCAAAGAAAAGAAATTCCGGTCACGACAATGATACCAATGGAGGTATGTGTTACACAAACTACATTAAACTCTTGCTTTGTGGTCCCCGCAAACTAGGTCCAACTGACCTAGACTTTGACATACGTACGTAAACGAGTGACAGAGCATTCTGTCTCCCTCGCGTTGCAGTCTTTTTTTTAATTGAAGCTCGACATGTGACAACACTCTGCCTGATGTATAACTAGAGTGCGGTCCATGAATGGAAACAACTGCTAATACAGAGAAACCTGTGCAGGCAAAGTCGCCTCAACTACGCCAACTTGAGGAGACGAGCATGTACCATCCAGATTGATAGTGCACACTCCTCTCGTCATACATGGCTACTTTCTGACAATTCCCGGAACGCGACAAAGTCACTTCACGGGTGTTACATTCGAAAGTGGTGGTACTGCCCTAGGATGGCAAACTGTTAATAACCATCATCAGTCCACCTACCACTCTTTAATAGTGCCTATAGGCACTGAGCGACCAAAGTACATATAACAAAGTTCAGCGAGGTTCGAACACGGATTTCATCGAACATGAGTTCACGCGTCTTACCGCTAGACCGCGGCCGCTCTTAAAAACTAATTTTTATTTGTAATAATTGCAGATACAAGAAAAATACTGATAAACAAGACTGAATTAGATAACATAGTATATAAGAACGCGAAAACGTTGCGGTCAATCGGTCTGGAGGCGCTCATACAACTTCATACACAAATATCGACGACTGTATGCGGTTACGTGAACACACACGACAGAACTAAACTGCCCACTGATATACAACATGTGGTCCAGAGATATATACAGCATCTGATTAGGAAATAAAGCTGTTTTGGCCGCAGATGTAATGAACTTACTTAATACAGGAATTTCTCCACTAGCTTTAATTTCAGTTCTATATGCGATCATAATAAGGTCAAAGGAGAATGCCCATTTTTGGGCCCACTTGATACCTAGTAGGTAACAAAACAATATTCTAAAATAATATCTTGGAGGATATAACATTTACCAATTAATAGACAATGTTTTATTACATAAAAAACAGATAACTTTAATTATTAAAAATAATAATAACCTCAAATATTGCATCAGAAAACATGTAATTACTCAATAACCCGGGTGAAAAAATTTAAAACTGAAAAAAAGAAGATAAAACTGAAGTAGATTTATTTTTCTACAAAATTAACTAAAAATCATCTACAAACTAAAAAAATAAATTGTGGGCCCATTTTTCTTAGGCGAATGGGCATTCTCCTTTTCGTTTAAAATGAAACAAATTATCAATATCTTTTAGAGCAGAGGTTTCCAAACATTTTAGCCTTAGGCCAATATCTGGTTAGTATAAAATTTATTAAGATCTTTGCTTGATTTCACAATCAAAATATATTATGGCTGGCTTCTAGGTTTAGGGACCTCTGTTTCATAGCCCGTCCACACGTATGGTCTTTCGCACGCGCTTACCTGCACGTGTATCCACTCCTCCGACTTGCCTGTGCAGGCAAGTCGGGGCGTGTAGCCGGGCTATTCAATAAAAAACTAACATGCTATTTACAATTAAATTCAATCTTAAGCGCCCGTTAATAGAGTCTTTTTTCGCGTGTGCAATTGTTATGCCATGCTAATTTGAAGGTTTAGTGCAAATCGAGTCTCGCTAGACTTGAAAATAAAAATTAAATGACACTGCCTATTTAGACTGTGACATTTTTTTAGGGTATTATTAAAATTCTTGGTCCTACTGCCATAATCGGTCTCTAGCTGGGACCAGAGTGACTCTAGAAGACCAGAGTATAATGAGATCTTTAATTTGAGTCTATATAAGGACTTTTGAATTTATTTGATTGAAGACTAAGGGCTGTTACTTCTGAATGTATATGGTTGGTTGGTGGTGGCGGTATTATAAAGTAATCTAAAGCCGGGTACAGACTTACGAAATGTAACATGCAATGAAAGAATTTGCCATCCACATTGTCGCAATGTAACAGAATTCCCATAGTGTGGACGCCATGCGCGCACGAACAGAACATTTCAACTCGTGCGCGCCGCGATCCGCCATTTGTCGGTTTTTTTCGCCGGCGCGCAGTGTGCATGGAGCGCCAGTGTGGAAGAGTTGTGTGTCTGTGGACTGCGGAGCGCGCGTGAACAATGGCTTCGCTGTGTTCTCGCCAGACTGAGTTATGGCCGCCGCGCGCATGCCGGAAACAGATGCGCGTAGGTACATGCTCGAGTCGTGCGCGCGCTGCGTCCACACTTATGAAATGCTCCTTTCACGTTACGTGTCGTAAGTCCGTACTAGGCTTTACACGACCTTAGGCACTACAGCGTGATCCCCTTCGCCCCTATTTTTAGCCACTTAGGGATGTACATTTGATTGTATATCTATTACTATCGGTCGATGACTAACCGGCCACAAATGACCTTAGTGAACGGCACAAGCGTAAATTATCCTTAAAATGCTCGTACGTCCCTTAAAATATTATAAGAAACCGACTTAACTCGCTTTTTGAGCCAAGAATTGTAGATTAAGGTCGTCTTATAATTAAGGATTTACTTATCGGCCCTAGGGTCTACTATTCATTGGAGCGAATCGATTAAATGCGTTGCAATGTCGTTGAAAAGTTATATAAAAATTATTGCGTCGTCTCGATGGATAGTGGCACATTGGTAGTCGTATTAGGACTCGTAAGTCTGAGGTTAGATTCTCGTTCCATTCGAAGGTCATTCCCGTCATCTTTGGTTCATTTTTCACCTATAATTACTGTTATAAACAAACTAAACTATGCCATATTTGTTTAAGAAGATAAAAGTATGTATTAAAGTATTAAACTAAAACTATGTTGCCTGTCAACAAACAACACTCGCGCATGCGTAAGTAGTGTATTATAGTTCGGTACTCCTCACACTTTATAGAAATAAACTTGACGCAACCTAGGGCTTGTTTTAAAGGTATCTAGGTACGAAACTCACATGTAAGATGATATTAATAATGCAATATTTATATATTAGTCTTCTATCGGACGTCGAGGCACCCGGAGAGGTACCATCCGTTTATGGTTCAAGTTCCTAAAGTGCGTACGAGGCGTTTTGACAACACGTTCCTCGTCCGTACTGCGAAACTGTGGCACTCCTTCCCGGTGTATGTGTTTCCCGACACGTACAACATGGGTCTCTTCAAATCGAAGGTGAACAGGTACCTCATAGGCAGGCGTGCTCCACCTTAGACCACATCACTGCTTAACACCAGGCAGGGTGTGGTCAAACGCGTGCGTGTAGCCTGCAATACGGTATCACACGCAAGTAACATGTTAAAAATTGAACTGTCTGTGGTCCTGCGCAGGCAAAATTGAGCGTGTAGCCGGAGCTTTGCGACTTTAGGTATCTATTAAAGGTACCAGCTCTTCTCTTTCTATTGAAGGCAGCTCTTGATTGGTTCTATCGGATTTTTTTCTACCAACCACTAATTATAATCAAATAGTGATCTGGGATAGGAGAAAATGAATCAGGATTGTTTTAATCGGATAAAGACGTTTAGATTTAAGTTAATTTTAAGGTTTTTTTTAAGGGCGCATATAATTCGATTACTACGCGTCAGCAGATTTCATTCTTAGATGTTAGATTAGACTCCGATCAACATTTTTTTAAAGTTTTTAATTTCAAGTTCTGTAATAGCTAATTTATTTTAATATGATTTTTTTTGTAATAATAAACATTTAAAAATAAAAACTCGATCACAGTAAACCCCCCCCAGAAGTGTTGGTCGGCATTTTGTAGTGAGATTCGATACGAATAAAAATGCTTTAATTTTGTTGTATATTTTTTTTATAAGTTATTTTATAGTAGGCCGGCATGTCATCGCCACACTCCGCTCGATGTTAAGTTCGAGTGCGGTCTAAGAGTGTAGACAACTGCTATTGACAATGTTAACAGCAGCGGTCTCCACTATGCTGGCTTTAGGGGAGAAAGTGCACCGTCCATTGATAGGGCACATTCATCTCGTTATAATTGTTTAATGGGGTTTTTTTTGAAGGAGATTTAAACGTCTCGTTTGATGCCTTTTTTGGAATTGTTTTTTCTTTTGTATGTGTATTTAGTGAGAAATTTTGATTTTTAAATCATTGACAAAATAAAGTATGGAATTATTTTTAAAAAGTCATATTTATTAACCTCTATAGGCTTCACATTGCAAATGATGTAGGTAGGTGGAGGTACACATAAATACTGATTTAATTAAATTAATTTTTAATTTATTGAAAGTTCTTAATGTAGTTGAAATTGATTTGTATGTAAAAAAATGTCCTAAAAGGTGTCGTTATCGATGTAGTGTATTTTTGTATATAATTTTTTCTTGCAAATGTTTTTATATAATTAATTAAAATTGTTCACTATTCACGGAGCCTTCATTCATTAATTTTTACATAGAGATATATAACTAGAGGTGCAAATTTCCTACATAAATAAAAAAACCGTAGACCGCTTCAAACGATTTGACAATGTAGCCGTAAAGTCAAATACTAACTGACAGAGAACCTAATCGAGGCTGTGGCCATGTTTTCTCTCGCGACACATTGGGAGCGTTTTTGCACATCTAGTTGTATATATCAATGAATTTTTATTAAAATTATCTATGCTAGATTTTTACTCGTTCAAAAAGTTTATTTTTAGTCTTAGAATATGTAGTCGAGGTTTTATGCCAGCTCTGGTCGAGCCAATTTGTCTCGCGGGCCACATTTTATAAGAACAAAAATAACAAGGAATGTGACTCACGTTTCGGGACACACAGGAGTGTGCAGTGTCACCTTCCCTACCCGGCATAGTGTGGCAACTGCTGTCTGCAGAGATTTCTCTATGGTAGCAGTTTCCGTTCATGGACCGCACTTAACATCAGGCGAAGTTTATCATATACCGAGCTCGTCACAAAAATGTATTTACAGCTCACAAGCTAATAAGATCATCGACTATTTGTACTCGAGCATAAAACGTCAGTGAATATATGCTCAAGTGTTTAGTGGGCTAATACTTGACTGTTATGCATAATAACTAAGAACTGATGTAAAATGTTTTCTTAATCTTAAGTCGATGTAATGATTTTTTCCTTACCCATACTAAGCTAGTGCCTGTATCAGCGACCAAAACACATAATAGTTCAGCACTATACCGTTTTTAAGGCGTTGAGTGCGAGTAGCAGGTAAACACGTTGTCGAAAGGAGAATGCCCATTTCTGGGCCCACTTGATACCTAAGAGTTTGGTAACAAAACAATATTCTAAAATATATATATTTTTTATTAATTCATTTTAATTATATCAACACATCATTTACCAATCAATAGACAATGTTTAATTACATAAAACATTTAAAATAATAATAACCTCAAATATTGCGTCAGAAATCATCTAATTACTCAATAACCAAAAATATACAATCTATTCTTTGTGACGACTGAATTTTTATTTGCTAAAAATAAAAAATGTAATGAGATTTATTAGATTTTTAATTTATTTGATAGTAGTCAAGTAAAGTTAGCTGCAAGTCAAATGCTATTCTTACTTGGCTCGCATAGTACATTCACGCCAGGCTGTTTTTGACAGACGGAAAAGCAAAACAAATAGGCAAACAAATTAGTTTTCGTTTTTTTTTTGTTTTGAGGCCAAACTTTCACTACCACTGCGGGGCCAAAATGGCCTGAATCACGCTGTTTTTCCCACAGGGATCATCTAAAAGATCTAATCATAAGAATAAGGGTTGTCAACTAAAAGTTTATTTAAGAATTTCCACCGATTAAAATAGTTTAATAACGAAAGGCATGGCACTTGCGCGTTTTTATTTGGCAGTCCTAGCCTTTTAGTATAAATTTAGCTCTTATTTGTATTGCTGTAGGGTTGCATTTTTATTAGCAAGAAAGCTTGTCTACCTAAGACGACTAAGTGACAGGAGTCAGTTTAAAAAAAATTATACTAAAGACGACGACTCGAAGCAGTTATATTAGATCTTTTAATTAATTATTTTTCTTTATCTGTACTTTATTTCATATTGGACACCAATGGGAATGGTTTATTTGTTAATAAACATACGAGTATTGTGATTTTTTTACTGTCCTGTACTGTACTGCCAAAGTGTATTGGTATTGGGTAATTGGGTAGTTACAAGTTTTCTTGCTGGTTAAAATACAGAATTTGTAATTTTAAGATAATTATTGTTACTTCGATAATTACGAAGAATTTAAAAGTATAGCAGACCCGAAAAATAGTGTAATAATATTCCATTTGTTTTCATTAAATTATTGAAGATAATGTTAGAAAATTAATTACTAAAACGTAAATTAAGCAAAGAGACGGCCATCTTTTTTTCTTTGTTTATTTAAAATTAAATTATTGTATATTTTTCTAAAGTTATATTAATATGTGACATTATTATTATGTCTGATTGTAATTTTTAAGCGCACAATAGTTTTAACATGCGCACGCGCATCTTTATCTTTCGCGTGCGTCTTCGTTGCGCGCGCTTAACAATGCTAACTTCTTATGCATATCCATTTATTTATGATCGTACTTAGATTATATTTTCTGCCAGTCTAACTTAATTGTTTAGTAAGTATATATTTAAGGTTACTTAAATAATTTAATTAATTAAATAGACGTTTCGATAATTAAAATAATTAATCTGTCTGTTATTAATAAATACAAAGAATGATGAATGTGATATTATTGTAAAAGAATAAAGTAAAGAAAGAATTTAGGAAATAGTTACCGTAAATTAACTGAATTCCAGAAGTTATTGTATGACTTCCTTACTTATACTGTACACTGAGGATGGAATCAAATACAGTACCCGGCAGTAAACACATCGAGTTCTATGTTTCCCGTGGCGGCGTTAGGCCTCGGCGTTACCGTAAAGTTTTATAGTTACACTAATTTATCTGACTCGGTGGCGAAAAGTGGAACTGACAACGCTTTGTTATTCGAAGACAGTTGATGACAACGAAAAGACGCGGTGCGGTTTCCGCTTAAAATCGATAACAGCGACGCCTTACATCGATAAGTTTGTCAAACTATACAAGCTGTTAAAAGTTTAGTACTATTACCGTATGTGTGAGCAATATATCCAGAGTCGCCTGGCAACACCGTGAATATTATAAACTGAAATAGAATTCGAGATCAAAATTATAAACAAAGAAATGTCTACATTTTTAAACTTCGAAATCTATTAAATCTGACTAAGAAAAATTCAACAATTCTGCCTTATAGCCAGTACCAAATATATATTTTTTAAATTTTATTTTATTTCAAATGGTAATATTGGTTTTTGGCGGCCATCTCGAGACGTCAGGTTGTCTGTTGTATTATTTTCCTAAACTTGTGTTTCTTCGAGTGTTAATGTGTAATAATGGTGGATTACTAACTATTAAGTATTCGTGAACGTGCGTGAGTGTGGGCAGACAATTCAAAGTGTGTTTCCATTTTCCCTCCAAAACTTCGTAAACTTCAGTAAAGATTCTACCACTTTACTGAAATAATTTTTGACTTGACTGAGGCTTGACCTGTCTGTTTAGTGTGATGAATGAATGACTCGTGATGCACGATATTATTAACTGTATGCAAAATATTTACTTTTTGGAGTGTCTCACCCGTTTGAAGTGAGTGTGACACTCCATTGTTAAATAAAAGGTAAAATAATACGTTGTGGTTGTGTTCAAAGTAAAATGTATTCTCTTGTAAAAAATAATAACAATTGACAATTCAAATTGTCATTGTGACAATCTCTTTTTATGTTAAGGTAAAACTTTGACACTGGCAAATTGTTATAATGCCATATAAAACTATAAATATAAAACACAATTTTTTTATTTAAGCAGTGTTTTGTTTTATGTGTTTAAGATGTACGTATAATTATAACACGATATTGCTTCTTTGTTTACATCTTTGATCTCGAATTCCATTTCAGGGTATAGATAATTTAACTTTTTTTTTCTGACTGGTCCATGTTTGGCTTAACGTCGCCACTGTGTATTTCAACGACATACTTTTACTAGTAGATGTCACATGTACTGATCACAACTGCTTGCATTTTTGCTCAATTTACTTTAATATTAAGTATGAACTGTTTTTTTTTTAATTTATTGAAGAGTAGAAGAATGGAATCGGTATGGTACTGTTAGGTAATGTTTTGCCTTTAGATAAATTTGATGCAACGGAGGCAAAAGTGGTTTTATCCTAAAAAAAACTGGTTCATATTCAGCTTCTCAATAATTCAACCATTTCAAATATTTATTGTATGTATTGTGGAATATCGAAAGGGTACGAATATATGTGATAACAAAAGTATTTTATTGGTTTTATTTCTCTCTTTCTGTTGATGTTATGAGCGGCTGTAACTGAGGGAATTATAGTGGCCGTGGTCTAGCGGTAAGACGCGTGAACTCACGATCGATGAGACCCGTGTTCGAACCTCGCTAAAGACCGGTACCAATGTAACTTTGTTATATGTACTTTGGTCGCTCAGTGCCTGTAAGCACTATTAAAAAGTGGTAGGCAGACTGATGATGGTTATTAGCTCAGTCTGCCGTCCTGGGGTAGTACCACTACTTTCGAATGTAACACCCGTGAAGTGACCTTGACGCTTTTCGGGAGCAGTTTGAAAGTAGCCAGGTATAGCGAAAGGAGTGTGCACTGTTGGTGCATACATCGTCTCCTCAGGCCGGCATAGCTGAGGCGACTGCTGCTTGTAGAGATTTCTCTGTAGTAGCAGTTGTTTCCGTACATGGATCGCACTCTAGCTTTACTACATGGGCTCGTAAATGGGCATTGTCCTTTCTACACGCAGCCGACCCCTAAATGCGACAGAGCCACTTCACGGGTGCTACATTCGAAAGTGGTGGTACTATCCCCAGTCTAACCATCATCAGTCTGCCTACCACTAAATTAAACAAAAACTAGTTACACAAGTAGTTATTTATCGTCAATTAAACACGAAAGAGGTAATATCTTTTTTTTTAATCCTTATTTAGTTCGCGGCCTGCGCCCACAATCGTGGCGATATCAGCCCCATTGAAGCCTAAAAAATTATAATCTCCAAAATTTACACATAAATGTGACTAAAAATAAATCATAAATAAAAAAAAAAAGAAAAGAAATATAATCTGCCTATATTTAAAAAAAAAATTAACAAATTTATATAACTCCACAGCGGCTACAGACTCGGGCTGGGACAACATACTATTGTATGTGCCCATCAGAGGCGGCTTTACCTATAGTGCAGGGTGTGCGGCGCACACGGGCGCCGGGTCCAAGGGGGCGCCGAGCACCCTCTAATCTAATGCGACACCTCCAAACACACTACTCATTTCCCGACATTATTTAAAATTGCACTATTTGCACCCGAATTTTCGTTTGAAAATATAACTGTAAGTATTCCATTTTCACCCCGCTCCTACTATAGGGCGCCATGGTACTGGTTGCACACGGGCGCCACAAGGGCTAGAGCCGCCTCTGGTGCCCATATCCCATTTGTTCATGCAAAACTTATCATGTAGCCACTGTCTATTGTCTTCACTCTTGATACAATCCCTCAACATGTGTTCCACATCCTAGAGGTAAAATCAAATGAAAAAAAGTACTGGAATTTCATATTTTTCTTTATTTGTTTTTACAATTTACGTCGTGACCGTAAACGAATTTCACTACTTCGCTCCATCATTTCAATTACACATAAGAATGTTACTAGAACATAATAGTTTCATATTATTTATTTTAAGATCAAATAGATAATCTTTTTTACATCCTAACGTAACGATATTTCTTTAAATTTATTAAATTTGTCATTTATGTTTAAGAAAGATAACAAATTAAATTATAACTTAATAATAATATAATTCTTTAACCGGCGAGAACAATTATCTAAAACCTACATTATTAGCAAATACAGTTCATAAATATTAGTAACAAAAATAATGAAAGGAACTAAATATTTGAACTTAACTGTAAAATCACAAACGAATGTTTTAATTTAACTAACTAAATCGATATTCCTCCGAGAAGGAATTCCCAGAGGGCCGAGTACGAGATTATATTTACGCCGCGATAGCGTAACGTGAGATCTGTCCACCAATCGGATCGCTTCATTTGATTTTTATTACCTCGCATTACGCTTTCACGGCGTAAATGTAACCTCGTAATCGGTACTCTGTTATCAGTAGCGGATTAAATATGTCGCGCCCTAGACTAACGCCTCTTTCGCGGCCATCTAAATCACTTATTACATCGGAACCAATTTTTTTAGTGTAATTACTTCACATATTTAAAAAAATCGTCGAATAGTTCATTGTAATCTCGCGTCCGGCTCTTAGCGCGTGCCCGGTTTGCCTAAAATAATCCGCCACTGATTGTTACTTATTACAATAATAAAAAAAAAAGTAATATATTTAGATATTATTCACATTTGGTTATCTTGTGATGTCACAGCTAATAGATACACACTAAAACATCGAATTTATCGTATGATTTTAATAAAAAATATACTACGGAAGATCAGGAAATAATTATAGATAATAATTTACTATAAAATCACTTAATAACCATATTTATCAATTAACAAATAACAAAACTTAATAAAAAAAAGTTTCAAAACATTTAACAAAATCACTCATAATACTGCTGCATTTGTACAATTAGGTAATTGGTCAATTAAAATTATAATAAATCAATTGAGAAGCGAGAGATCGTTTAAACATGAAATTATAATGCAACTATGCACATCTTTCATTTATCATTTTGTTCATTTTGTTTTGGCACTTTATATTCTATGTAGATATCATTACTAAAGTACGACCAAGAGTTGGTGACGTTTTGCACGCAAATAAAAACCTGATATTTATTTAGCTTTTTAGAATTTATAGGCAGAGATTTCGAAATGTTTCGTAGCATTAAAATAATTATTTATAGATAATAATTTTAATAAAATGTGTCCGCGCAAAACCTAAGGTATAATTTAAATATAAAATTATTAATTCAACGTAATAAAATTATTAGAAAGAACGTGAAATAAAATAATGATCTAGTATTGCCGCGTAACCGCTCGATTTAGTTCGTTATAAAATCGTAGACGCGGTTTGCTTTAAGTATACACAGATTGCTCGGCAATGAAATAGATATTTAAATACACATTAATGTAAGTTCGTTAATATTAAAATCCCTGTAATGAATATTGTGTGATGTGTCTATCGAATAACCTAGATAGCTCTTCATTGTACCAGATTTGCAATAATAAAAGTAATAAAAAATAGTAGTAAATAGTAGTGATCAATCAGTCTTGTGTATACAATAACTTGCAGTTTCATAATTTCTTTATTAAAACATTACTCAATAAGTAATCACTTAAATATGACATGAAAAAAAAATTGGTATTTTCAGTTTAAAATGTGAAATAGTAGTGTTCACTGTTTACTTAATGTAGGTACTCTGTTGAAATGTTATACGACACAGAAATAGCAAAGTACCTCTAAAACTATGAAGTTGTATACAATATCTAAAGCTAGGCTGTATTGACCCTCGTTTTCTAAACTCCATTAATATTTACTAAAAACTCGAGAAGCTCTTTTCGATTTGAACATTAATGTGCAGATTTGTCCGTCTTTGTTTCGACTCTGATCTTTGACAATATTCACTGTATTCACTTAACTACCAAACTACAACAAATACGCTATAGTCCGATTTATTATTAAATAGACCAAATTGACACCTTCAAATGTGTATATAGTTCTCAATGTTGCCAGATTATGAGTAAAGTGTTGCGGCACGACTCGTTCGATTAATTGGGAAACTGATAATAAAATAGCTTATATAATGATATACTATTCAGATTGTTATTAAGTGTTAAAATAATATAATAAACAGAAGAGTTAGGGGGTTTAATTAAAAACATAATAATAGCATATTTAGTTGTTTATAGATAAAATACGATGTCATAAGATTCATTACTTTATTTTACAAATTTAAAACAAGTTATTTATCGGAAAAGAGCATCAAATAAAAATAAATCAATTAGTTAGTCACATAATTACAACACTATTTCGTTTTTCAATAATTGGCATTCCATTAAATGCCATTTCAGTCTATTCACTAATAAATCGCACATCACTAATTACGATTTTAGACACGTAATGTCTTCTTAATACAATATTTTCAATATTAATTCCATTTATTATCGATAATAATAATTATTTACAATTAAAATTGTTTATTCGTATAATAATAGCTATAATTAAAAAATATTTTACAAACTTTGGTGGAATGCATAATGGACTCGCACGTCTAACATACATCTACGCGGCGTTACATACCTAAAACTAACACGAAAATAATAACTAACAAAAGAACAAATACTTAATATTAAGTAAAAATATATTAAAATTTCAAAAGGAAATTACATCGGAATGTAAATAGGAATGAAGCAACAACACACTGAACAAAGTTAGCGATAACAATCACAACACAGTAATTTCAAACTATTATTGCACTCCCACGGACGATAAATTATCGCATTTCACCTAAAAATATACATTTACAATATTAACATATTTATTTAAAATATCAATTTAACTAGTTTCTTTTACAGATGCGGCGCCGTTCACAATATTATCAGACGTTTTAAAATTGTTTCTACATATCTACGTAGGTACGCTACGCTAATTGTAGCCAATCAATCATTGTTTAATACTAATCCAATGAAACCCAATTATCTCTAATAAATATTGTATATAAATGACAATGTTTTATGTTTTATTTGTAATCAAAAGACTGCGGCTGTGTGTTATAAATTCTTGGTGAAAGTTTAGAGTGCGAAACTTGAACGTTACTAGGTCAATATTAGAGAACACTGGGTTTCAGAGCACCATTAGGTATTGGCTACGATATTTCGTTAACAAAACTATAAATGTTACATAGGTGTATATAAATAACGATTCTATGCTCATCACAAAGTTAGAAAGTCTCTCAGAAAAATAGAACACAAGAGATTAAGAACCTTTATAATGGCGCAGTAGTTGTAACATAAAAGGTAATAAATAAGATGTCCGACGTTGTGTGCGCAGCTAGTCCTGTCCGTTGTGGTGTAGCAGAGTGCGTGTGTCGGGCGGATGCGGCGGTAACGTCGGCCGGTATGTATCGCCATCCTCGTCAGCCGAATTCTCCTTCGACCTGTCACTCTTACAATCCTCGTCCTTCACTCCTCCGGACAACGAGTCCAGCGCCAAAGGCACCGACTGATATAGATCCCTTCCTTTGTCGTTCGGAGGTAATAGATGTAGCATATTCAGTGGCATCGGGAATCCCGGAGGAAACTCCGGATAGAAACCCTGCGAGAACGGATTGAACATGGGATTCGATGTGATGTCTGGCTCCGAGGAAGCCGGTCTTTGGCTCGCGTTTTGGTGTTGGTCGTCCTTGTCGTGATGCTTCCCCGGAGGGTGGTTGTTGTTATTGTTGCCGGAGTTCATATTGAGTACGTCGAGAGGGCCGCCGATGCAATCCTTTCGTAACTGCTCCAGCTTGAGGCTTTTGCCGTATTTCCCCCGCACGTACATCAATAGAGAGTTATATGGTATTCCGAAAATCCTTGAGGCTTGGCTTGTGGTCATTTTTTTGTTCCAGACGTGTTGTAACGCTTCCGTCAATTCTGCGTTGGTCCATGATCGTGGTGGTCCCCCGCGAGGAGCGCTGTGTTGCCCCTTCGGCCTCCCTGCGAACGGAACAGTACGGCATGAATATGACGCAATCGAGTCGTGTCGCAGATAGTTAAGTTTGTTTGAAGGTAATTTGCAGTACCAGGCATTTAAAGACTGTAGCATGCCGCATAAAGCATGAAATTTGGCTCTCTAATTACGGTAACTTATGCAGCCGCTGGCAGTGCATGATTTACGAGTCACAAAGTGCACAGACAAACGGCACGACATGTGCACCTCGACACGCGCGACAACGCGAGTGTATCTAATAACGGAGTTCCGCAACGACACACGCCGAAACCCGCTCATTTCGCGGCGAGACGGTGAATTTGTCATTAATTCGATATGAACACGCGATTATTAGGGGGCGTTTGTCAAAAAGAAAAGCTGCCGAAGGGGGGCATGCATGGGGCGACGATGTCGCGGCCACATTCTGTACCCATGTCAGTTACTTTCTAGTTTTATAATTTCGACGGAGCACGTTAACTCGATTCCGATCAGATAATGCGAAGAACGATTCGGATTACCGGCAAAATGATATTTTAGTATGGAAATTAGTTTTTCTTTTAATAGTCGACACGAGTCACGCGAGGGTTGTCTGTGAACAGCGGAAAATTAAAAAGAACATGTTTTTCATTTTAATTCTTGAAACGAACTCGTTAGCATTTTATTACGGAGCGTCGCATGCATGTTCTCGGTTCGTATTTGGGTGTATAATCGATAGTTTCGATATCGTACGTCGCAGCACTACGCATTCACGATGTTTCTTAGAATTAATATGCAAGAACAAATTGTTTATTTTTTACTTACATTTCTTTTTAACATTTGTGAAGAGCGGCGCATCGAGTGGTGAAGGGCGGTGATCAACATCCATGAGTGGGTACATCTTATGTTCCATACCAGGTGGGAATAATCCCAGTGGAGAATCTAGGCCGAACACTGCAACAAAATAACTTTACATTAGAAAACAATAAAAAGTATTTAAAAAAATCACATCAAACAGGCATAACGACAAACATGCACAAGAAATAATTCCAATTGTTGACACTAAATTTGTTATTTCAACGTGTTTTTAAGCAAAAATAAGATTATTTACTTTTTTTCGTAAATAAAGAAAATACTTAGTAGGTACAAAAATAAGTTTTAGTAAAAACTTATTAAGAAACCATGACATCGTCACGACAATTTTGATTTGTAAATATTTTCACGGTCGATTTTGATCAAAAAATATTTTTATTTCAAGGCTTTTATATTATTTTTCTTTAAAACCTCTTAATTTAACATTTAATTAATCCATTTTATAATTAAAAGAAACGACAATAAGAAAGCAGCGTTGTAAACAATCTCAGTTCTGCTATTCAACAAGAGATGGCGCTGCGAGATTCAGAGCTAGCTTATTACTAAAAGCTTTTGTTAAAAGTAGATATTGTGAAAGTCGGGGATTTGCGAATGTTGTTTTACACACATATGTGTGTGTGTTTTGTATGTGTGCATTTTAAAGTTATGACGCGACTGCTAGATTTATCAAAACGAAGATTTCATTATACTGTTTTAAATTATTAATTTATGTAATTGTTATTTAGATTTGTAACCACCTATTGTGCACGTGTTCACCAATGAACAAAGTACACGAAAAAGTTACATTAGTACCGAAGATTGAGAGTATTGACTAGTAAATGTAAGTTTAGTTTTGCAAGGTCAATTAAAACATACTTATAAATTATTGCATTTAAATATGTAAGAGAGAATGCGGGAGGGGTGAAGCGTCGTCGTCCGTGAGACACATTAATCGATACAACTGTCTTCACTGGCATTAATTCATCGCCACAATTATACTTCTTTGGGATTCCGAAAAAGCATTTCAGTAATATTATTTCGTTATTTACATTTTATTATGTAAATTGGAATGTGTTTGTTTTATAATCTAATAGATAATTTCGTTTGTTTACTTCGAAAACAGAGACAAAAATTTAGTTTTATTCAGTAGGTAATTTTTTTATATAAGCTTTTTTTACTGAACAGCTTTGTTTTTATAGATATTTTTGTTGTTTATTTTAATGGACAAATTTTCAAATTGCTACAGTTAACATATCTGTAAATGAATTCTTTATTTATCTAACTAGGATAATCTGTGCCATGGATATCAGAACAAGGACAACATAAACCCAGCGCCAAAACAAACTTTTTTTTTCATGCATTTTCCGTGCTAACCACTGCGCCACAATGACGATATTAGGCGGAATAAAGGCCTTAAATAGACGCTTGAACTTGTTCGACAGCAAACCAAATCTGTGGTGTGTTCGGACCAAAGGACAACGCAGATTTTTGGACCCACTTCACATCTAAAAGTTTGTTAACAAAATAATATCTTATTTTTCATTAATTTAGTTCAATTATATCAACACACCGTTTACTAATCAATATACAATGTATAATTACACAAAAAAATTAGATATTACCAATTATTAAAGCATTTAATATAAATTAATAATAATCTCAAATATTCAGTTCGACTGTTCACTTAAAACTGTCAATTAACATTGAACGTGTTTTACTTATTACCCGCTTTACTTATTAAAATTTTCGAAGATAATGATCGAGTTTTGGTGGCCATCTTGAGACGTCAGGTTGTCTGTTTTGAATTATTTTCCTAAACTTGTATTTCTTCGAGTGTTAATGTGTAATAATGGTGGATTATTAACCATGAAGTGTTCGTGAACGTGCGTGAGTGTGGGCAAACAATTCAAAAGAAGATAACCTGTGTCTCCATTTTCCCTCGAAAACTCCCTAGGAAGTTTCAGTAAAGATTCCAACACTTTACTGGAACAATTTTTGACTTGATTGAGCCCTGACCTGACTGTTTGGTGTGATGAATGAATGACTCGTGATGCACAATGTGATGCAAAAATATTTACTTTGACACTGGCAAATTGTTATACGCCATATAAAACAAAAAAAAAAAGATAATGATCGCGTTTATTTTGAATATTTTTTTTACACAAGTTTTAAGTCTTTTATAGAAAAGTTATTTTAGACGTTTTGAAGGCGGTTTGAGTGCACTTCTAAATCATATTATAACTTATTAGTACTCAAGTATATTTTCTACTAAAAATGTATTCTAAATCTTGAATTAAATCTACAACCAGAACTTATTCAAAATCAATATATAATTGAAAATAATTATTTCTTAATAGAATTGCGATCTGTTAATCCTACCCACACTTCAATTGAGTATTTATTTACATAATTACCCCCATTTTGTGCGGACTAGTGTTGCGTAAAAACGACATTATTTTAATTAAGCACAGATTATAAGACCTTATGTTATCTGTTATCTTATGGTATCTAGATAAGCGACTGATAGACATATTAAGAATTGATAATGTTCTTATTGGAATTAAGATTTTGTTGTAATTACGTTGTTACAGTTGATACTTAAAGGGTTAAGTTTAATAATTTGCCTTCCTTTTTTGTAAATATACATCTGTACATTTTCTTAGAAAACATTACTTTTTATTTCTTTTAGCGTCCGTTTGTTTGTAACTTATTAAAAAAACGTTTTTTTTACACAGTCTATATAAAACAGTAAATAGCATAGATATCAATAGAGGAGCAAACCTCATACATCGGTCATGAAAAAAGCGTGTTACCCTCAAGTCAAATACTAACAGAAAACCTAAAAGTGATTACGGTCATCTTTTCTCTCGCGTCACATTGGGGATATATTAATGGTAAATAACAGCTGATATAAAAATATTTTTCAAAAACCGTGACTGGGACTCGAACCTCTTACCACGAGTTGAAAGAAGTGACCCCATTCACTTTCTACACTATTTTACTTCTTATACATAAAGTTGTTATCGAAATAATTATGTGACGCTTTCTACAATAACCCCCACCGAGATCTATTAGACCAGAACAATTAATTTTTGAAATCTACCCACAATAAAAAATCTATAAATTTCCATTATGTTATAAATAGATTTCGTTTATATTTGCACAACAATGTTATGATTTTGTTGTTTAAATTAATAAAATTTTTATTGAATAAAATTTGATACGTCAAAATGAGTTAGTTACTAAGCGATAACATCTGCACAAGTTGATTAATTATGACGCAGATTTCAGCATATTTATTGCTTTTTTGCCCGTGTCAAAGTATATATTTACCTACATCTTTGCATCATTTTCACTAAAATTCTAAAATGGGGTCTTTAAAGAAACTTTTAATCATGTTTTGGAGGGAAAATGAAAAACATTTCTTCTATTCTATTATACATTGAATCATTTGTTCATACTCGCACACGTTCACAAACATTTAATATATAATTACGTATCAACACTCGAAGAAACACAAGTGTTGTATGACAGATCCAGAAGCTCGCCAAAACTTTTATCGGCATCTCACGATAGCCTGTTTTATTATTACGTTTTTATATATTGCCACGACTTGTGATCTCGATTGGACGGATGGTGAGCACAGTGGAGGTCAATGAATGCTGACGACTAGAGAACTGCAGCAGTAGTGTAGTTAGCATGGGTATCATCTAGGGCGGTATTGTTGTGGTATCACCCCATAACAGCTATGGAGAACTGGGTATCTTGAGCTCAATTGAACAGCTCAAAAACAATTTTTCTTTACAGTTTTCCAATTTCAATAAATAAATAGAAATTAAGAGGTGATTTCTGAGTGACGACATGAAATAATATACAAGCTTAACCAGAAAAATTACTATGCCAAATTCGTTTTCATAAAAGAAGAGCAAATGGTTCCTAAGACAGTTTGCCTGTGTCTCCTGTGGTTTAGGATTTCCCCATACTGTCCCAGTTTAAAAAATTACCCTGTATATCGTTAAATTTCCCATTATTTATAAACAAATGAATAAGAACACATATAAACGTCTCGTAAATAGTGAAGCGAAATCAAAAGTTAATAAAGTGTAATCAAGCGGTTTGAAGTTCTCTCGATCGATATCGCAGCCCCCATATATGCAACACGCATCGAAAGCGAAAGTGCTCCAAACTTTGTTCAACAACTCCGCAAAACAACCCTTTCATACACAACTTCACCCCGTTCATTCATGAAACTTTGCTAGCGTACCCCCGTCTCCCTCTCGCGTAGAGGTCACGCGTGTGTATTGTAGCACATACATGCGTACAACCTCCCCTCCGTAACACGACTGAAGGAGCGAGCTACTTAGTCGACATGAGAAAACGTCGAGTTTGAGCGCTTCGATCGTCGGTCGGGTTATATGTGTTTGTGAACGGGCCCATTGAGTCGACACATACGGAGGCTCACAAGGTCATGTGGGTGGCGCGACGGCGGCGACACTTCCTCCGTGTTATCTATGGTCAGCATTCGCGCGTGGTCGGCTCGCCTGTTGCGACGAGATTTACAGCCTGCTATTTACGAGCGGTCCGTTATCTAGGCCGTATGGAATCAACATTAATTACAGCTCTAATCAAAGTACGATGGCAATTTACAATAGATCACACAACTCGACTCAAGGATAAGTCTGTTACGAGTTACGCCATTATATTAATTAGGTTAAACTATTGTTTAGCTGAATAATACATAAAAATCGATGCACGTAAGCAATTATAACAAGAAAGAAGTCTAGGTCGCGGATGAGACGGACACTATCCTTGCATTGTTCCATCGATCGCGTGTTAAATACACGTCCCCGTTACATAAACCATCGATGTTTTTACTCACAAAAGAAAACAATACACACCTTGAACACAATATAATCATAGATATAAACATAATTTCTCATTTTATTACAATTTACAACAAATATTTACAAACGACACTACTTCTTTCAACTACCCTAATTTAAATTATTGTTTTGTTTATTTATTAATTATTGACTTGTTTATTTTTGCAACAAAGGTTAGTTGATAGACAATGCTTTAGGCTTTAAAATGCATAAATGTGAGTGGTCCAGCGGTGGAGGACTATCGATAAGACTCGTGTTCAAACCTCGGTAAATTCTGACCGGTGCCAATGCCTGTGATGCAAGCACTACCGTCTATTGTTATAAAAAATACCGAGCGACTGTAAAAAGAAAATAGTTCCAAGAGAGTTAATACCTTTAGTTATGTACACAATATATAATTTAACTAATGAAGTATTTGAAAGTAATTAATTATTTCGTATAATGTGCTTACGTAGGTACCTACATACAAGTTAATATGTAATTTATTAATCACATGAGTCATATTCAGGTTAAAATTGACATAATTAGTTAAATACAAACAGGCCCCAAGACTGCGGTAAATTAACTTAAAATAATTGCGTTACATATTGTTGTACTATTTTGATTTGTGATTTAACAATGAAAAATATTATAGAAGTATAATACTTTTACAATAAGTATAAATCATATTTTTATATTAAAACCTCATCGGGAAACACCATTCCAGTCAAGTAAATGAGTGGCAGTTGGCTCGGGGCGAAGGAGATAACGCTTGGTACTCCGCTACCACCTCCGCCTGCGATGTAGGGTGATCTCAGGTCGGTGACTTGACGAGAGACCTCACCTTGCTGGTTTTAGTACCTCAGGGAGGTATCCCGGGACCGTCCATCCACCAACTGAGGACGCGCCCAATGGGAGACCAGCGACTCCAGTGACACTGTCACTCACGGTCAAAGGACCGCGAGCAACAGGGGAATAAGCAACCTACCTACTAAAAAAGTGTTAAAAAATCAAGAATGATTGAATAAACTATTATCTTGAAATATTAACATATAAATAAAAAAATAAACTTTATTTTATAATAGTAACTCGGCTAGTAAAGCTAGAGTGCGGTCCATGAACGAAAACAATAGAGAAATAATAATTTCTGAAGACAGCAGAGTTCGCCTCCGCCATGCCGTCTCAAGTTTTGCGCTCTGTAACTTCTTCTTTGTGCTAAATAAACCGTTTATAGACATTTTTGTCTAACGCTGTTAAAACCGCGCGGTATAATTATTTGTTTTCTATAAAGGTTCCCTATAAAAGAGACGTTAAGAGCATTATAAGCAAACGAATTTGCGGGGAGAAGCCAGTGGTATTATAAAAATTACTGTTATTATTGCTTGCACTCGAATTTAGCTTCAAATCTAATGAAATGTATTTTCGTTAATTTCTCATCGTTTCCTATTATATTCCGATCGTGTGAATATGTGGGAAGCATCGTCTATTGTTTGCGCAAGTGCTAAAATATTCGTTCAACTTTGTTGTAAATAATTGGTTTTCATTTTATTATACGATAATTTTAATTTTTATTGTAGCTCGGCATATGACAACACTTCGCTTGAGTACGGTCCACGAACGGAAACAACTGCTGCTGCAGATAAATCTCTACAGGGCAGCAGTCGCCTCCGCTATGCCGGATCGAGGAGACGAGTATGCACCATCTATATTGACAGTGCACATTTTTCTCTTTATTAATTCTTATTTAAATACTTTTTTGAACGGAAACTACTGGTACCACAGAGAAATTTCGACGAAAAAGAAAGACGAAAGTGCACAATCTAGGTTGACAGTGCACACTCCTCTTATTACCTGGCTACATCCAAGCTGACCCCGAAACACGACTAGGTGTTTACGGGTGTTACATTTGAAAATGGTGATACTACCCCAGGACAACAGATTGGGTTAATAACTATTATCGTCGGCTAGACTATACCGAGAAGAGTATGCCGTGTCAACGGATAGGGCCCATTTCCCTGCAGAGATTTATCTGTGGTAGGTAGGTGTCGTTTCCGTATACAATAAAAAAAAATCTTGTAGTTTATAATGAACAAATCTACAATATTATGCTCAGTGTACATAATAGAAAAGTATCTCTATAAAATGTGTGTCAGTATGTGTAGATAAAAAAACTAATTGAATCTATTCACTGGAGTAAAATTCAATTTCAGAGACACTTGTTTTATTAACTGTATCTTGTAATAGGGTTATGTAAGTTCGTAGTGTATAGCGGTCGAATTTGCTCTCAAAGAAACAAAGGACAATGCCCATTTGCGGGTCCACTTGATATTTAAAACTTTGTTAACAAAACAATATTCTAAAATAATTCCTTTGTTTTTGATTAATTTATTTCAATTATATCAACACATCGTTTACTAATCAATAGACAATGTTTAATTACATAAAAAATTATTAAAGCTTTTAATATATTAATTAATAACCTCAAATAAGAGCAAAAAATGTGGACCCTTTTCTTTGAAGTGAATAGACATTCTCCTTTACTCGACGAAAAATAAGGACAATCTTTTTCAGGCCAGTAAACTCAGTGGAGGTCCATGAGCATTGACGACTAAAGAACCGCTCGCACGGTGGCTCCAGTCGGCACTACTATGCCGTCCTGAGAAGGTGCTTTTTCACACACCGCTTGAAGGATCCAAGGTGAAAGGACTGGGAGAACACATGGGAGGGCAAAGCACTCCACTTGCCAATTGTGCGACACAAAAAGGACGCGCCGAACCGTTTTGTTCGGCGACCAATTCGGTCGACATAGTGTGAATGCTTCCACCTCCCCATCGAGTTCTCTGATTGATCTGATCTGTTGATCTGATTTTTAAAAAATCAACCAACGGGGTAAACCGTTTCACCCCTTTAGGGGTTGAATTTCAAAAAATGCTAAAATACGTGTTTCATTATTTATGTTGTAAAGTATGTATGCCAAATTTCAAGTAAATCGGAGCAAAAAATTTTTACAAACTGGCTTTTTTCCCCGTTTTACTAAATTTACTACTATATATATTTACTAATATACATATATATACTATATGGGACCACTATGGGATGCAGCTTAACACAGTACAATTTGAATTATTGAAATCTGTTCAGCCGTTTTCAAAAAATCGATGAACATATATTAAAAAAAAACATACGCGACGAACATATAACCTCCTCCTTTTTGGAAGTCGGTTAAAAACTCAAAAGATCGTTCCTTTAATAAACAGATACGCAAAAATAATTAGGACATTATTAAATAGGACAACAAACATACAAATATTTAGATTTATAACATGATACTAGTTATTATAAAAGCGAAGATTTCGTGGGTTGCCTTTTGTATATATAAGTGCATCTTTTAGTACGAATTACAAATGTTATAACACACGTACGTCACACAAGACACGTAATATGTGTGGCCGGACATTTAAAAGTGTAAATGTTCATGAAGGTGCACTTTAGTTACAAATCCATAGACTTCGTTTAGAGTTAAAAATACGCTTTGTTTTGGACTTTTTTTTCGAACCTTTAATCTCTTGCTCTTCGTAATTAAAATAATAAACTCATTACAACTATAATCCAGATTACCCTTCTATTATCTGTTTTTATTTAAATGCTATGGTTAGGTTTACGTGACAATTTTTCAAATATCTCAAAATAAACAAAATGATAAACAGATTTTAAAATGTCAAAATTGTATGCCAAAATTAAATGTAACACCCGTGAAGTGACCTTGTCGCGTTTCGGGAATAGTTTGAAAGTAGCCAGGTATAACGAGAGGAGTGTGCACTGTCAATCTATGATGGTACATGCTCGTCTCCCCAAGCCGGCATAGTGGAGGTTTCTCTGTAGTAGCAGTTGTTTCTATTCATGGACCGCACTTTAGCTTTACATCAGGCGGAGTGTTTTCACATGCCGAGCTACAATAAAAAAAATGTCCGATAATTTATTTATTACATTTAGTCTAAATCTAGTCTATAGATGTCGTTCATAAAATGATTTGTGCTGGCGCCATTACGTTTGTAAATTACTCATATGAGGAATGAATCATAAAAAGTTATAAGTATTTTAATTTAAATACGTATTTAACATTTCCTGGAAATTGTACATAGTTCTTAGAAATTAGCTAAAACCCATGTTATTGATTAAAATAATAAATTGAATTAATGTTGTGTTAACGAATTAATCAACTTTAAAATAAGGAAAGACAAATAAATTGCCATACATACAACATGTATTTTAATCGAGTCGTAAGTCATGTACAAAGAGCAAGCGATCTACCTTCTTCGTGCTCATTATTAAGGGCGAGATTACTAAGTATTAAAGATTTATCTGACGTTTCTCTTTCGAGAGATGATTCCACGATAGTCAATGATGGATTTCAAATGACAATATTAAAAGCTTTAGTGTAAAAGCGGCGATGTAAATCAAAATAAACTGTACTTTTGTTATAATTAATAAGAGTCTAGACTAGAGATAGGCGGATTTTGTGGTTGAAAATTGACTCATATAAATACTAAATAAAATAAATTATTATAACAAACTGATTTTCATAATGTATATAGAAGGTATATACCTACATTCGAAGATACTTTGTTACCGGTTGGAGTACTTAGAATCACACAAAAGCAATAACAAAACGTTTTTATTCATAACAAAAATTATTAACTCGTTTAAGCTCTGTTTCGGAAGTCACGTTCAAAACAACACGTACGATATACGTATGCCCCTAAACCACAATTTGTGGTAACCTTTGGTGCGGTGCCGAAAAGTTTCCGATTGAAACCCTTTTCTCTGTTTTAGCTTCTTAACTACACAAAAAATGATTGGGTTTGGAGTTTCTTTGTATCGTTATTAGTGTTTTGTTTTTGTTAATATTGTTTTTTGTTTAACAAGTTTAGAAGACAGGTAATCGACCCGAGTGGGTTAAAGTTAGTTAGATAATAAGTACATGACGTGTAGATGTGGCCTGACCTTTTACGAGTAATAGAACTTGACGCATACAATATAATTTTGTTATAATAAACAGACCAGTCACCAAAGTTCAATTCGACAGTGTGTTAACAACAAATAAAGCAAAGTGTGTGTCCGTATTCGTCACGAATCACAATTTCATGTATCGACTTGATTTTTTGGTCGCGTTCGTTTTCGGGGGCACCGATTTTAATTGCTTTCTAAACTCCATTCGTCGCTCGATTCCCATGACGGCCGCTGTGAAATCGACTAGCACACGTAGATGCATGACATGTACTTTTTTCATAGGCTTTTTTATATAATATCTCGAGAGAGATCTGGTTGTATGGGTCGCGGTCATTGTGTTGCGCAGTGAGAGGCGGCAGGGTAGCCGCAGCTCTTGTCATCTTATTGCACTCTTTTCATTCACTCGACTATCATTCAAATTTTAAATTTTATGGACGGAATCAATTTGATATGTTGTCCGTGACACCGTGAGTGAAAGGAGTAAATAAGCCGCGAAATAAATAATATATAGGTATACGAAAACACTCATTACCTATGGCTCAGAGAGGGCACTACATAGCTAGCCATAGCTAGGTATTAATAATAAAAATAAGAAAAAAATAATAATTTATTATGTAGTATTTCTTGTAAATTATTTTTGACATGTTTAAATGCAGAAATTGTTAAATAATATTAAATTATGATGAAAATCGAATAGAAAACAATCAATAAGTACACAACAGCCAAAGTTGAGGTGGGAATGTTTAATTTACATCATGATTTGATATAAAAAAATAATACCACCACTTCCAAGTGTAACTAACACTCGTGAAGTGCCCTAGTCACGTATTAGGATCGGTTTGAAAGTTGCCCAGTAGGAGAGGAGTCTGTGTCAAAAACTGACCATTCATCTCCTCAAATCAGCATAACGAAGTTGACTGCTGTCTGTAGAAATCTGTTTGTAGTAGCAGTTGTTTCCATATGACGAGCTACAATTTTAAAAAAAGTTCTAGTAAAATGTAAAGATGTATTTGCAAAATGATATCGGTTCATCGTGTAGTATAATGTAACATTAATCTTGTTCCGAAATTGTTCGTCGGCACCTCTTTATCGGGCGAGTTCTCATGGCGTCAGTCAAGTACAATGGTTAGTCGCCCATCTCGCTCGTTATTAAATTCGTATAAAATTAAATCTAATGTGTGATTCGAGTTCCGGTTGCGTGATGGGAAACTAACAGTTATGAGATCGCGAGAAAGCAAATTTGGATTTGTTTAGATGTAATAAGTGTGTGCTCGCATTTGCATACAATTACTTACTTAAATTAAACACTAATTCATGTAAACCATATCTAATCGTGCCGATGACTAAACTGAATAGAAACCGTGCTGCTTTTAATATTAATTTATAGAGCGGCCGTGGTCTAGCGGTAAGACGCGTGAACTCACGATCGATGAGACCCGTGTTCGAACCTCGCTAATTCTGACCGGTACCGTTGTAACTTTGTTATATGTACATACTTTGGTCGCTTAGTGCCTATAGGCACTATTAAAGAGTGGTAGGCGGACTGATGATGGTTATTTGTCGAGTCTGTCGTCCTGGGGTAGTACCACCACTTTCGAATGTAACACCCGTGAAGTGACTTAGTCGCGTTTCGGAAATAGTTTGAAAGTAGCCAGGTATAACGAAAGGAGTGTGCACTGTCAATCTAGGATGGTACAAGCTCGTCTCCTCAAGCCGGCATAGTGGAGGCGACTGGTACCCGCACAAGTTTCTCTGTAGTAGCAGTTGTTTTCATTCATGGACCGCACTCTAGCTTTACATCAGGCGGAGAGTCACATGCCGAGCTACAATAAAAAAAAAAAATTATAGTAGCTAGACCACACAGCGCCTGATAAAGTGCGGTCCACGTGCGGAGACAACCGCTCATCTCCTCTATGCCGCTGCTCGTATCATGGGCACTAACCGACCAAGATAGTTATAAATACAACATATTGGTACCGTTCAGAATTTAGCCACATTTTAACACGACTACACGAATTAGGCTACGACCATTTATCTTTTATTTGAAAGGAAAGTTTTCCTCGTAATTAAGAATATAAATTTTTATTTATTGTGATTGCAACTACCTTTTTATTGAAAGGGGTGAAATGGGGGATACAAAAACCTCGAGTTAAATATATAAGCGTATTTAGATAAATATTTAGAAGCTTTAAAATAGAAATTCTAGTTTATTGTAGCTATAGTAAAGCTAGAGTGCGGTCCATGAGTTAAAACAACTGCTACTACGGGCAGCAGTCGCCTCCGCTATGCCGGCCTGAGGAGACGAGTATGCACCATCTAGAGTGCACACACCTCTCGCTATACCTGGCTACATTAAGACTGCTTGTTTTAAAATATTTAAAAGGAAATGTCGCATAAACAAATAAGGCTCATTAACTATTATGTTGTAGGGTTAGCAGAAAACATGGATAAAATATGTGCGCCTTCGAACTGAGTGTTGATTGTTGCTCACGATCTGCCATCTAGGAACTTAAGATAAATGTCTCAATAGAAAGCTTAGTTGCGTGCGTAACCTTTTTGCTACCTATGTCTATTGACTTGTGTGACTTGGTTATACATCATATCTATAGGTAATAAAAATCAGAATTGCATTAAAAAAAACCGATAGGAATGTGCACTGTCAACCTGGTTAAGGGATCGTGGAGTGTTGTCATATTATGTCCAGTTATAATAAAACATAAATAATTTTTTTAACGACCTTAGGAGCGGCCGGGGTCGATCGTTGAGACCTGTGTTCGAACCTCGCTAAATTCCGACCGTAACTTTGTATATATGTACTTTAATCACTCAGTGCCTATAGGCACTATTAAAGAGTGGTAGGCAGACTGATGATGGTTATTAGCCCAATCTGTCGTCCTGGGGTAGTAGGTACCACCGCTTTCGAATGTAACACCTGTGAAGTAACCTTGTCGCGTTTCGGGAGCAGTTTGAAAGTAGCCAGGTATAACGAGAGGAGTGTGCACTGTCAATCCACATAGTGCATACTCGTCTCCTTAAGCGAGGCGACTGCTGCCTGTAGAGATTTCTCTGTAGTAGCAGTTGTTTTCGTTCATGGACCGCACTCTAGCTTTACATCAGGCGGAGTGTTGTTATATACCGAGCTACAATAAAAAAGATATTATATTATGTAGGTACTTTGGTCATTCGGTACTTGTGTTGTGAAGATACCTAAGCTCTGGATACCTAATTGAAATTTGTCTAAGTAGGTAGGTACAAAGAAAGTTGTCTTGTCTGTTTGCTTGTAGATATATTACTACAAATTTTAGAAACTACCTACTGTAATAATTTTTATTTGGATATTTTCACCAAGAGATAGAGCAGTTCATAAGGTTTCGTTTTTTTTTTAATTTATAAAGGTTTAATTTTTTTTTGTAAATTGAGGAGCTATTAAGTAAATAAAGTGCTAGAATCGTAACCCAGAATCCTGATTTGAAAAAAAAAAAAGAACCGGAAAGCTTCTTATATCACAGGTAGGGTACTGAGCGACCGAAGTACCAAAGTACTGGTACAATATTACCAAATACATACTTACATCAAAAGAAGTTTGCGATTACTTGAAAAAGGTTTAATTTTTAAATTTTTAATGGTTTAAAATTTTGTTATTTATTCAAAAATACATTATATTTAAATTTTTAAAAAGCGGGTGTTTTTTTTATAGAAGCAAAAAAAAAAAAAGAATATGTGATCGCAGACTTTTTTTTGACATGTGTGGACCAGACTTTAGCAAGATTTGAAGACGGGTCTCATCATTTAAGAAATCATATTTTGAGCCTTCCACCGCCAGACCACGGTCGCTCTAATATATTTTATAAATTTTTTTTAGAATGAAACTTTGTGTGCACTCCCACTATACTTATCGTTTATCAAAGACGTTGAAACTAGGTTAACAGGCAACGTAAACAAATTATTCATAAGAAGCAAAAAACTTAATGTCCACATACTAACTAACATGTTATAAAAACTTGCACACGACAACAATGGGGTAATTAAACGTGTTAGGAATGTCCGTGTGTAAATCTTATTAATATTAGCACGTTTATGTTAAGTTACTGTATAATTAAGTCTCTTATTGGAAGGGTAGACAGTACTTTTGGATTTTATGTATCTAAATAAACCTTTGGTAATTTTATAAATAACTTTTCTGTCTTCATTGAGCAGATTTAAAGAAAAATTGACTCAAAAAAAATTCAACGATTACACGTGTGTTTTTATACTAGCCCGGCATATGACAACAGTCCGGCTGATGTTAGGCTAGAGTGCAGTTCATGAACGGAAACAACTGCGACCACAAATAAATTTCCACAGGGAGCAGTCGTTTCAGCTACGCCCTGATGAGACAAATGTCCACCATCCAAGATTGACAGTGCACACTCCGTTCGTTATACGTGGGCTACTTCCAAAACTCATATCTATTTATTTATTTATAAGTGACAACAAAAGTTGTGACGCTAGGGCGTAGTAAAAAATTTTTTTTTCCACAAATGATTAAAAAATGGGCCCACAATTTTTTTCTTGAGTTTGTCGATGATTTTTAGTTAATTTTCTAAAAAAATAAATTTACTTCCTTATTACTAATCAGTTTTAATTTTTTTTTCACCCGGGTTATTGAGTAATTAGATGTTTTCTGATGCAATATTAAGGTTATTATTATTTTAAATGCTTTAATAATTGAAGATATATATGTTTTTTATGTAATTAAACATTGTCTATTGATTGGTAAATGATGTGCTGATATAATTAAAATCAATTAATAAAAAAACGATATTATTTTAGAATATTGTTTAGAATATCAAGTGGACCCAAAAATGGCGTTATCGTTTACCTTACAAAACTACGAATAATATGTCATAAGAAAAAATACAAATGTCACAAAAATACTTGAAATTATGGGGAAACATCGACACGGATGCTAGATTCGAAAGTGGTGGTACTACCCCAGGACCTTTACCAGTCTGCCTACCACGCTTAAAGAGTTACTGCTCGTGCAAAAGCAAAACTTAATATTAATTCACACGCTTGTCTCATATTCATATGCCACAATTCGTAGTAATACCGCAGATAAGAGCCGCCTACCTCGTTTGTTAATATGAATTGCATTGCTTTGTTTTAATTTCATTTGTCACTAAACCGCACGTGTGGAAATTTTGTATAATTCTTCGAATTATTTATTTTTTCTCTTTTATGCAGCCATAGTAACAATTTGCCAGTCATTGTTTGATTACACACAACAGTCTACTCAAAATCCGAATTAAAAATTTCAACGCAGTTTTGGAGGGAATATGAAAACACGTTTAGCTATTATGAATCATTTGTTTCACGCACGTTCATCAACACTTATTAGATAATAATCCATCATTATTACACATTAATTCTTAAAGAAATAAGTTTAAGACTTTTAAATCTGGTGTCTGCCAAAAAACTCTTTTTTTTTTGTTTTTGTATGTACGAGTACATCTATTACATTTTTGATGTTTTTTATTTTAGACAGGAATTGAACCGACCTAAATGTGGAAAATATCAGTCTATTTTCATGATTTTAAAGTCTTATTAGAAGCAAATCTCTCACAGCTGAAAACAGCTAAATTGCAAATATTTCTTTAATGCTCGTAATTTTGAGAGGTTATGTACATTACAAATATAGTGAGTTGTAGTAATATTAATATACTAAAAGTAAATTTTGTTAAATAATAAAGAAAAATAATAAAATTTCCTCAAACGTAGGTAGGTGTGAGATAATAAGTAGGTCACCATCTTATTGAATGCAAATGGGCGCGCTTGTCCGTTCAACCTCGCACAATGTGGATCCTTGCGTGTGCGCAGGCAAAAACGTCGCCTTGGAGGGAAACCAACGTTTCGTGACAATGTCTTGGGCAATTTTTTATATGAATCTATAGAGGTCGCGGCCGATGACGATGTTTAGATTATTTATTATGATTTATATTTAAACTATTATGTAAAAAAAAAATCTATTTGTAGAAAATAAATAAGTTATTTCATATTAAATCTATGTTTTCTAACAGAAATACTATCAGAATCAAATGAGATTTCTTTCATAAATTAATAAAATTATAGTAACAATTAAAAACATCATGAATTGTAAATATTACGTAGTACCTAATTAATCCTTTTTTTAATCTAGCAAACTCAAAAACTTCGTCATATTCAGAAGGCGGCTCGTTTATTCCTACATACAATCTCACGTCACGTCTTGCAAACCCCTCATTAAAGTACCCGCCACCATTAAACATAATCAAGCTCCCGAGATGAAGGAAACAATAAAAATAACAATACTTATTATAAAACAAACCGCAATTTTTATTGTCTAAGCCTTGTCGTTTTAAAACTATAATTGTCAAAAGGATTCAATCAATATTTTGTTTAAGTATTTATAAAGTTTAACGAAAAAATAAACAATTTAACAATAAAACCTCACAAATCATAATTTGTCAAAATCGTTTTCTTGTTTAAAAATACTAGAATTACTAACTTTATAATTTGCCCGCCATTTTTTAATTCCTTTCCCTAATTCGAATGACAGCTTGCGGAAGCGTTCGAAAAATTCTCCCCCTCTCGTATTTTACGTTCCCGCGGTTTTTGAACTGATTTCGCCGTGTCCCCTAAAATATTAGGTCTTGGATACACATACGCCACAAACATTATTACAATTAGTAATCCCACATATTAACAATTTCTTTTATTGTGGCACGTCTCGCATTAATATCAAGAGATTCATATTTTTAATTAGGTCACACACGACAGTGTAGATAGATCTACAGGCTAACCTTAACTAAAAGTTCACTAACCTTAGTATTATTGGTTTGTTTCATAAAGAACTGCTTAATATTTATGTAATTATTTAATATTTTTTTTATAATAAACAAAAATGTATTAAGAACGTAATGATAAAATAGGTACTAAGTTTTCATTGTAAATAGAAAGTAAGCGCTAAAATTTCATAAAAATATTCCAGTTATTTTTTTAAAAGATATTTTTAATATTTTGATTAAAATAAAAAAAACTTACAATAAAATAATCTAATTGGCATTTAGTAAAGTTTATCATCGGCTGATACATATTTACTATCAACATAAGTATTCTTTATTTATTTTATTAATTTATTTACTGTTTATAATTGTCTCACATAGACGTTGGAAAGTAGCTTTATATTTTGTGTATTTATGAAAATAACAAAATTTATAACCTAAATCAAAATTTTAATTCTAATAAAAAATTGTATAGAAACAGTTTTATTTTAGGTAGATAATACGTGAAAGTCCGTTACGAAAAAGCGAATCGATTCGAAGATTTAACGAAGAGCGCTTTTAATACGAAGCTATTTAAACAGATACTTTATGGGCAGTAGCTTTTGCGACATGCACCGTTAATGGTTTAACCGATCTCATGCGATTCACAAATATACGCGAGACATATGAATTGGCGATCTTTATATATTTAAGTCAAGGCTTTTTACACTTATTGGAATGTGCACCTTTCAAACAATAATCACGAGCGATCACACATCACCAAAATTATATGATAATTATGGTGGGTAGTTTCGCAATAATCACTCTCTCATTAACATTTATTATGTATTAACACATTATTCAGTTAATTATGTTGACTCATCGACATGTTTTATGTTTTAGTGTGTGTAATGAACACGGAAACTACCTGCTTTAACATTAACAATAATAATGCAAACCGCTCATATTAATTAGTCATAATTTTCACTCGTATTATTTGTGATGTCTTCGGTTCATTTAACCTCACTACTGGCTACATCTAATGAAGCGTCTAAATGAATCAGTTATTTGGAAAAGTCACTCACATGAATAATACTCACTGTGCGGTGGAGTAAGAGAGAGTGCCGACACAGGTGGCACCGGAGGAAACATGTCCTGGTGCGGCGGGAACATCCTCGGCGGCGGCGGTGCCTCGTTCTCCGGCTCCTCGGGATCCTTGCTCGGCGGTGAACGCGGACGCGACAGTCTCACGGCCTTCAATCCTGACGGCGAACGTCGCAGGGACAGATTCTCGGGCGTGTCTGCTTCTCCAGAGCGACGTCGCGGTCGGGCCTGCTTGCGTCTAGGCTGCGGCGAAGCCGGACTCGCCGGCGGAGAGGGCGCGGTCGGTGTCGGCACCGCTGATAACGGTGGCGAACGAGACAATTCTTCGGCGCGTTCGTGCTCCGCCAGACCTCGCACCTGTAGCGATTCTCCGGCTCTGATCACGGTTCCCAACTGTTCCTGGGCCACGGACACTTCTCCGCGATACATGAAATCCACGACGGCTTGCACTTCCCATCCTTGAAAGTCTTTCAGTACGATCACGGGATGTTTACACGGATTCTCGCTGAAGATACGGCGGAATAGCGGGCTACATGCACCGAGAAGCACTTTGTGCGCACGAACGCGTCTCTCTGCACACACTAGTGTCACGTCGACGAGGGTCTCGGCGTGCAGAAGCGCCTCGAAAGCTCTCAACAGATGCGCCTGGTGATTGTTCCACCGCAGGCTGTAGTGCTCCTCGACCGGCTTGTCGTCCATGACGAACGAGCGTGCACTGCGTCGAGCGCCGCGCCACGGAGTGTCCGGCTCGGGCCGCGCACGCGCGCACTCGGGGCGGGTCGCTCACTCCGCCCTCGACACACACGCACGCCGCGCACCCCGCAACCCTTTCGTGCCTCCCGACGAGATCGTGGCCCTCAGCGGCCGACGGCGACTATGTTCATCACACAATGTAAAACAATGTTAAAGTTCACTTTGTAATTCTTCAAACAATTCTGACGCACGATCACAGCGTCTAAACGGAGCCGTATGCGATTTCGAATCAGTTAGGACGTAACACACGCGGTGTTCGAGCTTTCGGTAAAGTTTATCGTGTTCGCGATATCGAGCGCGCGGTCGGTCGTCGGAGTGCAGCGATGAACGTGCGCTCGCAGCGAGGTCTCGGCGCGGAGTGCGTGTCTCCGTCGGCGGCGGTGGGCGCAGGCCGCGGTGGGAGGGCCGGCACGCCCCCGGCACGCGCCGCACACACATGTCACTCCTGTCCTACCACACATCGTCTCGAGCGCACACAACGCCTCACGAGCCGCACACACCTCATATATATTTATATGTTGCCAGAGTAATGCCTAACTGCCTACACATACGTGACCTACATAGCCCGATTGATAGCTACCAATTTTGTATTACACGAGGACTCACTTGAAAACAAGTAAGTATTTAATTCGCCATAATAAATAACATTAATTCAGTAAGTGTTACTTATTTTAGAATAACATAAATATATAAAATTAACTGACCGTTAAAAGAAAGTTTAAACCGAGAAGTGGAAAGTTTAAAAGTTTCCCCCTATAAATCATTCTGGAGACTCAGTTACTATTCTGGAGGAGGATTTTCTTAGAAGTAGGGGGGAGATTTGGTCATTGAACACGCTGTAACGCTATTTATTAGTGACAAATTAAAGCAATACTTAATATTAAATAAGTATTTTCATATTATCTTTATCTAAGTTAGCCTTGGAGTGACCTAGTCGCATCTCAGGATCAACTCGGCATAATTTTGTATCAACCTGGATGGTGCACATTGGTCTCCTGAAGTCGGCACAGCGGAGGCTACTGATGCCTGCAGAAAATTTTCTGTGATAGCAATCATGAGGCAGTCTAGTTTACATTTGTAAAAAACATACCAAAATAATTTTAAATAGGTACTAGAGCCTGCTTCCAATATTACATAAATGTTGGTAATTAGGTAAGTAAAAAAGATATGACGCAGAACTTTCACAAAATAAAAGATATTCTAGGAATAATGGCGCCAAACTTCCCCCAAAATCTTTGAACATGTGGTAATTTCCTAAATACATTTCTAAACAATATTCTTTCTTAGAAAATTCACACGTCAACACAGCACACTGACTCGGCGTATGAAAAAAGTGGACAAAGAAACACTACCTGACAAATTATTTTATTTCTAACGGGATATGATTGTAAAAATATAAAGTACCTATTACCTACAATGTTTATTTATTATGTTGTAACTTGTAACAAATATTTCGCTTTGACTTTTGCCGGGAGAAAAACTTTTTTACTAAAGTTAAAAATAAAATGAAGTCGTATAATAAAATGTATTATTGTAGATATGCGTATATACTATTAAAAAGTTCCTTTTTTTAATTACAGGAGCGTTCTTAGCCTAGATCCTTGGAGATCCGTGTCGCCTCCTCTATGCCGGCTTGAGGAGACAGTATAACAAAAGGAGTGTGTTCTGTCACTAAATAGCAGTTACTTGGTAATAGTTTTTTTTTGTAAATTGTAGCCCGGCTTATGTCAATACCCCTTCAGATGTAAAGTTAGAATTCGGTCCATAAACGCTAACAACTGTTACTACATCAATTTTCCCAGACAGCAGTCGCCTCCGCTATTGCAGTCTGAGGAGACGAATTGACAGTGCACACTCCTCTCACTATACCTGACTACTTCTAATCCCGAAACGCGACAAGGTCACTTCAGGCGTTTTACGTACTTTCTTTTTATTGTAGCTCGACATATGACAACACTCCAATGTAAAGCTAGAATGCGGTCCATAAATGGAAACAACTGCTACTACAGAGAAACCTGTGCGGTCAGCAGTCGCCTCCACTTTGCTTGAGGAAACGAGCATGAATCATCTAGATTGACAGTGCACACTCCTCTCGTCATACCTGGCCACTTTTTCCGAAACGCGACAAAGTCACTTCACGGGTGTAATATTCGAAAGTGGTTGTACTACCCAGGACTGCAGACTGAGCTAATAACCATCATCAGTCTGCCTACCACTCTTTACAATTCGAATGTAAGGCCATAATTCCGACTCATAGAGGTTACCAGAAAACCAGGTACCTACTACATATTTAAAAAAAAATACCAGCCCTAAGCATCCTAAGTATGGAAAGTTTCGTATACCCTATATGTATCAGGTAGATAGGTAGGTAGGTGGGAAAAACAAAACGTTTATATTACTCATTCAAAAAAGACAACAATACTGGTTTTTTGTTTAGATTTTGTATTGAATAGAGACCAGTGTGTGTTTTGGGAATATCCCTTAAAGGTAAATTGCTCTTTTAAATAAAATTCTTTTCATTATATATTGTTTTATTGCTTTTCACTTATTTCTTTAATATGGCCGGTGTCTTTATTGTATAGGTATGTCAGGTAAACAGGTACAGCTACATAAAACACTTTAGACTATATACATTACTAGCTGACCTGGCAAACTTTGTACCACCTCAGAATTAATAAATAAAAAAGTTTTTCTGAACGACTTTTAAATTTAATTGATTTCTAAACGAAATCAAATGTTTGACATTCAAAACCAAAGGAATAGTTTCTAAGGGAAAGCGAAATTGTTGTTTTTACTATATTCCAAGCATTTTTTTCATATTTCTCACCTTTTAAACCTTCCCTGAACTTCCACAAATAATTCAAAACCAAAATAAGCCAAATCAATACAGCCGTTCTCGAGTTTTAGCGAGACTAACGAACAGCAATTGATTTTTATATACATAGGTACCTATATAGATTATAATATGAAAATTTCTCCATCTAAAGGGATTATAGTAGAAGTAGAATCAAGTATTGTTGGTAAATTGAAGAGTATAATAAACGAAATAAAAATTATTTACTAAAAAGTGCAAAAACCCCATGTTAATTAAATGGGAACAGTATCGGTATTTAGGCAGGGTTAAACAGCATCGTAAAGGAGAATGCCCATTCGCTTAAGAGAAATGGGCACACGATTTTTTTCTCGAGTTTATCGATGATTTCTAGTTAATTTTGTAGAAAAATAAATCTACATTCCTTATTACCAATCAGTTTTAAATTTTTCACCCGAGTTATTGAGTAATTAGATGTTTTCTGATGCAATATTTGAGGTTATTATTCTTTTAAATGCTTTAATAATTGATTATATCTGTTTTTATGTAATTAAACATTGTCTATTGATTGGTAAATTATGTGTTGATATAAATAAAATGAATTAATGAAAAAATAAGTTATTATTTTAGAATATTGTTTTGTTACCAAACTATTAGGTAACAAGTGGGCCCAAAAATGGGCATTCTCCTTTTTTTTCTAGAATTGTTTTTAGATTAAAAAGAAACGATTTTGACGATAGCCAAATGTACCAGCAAAGTACTAATTTGGCTTGGTAATTTTTTGAGAAAATAACACCAAGACTTATTCACAACGTGCGAACAATTATGTAATTAATATTTAGCAAGCAATGTATGTTAGCAAAGTTGAATTGTTTAATTTTAACAATAAATGTAGGTTCCCTCCGAACAAAGTCAACTCGGTTGCAAAAAGCAATAATTTGGTTATTTGTAGCCGTTATATTTCTCTGTTAACATCCGTGAAGTGACCTGGTCGTGCTTCAGGATCAGCTTGGAAGTAGACATTAGTCTCCTCAAGCCGGTATAGTGGGGCCTATAGATATTCCTCTGTGGAAGCAACTGTGTTCGCTATCTATAAATAAAGTAATATTTTCACTTCTAACCCTCTTAACCGGAACAGCCATTACCCAAAACACGGGGTCATGTTTAAGCTTTTCTATAAAGCTTCAGGTTGTGTTAAATTTATCGCGATTAGGGTAAATTTACATGCTTCAGAGATAATTATCTGGCACGTAAGCTCATATGAAAACGTGCGAGTGTTAATCGATCAACTTTTAACGAGTACTGGGATATTTTATAGCGGCCGTGGTCTAGCGGTAAGACGCGTGAATTCACGATCGATGAGACCCATGTTCGAACCTCACTAATTCTGACCGTTACCAATGTAACTTTGGTCGCTATTAAATAATAGTAGGCAGACTGATGATGGTTATTTGTCCAGTCTGCCGTCCTGGGGTAGTATGATCACTTCGAATTACACACCCGTGAAGTGACCTTGTCGCGTTTCGGGAATAGTTTGAAAGTAGCCAGGTATAGCGAGAGGAGTGTGCACTGTCAATCTGGATGGTACATGCTCGTCTCCTCAAGCCGGCATAGTGGAGGCGACGTAGTAGCAGTTGTTTCCATTCATGGACCGCACACTAGCTTTACATCAGACGGAGTGTTGTCACATGCCGAGCTACAATAAAAAAAAAAATTAAAATATTTTGTCATTATTTTTGACGCTACACAGAACATATATTGTTTAAACTGCAAGCGTACAGAATGATGAATACAATGTCTTTTGAGCGACCGTGGTTTAGCGGTAGAGGACTGACCCCACGATCGATTTGACTCTTGTTCAAACTTCGCTAAATTCCGACCGGTACCAATGTTATACGTACTTTGTTCGCATAGAGCTTGTGATACAAGCACTAGCTGAGTAGAGGTATTTAAAAAATATATAAATAACGTGTAACTATAATAGGTAACCACCCCTGAAGTTAACGATGTTAATAAATAGACAAAAAGTGCTTCAAGCTTGAGCCAAACAAAAGTCTTACAAATATTTTGTCTGCACACTTGTGTATGTAGATGAATTCAGTGTTTGTGTGTGAAACAACTCCAGATCGTCTTACAAAAGGTTTTCTTGTACAGTGTAATAATTTGCGTATACAGAGGTCAAAATTACGCAAAAGGATTTCTTTTTACCTGTGAAATGAGCTTGGAAGTTGTTTAACAAATTAGGTCGGCATAGTGGAGGCAATGCAACTGCAGACAATTAATGTAACACTCACCTCCGCTCATGAAACATCTACACTAACTTAACATTAAGTAAAGTGCAATAGACACCGGACTATTGCCTTTAAAAATGACAGATTTTTTTGTTATTGTAGCTCGGCATGTGATAACATTCCGCCTGATGCTAAAAGCTAGCTAGAATGAAACAACGGCTACTACAGATAAATCTCTACAGGCAGTAGTCGCCTCCACTATGCCGGCTTGAAGAGACGAGCATGTACCATCCAGTTTGATAAGGTCATTGGAGGATTGACGCGACAAGGTCACTTCATGGGTGTTACATTCGAAAGTGGTGGTATTATCCCAGGACGGCAGACTGGACAAATAACCATCATCAGTCTGCCTACCACTCTTTAAAAGCGACCAAAGTATATATAACAAAGTTACATTGGTACCGGTCAGAATTAGCGAGGTTCGAACACGGGTCTCATCGATCGTGAGTTCACAGGTACCTAGATACGGCCATTTTAATAAAATATATAAAATATCTGTTTTCTTAAAGTGCTCTGTGCTACCTACTCATGCATGCATGCACTGCTCACATCAGTGCAACTACTTTAGCACTATAAGCATTCATGCTGACGTTACAGACTTAAAAGTGCCAAGAAAAAACTTCTGTGAGCCCTTTTACCTATGTCCATTAAGGCTGCCATTTATTAATATGTGTTATAAATATACTTTATGCGTTGTACGCCTATTAAACAATTTTAATGTGAAAGCCAACATCTGAGCGTCTATACATTTTGTTTTACAACACATTGTTTGAAACACAGCAGATTTATGTTGAAATTAAGTAATTTTATAACTTTCTCAGCACTAATTATTATCGCAAATCACTATAATAAACAAATAGCTACGGCACAGAATATATTATAAAATGCATTTTAAATATTTTAAACATTTTATATTGGTATAATAATTAGTGCTGAGAAAGTTATAAAATTACTTAATTTCAACATAAATTTGCTATGTTTCAAACAATGTATGGACGCTCAGGTGTTGGCTTTCACGTTAACCTCAAAATAATCATGATCAATATTTGCTAGATAAATCAAATGAAATTTGATGTTAGTGAGCATTTTTTTAGTCATTTCAAAATTGTTTTAACTTAAATAAAAGGCATGCCATGGCAACGGTTATGTTCAGACCAGTCATAGTCCCGCCAGGCCACCACTAAGGATTATAAAACTTGGCACGGTCTTCAGGTGGGTTACGATCACTATACAATACGTTAAATCCTGTTTTTTTTTTAAATTAGCCGAACTAAAGGCGGTCTCGTCCTATATAATACGTACGTACAAAAATTTTAAATCTAGATGGTGCATACTCGTCTCCTCAGGCCGGCATAGCGAAGACGACTGCTGTCCGTAGAGGTTTCTCTGTAGCAGCAGTTGTTTCCGTTCTAGGACCGCCTCTAGCTTTACATCAGGCGGAGTGTTGGCATATGTCGAGCTACAATAATAAAAAAAAAGTAAAAATGATCAGGTGGAAATTCGAGTTTCATTTATGAGTAAAATGAATGGCAGCTTTATCAATGTACGAGTATGTAAAAGTGAGAGGTACCCCGACGCTTGTCTGCCAACTTTACGTTCGCTATTTTGCTGCGAAATTAGTTTTTTAAACTTTTCTAACATGAACATCGCAGCGCATTAAAATGTATTCAAATGATATTTTAAACTATAGTAGTATTTTATTTAAAATGATGTATTTATTCGGTAAAAATAATAAATAAACAGAGACATATATCCTATAATAAATATATTTTTCCTACGTGAATGAAGACAAAATCAATTGTATACCTTATTTCTCAATCCTAAAAAAAACATAATTTGTAACAGTCCTAAACCTAAACGAGCTATTGTATAAAACAAAAAAGAAATTAATAGGTTTATTGTTCTGAAGTCTAGTAGAAAACCTGTAAAGTGACCTAGGAAGTGACCGGGTATAACGAGAGAGGTCTCTTCTGTCGTTTCATCAAGCTGGGTATAAGGGAGGTGACAGTTGTGTCCGCTTGTAGACACCACTCAAGCTTAACATCAGGAGGAGTGGTATTACCTGTCGCAAAGTTATAAACAATATTTTACATTCCAGCAAAAGCATAAGCTTCTACTCCGTTCCTAAAAAGGCGTGTATATGAAAGTATATATTCTAACCATCCTAATGCCAAAACAAGGCACACAACACGCAATAACTATGAATTAACACATTAAACAGTTGTTTATGGGCACGTATTCGCGAACTCTAGTATACACTGAGGGGGTTATTCTTTAAAATTACCTTCTACTTAAAATTATTAAAATTAAAGAGGTAGGAAGTCTAATTGCGGTCCCAAATGTAACCCTTGAGGTGACCTAATCACATTTCTAGATTTGGAAGTACATAGTTGTGTAGAACACTAGAAGTGTACAGTGTGGGTTTGGATTGTACATATTCGTCTCTATAAGCCGGCATAGCGAATAGTGGGACTCTTATGCCTCTGAGATCCAAATGATTTTTTATATTATTCAGACTTGACCATTTCTTTATGTATTGATTTTATTGGTGCAATTTAAATAAAACTAGATTTAATATCAAGAATAAGGTACCGCGAACAGACAATATAGATCCGAGCAAAGGTAATGAATCAGATGTGTATCGGCGACGTGTGAGAACATACGGCCAAAATATACCGTTCGAAATATAGGCTCGCGTGTATCGCAATATAGTATTAATAATCTATTAGAATAGATATTTTTATATTTAAACTTTTGTATGGATTTGAATATATAAGCCTCGCTTATATTCAAATCTTTAACCAAGCTAGGATTCGTTGGTTACGGTTAGCGTTAAAATAAGCGTCAACAATGACAGGCGCGACGATCGCGATGGTGCAACTCGTGTGAACTAAATGTGAATCATAATGTAAACGTAACAGGCGTAACTTTAACGGGCCTTCTGGTGCAAACGGCCCTTAATATTATCTTATTTTATAATAATTGTATTTTTACTAGTTTTTTCCTAATGAATGTTTGATAATTTGATTTTATTTAGGTATATAATTTGTTAATTTAAAAAAATTGTGCGTATTAATTTTAAGATAATAAAAAAAAAATCCGAGAAAAATCCATTGATGATGTGGACATTTTATTAATAATTTGATTATTGTTATTTATTAATAACAATAAATAGATACATACAATATTACGAACACACAAATATAAAAATGCAAAACAGCATCACTAACAACTTTTCACTACAACAAATTTTTCTAATGTTTGACATTATTAGTTGCGTGTGAGTTTGCAAATCGAATCGAATTGCCATTCGTAATAACTAGGATGACTTAAAGTAGACATGTGAGCCAGTTGAACAGAGTTAGACGCCCGGCTCTGATATCTACATAACGATCATAAATATATTTAAGATTTTCTCTCACCGAGCTATTCCGAAAATCACCCTGTTCATGTATTATTTCCGATTGCACCAATTTAATTGAATCTAGTTTAAATCGTCAATGTCGATTCTGTTTCATAGCAAAGTTTATGGCAATACACATGCCAGTGTTAACCCATAGTCGGGCAGCCCTCGGGCCTACAAAATAAAAGTTAAAGCTCGCCCTCTGATAAGCGCCGAAAATTTTCAATGTTTTCAAAGTTTTACCTTGATATGTGTTTCACAATTATATCTATGTTGTTTACAAGATTGTATGAATTAACTTTGTTGGATGTGGTATTTTTATATGCAATACTCGTTTATGACATTTTTTTTTAATTGTAGCTCGGCATGTGACAACACTCCGCCCTGATGTAAAGCTAGAGTGCGGCCAATGAATGGAAACAACTGTCACCTCCACTATACCCGCTTGAAGAGACGAGCATGTACACATATCCAGATTGACAGTACACACTCCTCTCGTTATATCTGGTTACTTTTAAACTATTCAACTTTGTAGTTAAGTTTATTTTATGACTACTGTTTTTGGGTAAATTGATTTTTTTTTTCAATTTTTTTTTTGCTGTATTTATTTAGAAATCAATAAATATAAATAGGCAGTCTCCTTTCCGGGGTAGTACCACCACTTTCAAGTAAGACCCGTAAAGTTAGCAGGTCGCGATTTGGGATTAGTTTGGAAGTAGGTAGTTTGATGTAAAGATAGAACTTTGCCCCACTAATTTGACTCATTCGTGTCTCACTTTCCTATTCGAACATCAAGCAGATATGTGGCTACACATGTCAGACTACTGTAAAAAACGATTCTAATGTTGTTTGTTATATTTATTATAATGCATAATACAGTAATACCTCGTTTTACGCGAGGGATACGTTACGCAAAAACTCGCGTTAAGTGAAATTCGCGTATAAGGGGGTCACGTTTAAGCATAACCAAAAGCCTCTACAAAATGCAAATCAATACATACTTTAATTCTAAAAACACATTAGGCATTTTTTTTTACGGAAAAATGTACCTATCTATTGTCTTCTTGGTTGCGTTTCGTTTACGGTCTTGTAAAATATTGTATTAACCCTGTTTTTTACTGATTGACACACGGTTAAAACACGGTCAGCATCGCTGTTTATGCTCTGTAATATGTCTAAACCTGATTAAATCTTTGAAAGAGCCATTTTAGCTGGAAATTTGAAAGTGTTACTGTAATTTATTTTTAAAGTGTATATATTTTATATATAATTTATTTACAAAGTATTTTGTAAATGCATGGTAAATTGTAAAGTTAACCTATGTATGCATGTTATCATCTACCATAGACTAGTTTATACCAGCAGAAAAGTTTTGTGCATCGTGCATCGTTTAAACCTCGTTCACACGATAGGCACCACGAGTCCAAGTTTCCAAATAACATTTTTGTATGTTTTTTGTTTCCAACACCACGTTTACGAGTTAGTTGGGAAATTGTGAGGTTTTATTATGTCTGTTATTAACGTAATTAGGTTTAAATGTGGTGGCAGACTGATAATGATTATGAAACCAGTCTGCCGCTCTAGGGTAGCAGCCACCATTTTCAAATTTCAAAGCGAATTTTGGCTGGTCAAAATTAAAGTAATAGTTAAACCAATGTCACTAACGTCAAGTGTATGAAAAGATGCCAAAATGTTTTTCTTTTAATTTTTCGGGAATGTACCCCTAATTACATCAGCCACTCTTTTATCGATATATCGATCGATCGATATGAATTTACACGATGATGCAACGCGTGTGGAGTCAATGTAAACGTAACCGTTAAACTAATCGTAAAATGTCAGTCAAAACAGTCAAATGCAATTGGACTTTAATTTAAAATAAGTGTAAATGTAGAATTTGCTATACATTATGCAGTCATTTGTTTGTCCTTTGCAATGCACACATATATTAGAAGTGGTCGCCACTTGTGAGATATTTTTTTCGATTTAGCATGGGTTATTTTTGTTAGACATTCCCCATTTGTTCAATGGTCAACCAACGTTGTCATGCCATTGTCAAATAAGCATATATCTATATGTGTAGGTACCCAGTAAGGTTTAGGCAGGTGAGTGAGCACACGAAAGGTTTTAGGAAGTCCAGATAAGGATATTAATGGATTGGCCGACATAAAAGTGACGTCATTCCACATATTTTACTATAGTCGCATGTTTCAACGTAAGTAAGCTTTTGTTGCGTATATACAAATGCGTTTTATGTATACTTAAGCTTCAAGAAAAGTTGGATAGAATTATATTATTAGATTTTTTAAAATTCAAAATAAAAAATTAAATCAAATTATTTATTTACTGGTTATGGGTTAGTAATAATAGTCTTATTTTTATGTTAGTGTTTTTCCATAACTACCCGTTAGGGTGTGTAAATGTCAAAATAATAATAATAAAGGAATAATAAAAAATACAAATGTCACATATTAATTACAATGTCAAACAATCATCTTCGAAAAAATCATTTACACAATTTTATTACTTGTAGATAGACAGTAGAATCCTGGAAACTGTTAAGATTATTCTCGAGGTGTGGCTGATTGTGAGCGTGCTCCGTTGGCCAAAGCGCGACAATCGAAGTAATTAATTAATTGCAATATATTATTTTTATCTATTCATTATTTAATTACTGTATATTCATAACAGTGCAAAGGAGAATGCAAATGAAGAAAAGTGGGCCCACAATTTTTTTCTCGAGTTTGTCGATGATTTTTAGTTAATTTTGTAGAAAAATAAATCTACTTCCTTATTAAGAATCAGTTTTAATTTTTTCATCTGAATAATTGAGTAATTAGATATTTTTTGATGCGATATTTGAGGTTATTATTATTTTAAATGCTTTAATAATTAAAATTATCTGTTTTTATGTAATTAAATATTGTCTATTAATTGGTAAATGATGTGTTGATATAATTAAAATGAATTAATAAAAAAATAAGATATTATTTTAGAATATTGTCTTGTTACCAACTATTAGGTATCAAGTGGGCCCGAAAATGGGCATTCTCCTTTGTCTTCTAAAAGAGTTTCTCTGTAGTAGCACTGGATCAAATACACTTTATTTAGCTTTAATAATATCAGCGGTTACTGCCCACACGCTGTGCCTGCAATGATGAAACGTTATATAAAAAAAAACATATAAACAGAATTTTATAGAATAAGAAAAAGAAGTTACACTAGTTAAGCAACGACAAACCTTAACATGAGATAAGGCATGTCTTTTTTAAACAAATATTTTGAATCGTTTTTTTAAAATCTGAAGCAGTATTTGTAATAACGCAACCCAGTTATCTGATGTATAAGGGTTACCTTCATGAGGGTTACATGGTTCGACCTCACGCGTTAACTTATAGATTAGAATCACGTGCATTAGCATTTTTTGGTATTTTACCACTTTTTTTTAAGCCAAACTACGTACGCATTTTGTTATATTGCCGAATTTAACCCAGTTACATGAGATTAATGGAACGTAAGTTTTTGTTAAATAGGTAGGTACAAAGAAGGTAATTTATTTAATTCTAAAGAATCCTGCCTGAACAGTTAGTTAAACACGTGGAGTTATAATTGAGAGATCCGTGTTCAAATCTCTAAAAAATTTCAGCTGGTACTAATGTAATTTTGTTATATTTACGAATTTTGCAACTGAATTCGAAAGCGAGCGTCATATGGTGAGATCACGGGCACGCTTTTTTATTTTTTTGTTTTAGTACGTCATATGACCGCAGACCGCCTGATGTTAAGCTAGAGTATCCATGAACGGAGGGACTGCTATCAGAGAAGGGGATACGCAGACAGCAGTCGCATCTGCTATGCCGGCTTTGTGAGATGCCTCTTCACACTGCGCTTGAAGGATCCCATGTTAAGGAAGGAGGAAAGACCTGGCTGGGAAGGTCGTTTCACAATTTTTTTCTTTTTTTTTTTTATTGTAGCTCGACATGTGACAACACTCCGCCTGATGTAAAGCTAGAGTGCGGTCCATGAATGGAAACAACTGCTACCACAGAGAAATCTCTACGGGCTGCAGTCGCCTCCACTATGCCGGCTTGAGGAGACGAGCATGAACCATCTAGATTGACAGTGCACACTCCTCTCTTATACCTGGCTACTTTCAAACTATTCCCGAATTTGACGGAACGACAGAAAACGCTTTCCCATTTGTACCTACATTACCTATTATTATTTTATTTAGTTGTCTTCGAAGTCCCTAAATAAAATAAACAATAAAATACGGATTTTGGCATCCTTACTCCTTAGTCCATAAAGGGGTGAACTTAAACGAGAGTTTAAGCGTTACCACTTATTTACAGCTCTTCTATAGTTTTGCTCAATGTTGCAATTATTCCACTCAAACTACAAATTAATTTATTGTCCCTTTTAACTAAAGTAATACTTATTTGATTATTCTTTTGTTAAAGATTAATTTATACAGTAGAAGTAAACAATCTTGAGAGTAGCTAGAAGTAATCGGGTATAACGTAAGGAGACTGTCCTGCCAACATAGCGGAGGTGACTATGGTCTGTCCAAACATCGGAATCTATTTAGCTAAACATTATGCGGAGTTTTTTTGTAGCTCGACATATGACAACACTCCGCCTGATCTAAAGCCAAAGCGCGGTCCATGAACGGCAACAACTACTACTACTACTACTTTCTACAGGCTGTAGTTGCCTCCCCTATACCGGCTTGAAGAGAGGAATGTGCACCATCCAAATTGAGTGCACGCAGTGTGGTGGTGGCGCGATACTGTAAAAATTACAATAAAAATAATTATTTGTCTATTCCTGGGTTAGCTAACCTGGGATCCATGGACTCCTATAGACCCCATGTGCCATGAGAATCGGGTGCCAATGGCTACACGAAAGATTCTTAAAGGTTTATTATTGTTTACGAATTTAATATAATTACTGAAAAGCGTTTTTGGTAATTAAAAAAAAAAAAGGTTAAGACGCACTAGTTTTTTACTACTTAGATAATTTATTTAATCTACATTACCAAATTCCCCGTATATATAACGAACATTAATTATAAACATATTTGTTCAGGCTTCGCCGAACAGCCCAAAGTGGTGAATTTGGAACGCGGTTTGCGCGGCGAAGAAGCGTCGCGTCAACGGAAAAAAAAGACGAACGACAACGGCGAGAGGCGCGACCTAATTTGTTTTATAATTGTATTAAATACTAATTAAATATTCATATTAAAATTTATGTTTATATTTTTCATGCCTTAACATGAAAGTGGCGACCGTGACAATTTGAAGACCGTTCCTGCCTCGGACAAATTTTTGGTGAATTTTCGCGAATTTTCCCGAGGGACACATCACCCGTCCTTGTGCAGAAGAAGTCCAGGACGTTGGATCTGATGACCAGGAAAGCGATCGTGGCAAATATTTACTGTTCCCAGTGTGGACAAAGCGACGATCAGAGGGAAGTACCATTCATCCTATTTTGTCATCCATCCATCTAGTCATATCCATTTCATTATCCATTAATTAATTTGAGCGAACAGTAATTATATTGTAATTAATATTCGCAAAAGAAATAAAATAACTCAAATTTACAAAAACTTAAAATCCTAGATAGCTATCAGTAGTGTTAACTATATCCCGTGTTGTATGTTACATAGTTAATTTTTTAAATTTAAATTAAAAGTAGGTTAATATTTATAGAAAACTGTTTAATTAGGGCATTATTTAGGCAATTTATTCAATATTTGTGTAGTTTTTAGTTGAATCAATTTTAGGTGGGAACATACCTACCATTGTCCAACATTCTATAAATGTTTTTATTTATTGGTTTAACTCTTTTATATAATTAGTTCACAGCTGTTATATAGGTCAATGACCATTTAAAAGGTACATTTTAGGCATTTTGTTGTTAATTGTACAATTTAGTTAAACATATTAGGTGGGAACCTACCTACCGGTACCTAGCATTCTATAAATGTTATTGTATTTTTTGTGTTTAACTGTTTATATTAAGCCATAGCCATAAAGTAGGTCAATGACCATTTAAAAGGCATATTAGGCATAACAAAACAACAGCACATAAGGGTTGTTTTACATTAATCTTTTGAAACAGTCAATATTAACACAAAGTTCCGCGAGTGTATAACCTGCCCTTAATTAAACACCTGCATATTATGCCCTTGTAATTGTTACCTACTGTTGGTTCTAATTGAGTTATAGGGTGCGAGGTTTGGTCTCTATTCGACCTCGTTTTTTATCCGGAATGATTGATTTAGTGATTAAGAATAAAAGAAATGAATCAACGCATTTTTCGATGTCGTCTTGTTTCGAGTTGAGCTTGGAAGTAGGATGTAACGGGAAGAGTGTGTCCTGTTAATGGATTGATTAATGTCATGGATTGCATCTTAGGTCCGCTTGCACCAGAAGGCCCCTGAAAGTAACTTTAACTATTACTTTTACGGCGACGACGTAACCGTTAAAACATTTACTCCACACGCGTTGCAATATCGTGTAAATTCATATTGTTATCGTTAAAAAAGTGGCTGATCTCGAAAAAATACATGTTTGACTTCTTTTCATACATTTGACGTTAGTGATATTGGTTTGATGATTACTTTAACCAGCCAAGATTTGCTGGTTACCGCGTTAAAGTAAACGTCAAAATGACAGGCGCGACGATGGTGCAACTCGTGTGGAGTAAATGTAAACCATGATGTAAATGTAACGGTTAAAGTAAGCGTAAAAGCAATAGTTAAAATAACTTTAACGGGCCTTCTGGTGCAAACGGTAGTCAGTAATCACATGTAGAATTACTATAAGAAATATATATTTGAAAACAAAAAGAATTTGTATACTAAATTGTGTGTGTATAACTATACTATATTGTGAAATTGGGACAAGTTTTATAGTTGAACTGAGATAAAAAGTAGGTAAATAAAATTGGTTGAAAATATACAAAACTATTGTTTCAAATGGGGAGTAGTTCTCGCCTTTTGTGTTCGTGTTGAAGTATAGCGTGTGAACGTCATAAAAATTTCCTCCAATTCCCAATGACCAGTGGTTTTTTTTTCATGTGAACTGATTACCTAAACATTTATTATGTGTTATTAAATTAATGTACTTGGACATATTTGCTTAATTTTATTTTAGATTTTTTATATGATATTCGAATCAAAATTCAACTCAAACAAATTACATTAACATACATTAACTTCTTCCTTCTAAATACAAATATCTTATAAGTATTTTATTATTTTATATATACTCTATTTATTTATTTTCTATTGTGCACCACACTTTGTTTCTATCTCTCATACTATTCTCCATCCCCTATAGGTTGCCTGGAAGAAATTGCTGCTCAGTAATAAGGCCGCCTATTGTGTTATCTAATTTTCGATAAATGTTATGTTCTGTTTTTTTTTTGTTTGCACAATAAAGAGTTTTATTATTATTATTATTAACAAAATGGTTAATATACCGATTTTATAATAAAAAGTTGATTATTTATTATTGGTACTAGTAACTTTATATGTACTTATTGGGTATTTTTTATTGCAGCTCGACATATGACAACACTCCGCCTGATGTAAAGCTAGAGTGCGGTCCATGAACGGAAACAACTGCCACTACAGATAAATTCCCAGCCACGTGTTTCCTCCTCCCTATAACATGGGTTCCTGAACACAGCAAGAAGAGGCAGATCACAAAGCCTGCGGCTGATGTCTGCGGATCCCCTTCTCTGACAGCAGTCGCCTCCGTTCATGGATCGCTAATTAAAAAAAAATTACAGCTATTGAGGAGACGATATTATAAATTAATAAAAAAATGTTTCAACTAGGAATCGAACCTAGGACTGCAATCACAAATGCCGTAGACGTTCATTGTGCGTGAGGTGATCACCGTCTGTAGTCTGTGATATCTTCCAGGAAAGACAGGAGAGTCTTCACGTCCCTGCACACCTCCAACAGCGTCCCTGCCGCCATAACGACCGATATTATTAGTGTTGTTACTTTGTATTTAGGTAAAATATGAAGTAATCGTCATACATACAAATGTCAGTAAATGTTAAATGCAGTATAGCTGTTGGTATATACCATTAATATAAAGCAAACACGCGATACGGCCCATACACGACGATTGCATTGTAATCGACGACAAAATGCAAATTAAATTATTGTCATTTTATATACAGTTTGATTGGGTTTTGCAATATTATTTTTTACAGAGACAACTGCTATCATAAAGAAAAGACTGTCGGCAGCAGTCACCTCCATTATACCGACTTGGAGAGGCGAATGTGAACTATTGGGAAGGCACACTGCCCTAGTTAAAGCAGGTTTTTTTAAAATTGTAGCTTAACTTAACCATAAACGGAAACAACTCCTATTACAGATAAATTTCTACAGGTAGCAGTCACCTTCGCTATTACAGCTTGATGAGACGAATGTGCTGTCCAGATTGACAGTACACGGTCCTCTCTAAATTGATCCCAATACGCGATAAGGTCACTTCACAGATGTTACATTCAAACGTGGTGGTACTACTACTCCAGGACGATAGACTGGACTAATAACCATCATCAGTCTCCCTTTATCTGCTTTTTTAATTAGCTTTAAGTATTTATTAATTTATTGTATGTAAATTTAATTATCTTTAATGTCTAATACACCCTGTATGTGTAGGTGAAACATAAATTCGGCCATACCTCCCCGTGCCAGCCTGCGCCCGTACCTTTTTAATTGTACTACAATGTATGTTATGAACTATGTTACTATATTGGATTTATTTAATCGATTTAATGTCTAATGTGCCATGTCGACACACATTAATATTACTGGGACAAAGACAACAACCGAGAATTGAACCCGCGACCTGCTGCGTAGACAACTGGCACCCTGCAACAAAAATTTTCCATTTGGAAAAAAGTAAATGTACGATTAGTAAAAGGTTAGTTGTATCATCTGGTTGTGTCTGTCGTTTGGACGTCGGCCAATAGAAATTGATTTGCGAACTTTACATCTTTAATTGCTTAAAAATAGACAAGGAGTGTCATCTTTCATGCTTCTCTGAAGTTAGAAAGATTATTTTTTTAAGTGCAGCACCGCTAGTTTTGCTGGTAGTACACAATAAGTTGAGAACAAAAAAGATGAAATCAATATAAAAATGAAAGGAGTAGTTAACGAAACAAATGAATTAGAGAAAGATAATGTTTATTGCCACTGACTGTACGTAGTGTTGGCAGTTTTTAAAACTTTGTATTATATACGGTCAACAAAAAAACCAATTAATATATTTTTTTTCATTATTTATAACATTTATTTTAACTCTGTATTCTAAATAATTAAATACGCTAGCTTTTATGTAGAAAAGAAAAAAAATAATAAAAAAAATTGTTGAAAAATGCGTGAACAATAATTTTATAAGAAAAATTAGTTTTTAATTCGATTCTAGTGGTTTTTGTGAATCGTACAGGGTTGAGTGGGGTAGACATGTGAGCTCACAAAGGTTAATGGATGTGCTCGCGTGCTACCCGCGATTTCAGTTCTGCTACCAACATTTAATTGTTCCGTGGAGACGCGCCATTTTATCCGACACAAAATTTTTCATTTCTTCTATTTTACTTTTTTTTATTGCAGCTCGGCTACTCATATACTCGTATGAATGTTGCAGAAATAACAGTTGACAATCAAGTTGACAGTGCACACACTTCTCTCTTCACTCGGCTAGTTTCAGACTAAACCCGAAACGCGAAATAGTCTATTGGGTCTTATTACATTTGGAAGTGGTACCCCGGCAGACTGGGCTAATAACCATAATCAGTCTGCCTACTACAATTTAAAATACTATAGAACAAATTACATTAGTACTATACAAAGATAAGTTTTTAAATTAGTGGTGCTAAAGGATAATCCTTCAGGCAAACAAAACACATGTTCAGTTTCAGGGGTTTCGAGTGTTTTAACACTACAAATAATCAAGTTATTGCTATTTTCAACCGAGTGACTTTGTTAGGAGTGGAGCTGCAAAGTTTGTTGTTAAAATTAAACAAGTAAATTTTGTTAACATACAATAAAATACGATACAATTGTCACGCCTTTTTGAATACAAAACATACGTTTTGAATAAGTCTTGGTTGTATGTTGCCGAATCAAGCCAAATTGGTAATTTGTTAAGGCTTCGTTTTTTCATCGAAGGAGCGTTATATTTTGTATAGATATTGCACAAAAGAAAAAGTTAGGTGCCGCGCATCCGCCGCCCATTTTGAATATTGTAAATGGGTAAGTATTTTGCAAATAATTTTGTTTTATTTTGCAAATGTTAGTCTAGGGCGATTTCGATATTTAAACTAGTAGTAAGTATTAAGAGTTAAGATCTAATTTAGTAAGTAAATAATTAGTAACGCAGTTTAATTTGTAACAAATTTAGACTTTTCAAGTTGTAATTTACAACAGTCAAACAATCTTAGTGAAACCGATTTTCCACTTGATTATTTCGCAGTTTTTCGGGCGTCATCGATGTCGCCATTGCCTACATACAAGTCGCTGTGACATTTACGTCTTGCACGTCCACCGATCTCGATCGTGGGAGTGTTAAGTCGACTGCGTAAACCGAACGCAACTCGAACGAATTGATTATCCGAATCGATTTCTTCCTAACGGAGAATAGAAAAACACGGAATATTCATATCGAAATAAACTTAAACCTGCCTATTATTTTCCAAGTCTTCGATTGAAAAGACACGTTTGTTTTCCGCGGTTACAGATCTATTCAACCGTTTGACTTTCATAAGGCACGACGACGCAACCGAAGCACGAATGCGGTACAATTACACATTGTCGCTAATCGCACGATTTCGCCAGACGCGGCGAGACGTGACGCGTCACGCATTGCCAACGTTTTTATTTCTGCCAATGACGAGTGTTTGCTGGTATAGTGGGCAGTGAACGGTCGATTCGAGGCGTCCACCCGGTGGGAGTGATGCGACATTTTTTGTTGTTTAACACACGCCCACTGTGTCTGGTGAAATCAACTCTTGAGCAACTCACACTGCAGTAATTTCACTTGAAAGAAGATGAATGAACAAAGGGGTTAAAATCGCATTCGCTTATGAAGCGGAGATTTATAATTATATATTTAGGTAGTTAAATAACATAAGATGATGACATGACATAAATAACAGACGTCATACATTGTCTACATACATAATAAGCATATACCTAACATACAAAAGCAATAATCTAATATCAGATAGTCAACTACATCTATTATAAAGAGAGCATGATCTCACGATTTTATACACTTAAATAACAGTTAAAATTAGTAACATAATCCAAGATTTATCTATGGACCCGATATTTAGCTTTTGTATATTTATCCGCCATTATGACTAGCACATCTGTTCGATGCGCACGCGCCGGTCATCCCCGCCAAATTGACGGTGCAACGAACTTTAATCTTTAACAATCTGAAAACCTTTTTAGTAGCTATATTGTTGTGCCGCCACAAATTGATTCATTCTTAAATTGAAGATTAGGTTAACTGTTTTTTCTTAAGTTTCGTTATTTACTACATTAGACTTGTAATTTACTCTTTTTTGTCTTAGCTAACACAAAATTGTATTTTTTTCTGTTGTTTGTCGATACTTAATAACAGCTAACTTTCCTAACGTTAAATGACGATAAAAACTATTCGATATTCAATATTGTGTCGTAAAAAAGGACAAACAATTTGCATCACATTTGATCTTTTAAATAAAATAAAACATTCATGGAGTGATATTCGGAATAGAGCAAGATGCACGCCGACGTAATGGTCAAGTTATCGACGTCGATACATCGCGATGTTATCGATAAGATTCACACGTAGCACACGCTTCGGCTCGTCTGTCAATAGAGAGGCATTGTCGATGAGTATCGATAGAAACCTTTGTCGATGGCGGTCCTGTCACTCAAACTTCTTTGGGATTTTGTGGCCTCATCGATCGATATGATTGGAGGTATTAAGTTGTGTAAAGACATCCGCTATCGATATATCGATCGGGTGGAGTAATAGAGAGATAGATTCTCAAACAGATTTCGATGGCTGTTCAATGATTTTACTGACAGCGCGAGATTAGTATTTCTTTTAATCCTTACGAAATGATGTTTTTTACATACACTCATACATTTGCGAAATATATTATGCTTACATGAGTCACATACACAAACAAACATTTAATATTTATTATCGGTTATTCATTGCTAATTAGTATGGTAATAAAACGGTATATTTTTAATAATAAATTATCATGATAATTAAAAAAAAATCAACAAACACACAACACCCTGGCTGAGATGGTGATCGAAACCACGTCCTCCGATATTCACCTGAATGGCTGACTACTAAGCTACATATGGCGCTTAAAGTAATAGTTTGAAATTAATTCGTTCTTTCCATCGGCAGCATTTTCAACTTTTATCACTATAATTATTATTATGTTTTAATAGGTAAATGGGTAAACAAAGTAGTCTTCGTGTTACGTTATACGTAGCAACAAAGTAACAAAAGTTAACAACCGTAATACAGTCTCGCCCCAAATCTATTGTGTCATAATTTAGGGTGGAAAACATTAAAAAGTTCCCAACAAATTTGGAGATAAAATGTCAATAGCCTTGGGCCGGCGGCTGACCGCACGACCTGCCCCAAGCGCCCTTGACTTGAGAAGAACAGGGTGAGATGACCGCCCCCTCAGATTGTGTCCCCCTTTGGCTCCTTGCCGCACTTTTTATTAGCTATCTTAAGTAAAAGTTTGCAATTATGCACTTGAAGAGGAGCTTTCTTAGCCTTTTAATTGTTATGACTCATATTATATACTTTACTAATAGATATATAGCTATTACTATGTGTATACTTATACATTTTTGTATCGAATCGATAGCTATCGAATAATGAGTAAACTATTCGTAAACAAGTTTTTGTAGGTTGGACGAAGCGGTAGAGGAAGGATCTCACTATCAATGAGACCCGTGTTCAAATCTCGCTAAATGCTGGCTCATTAGCCTAACTAATAACTATGTTATATGTACTTTAGTCGCTCAGTATCTGTGATCAAGCGCTAGTATAGGCATTTTAAAAATATGTGATTTTTTAAGAGTTACAGATGGTAACAGAGGTACAAGCAAGCACGCGCTTAGTATGGACATTTAAAAAAACAAATGTAATACATGTACTCATATGAGCATGTTTTCATACTGTTTCAAGAAGCAAGAAGTAAAACACGCTCACACTTTGAAAGCTGCGCATTACTTGTGCTCGTACTCGATGCCTTAAATTTGTTGCAAGAAACTGAAACTTAAAAAAATAATAAATAAAAAGGTATTAAAATCAGCTGATCAAAACATTGTCCCCTTGGAGGTTTTATTCCGAGGAGTTTTAGAGGGGTGGAGTGGGAATGTCCATTGCACCCCTCAACCACCCTCTCATTCATGAAAAAATGCCCCATTTTAGTGGAGATTTGTAAAAAATATTTACCTGAATTTTTTATCGTCTTTATTTAGTTTTTTTTTGTAGTGAAATTGTTGGTAATTTTTTTTTAATTTTACTTAAATAGGCATAGTCTTTGAAACCTAAAAACTGAATAGATTGAAAATTTGTATCAGGAATCCTTAATCATACAACATGAATTATCCGAAGTTGCAGGCAGTAGTTAGTTATTAATAAATATTTGTTTCGACCGAGAATCGAACCCGGGACCTCTGCATAACAGACTGGTGCGCTAGATAGAAAATTACAAGACCACGTAGATTACTTTATATAACTCGAGTTTCATAAAAATACACGTTAACAATAAAATGGGGACACTTTATTCTTACGCCATGTTCTTCATTCATACTTGACCACGTCGTTGTACCGATGGCTGCACAAGCTTTCTTCAATCACGCCTTACTCCGGAAGCCGATTAGTCTCACTGGACAAAAGAATACCTCTTTTAAATACACTTCGAATGATATCTATAGTACGATAAATTTAATTTTTATTTAGACTCAAATATCTATTTATTATAAAAAAGAATGGTTCACAATCATGATTGTTATTAACCCAGTCTGCAATTCCGTGATAATACAAGAGGAATTATCGTTTAAAAAAATTAAATTATGTTGAAAATTCAATAAGATAAATTACTATTTTGTTTAAATTAAATTAGTGGAACACTTATTAATATTACATAATTATATTAAATAGTACATACACATATAAAAAAAAACGTATTAACATTATTAAAGTCCGACTTTTGACAGAAATTTTAAATTGGTACCTTTGCTTTTACATTTTTTTTAACATAATAAAATATATGAATATATAAATAGATAACAGTTAGTTTTTTATGCGTATAACTTTGCATATCCACCACTAAATTGAAACAAAAGAAGGTGTATATTATCTATAGATGAAACCAAATTTCTGAACAAAACGCTTAAGTACAAATAAAATGACATGTAAAAAGTCAACGATAAGGTTGAAAGTTGTATGCTCTCAGATTAATTTAAGTAGTGTAGAGTATTTTGAACCATTTCCAATCAGTTTGATGTTAGAATTCACGCGTGGCTGCTATGAGAGTGTTATGAAAATTGTTAAGTCATTTCGTTGATGGTCCTTATGTCCTTGTAATAAGACACACCTCATTTAATTCTCGAGTTAATTTCCTATTTAATACATCTCTAAAACTAATTAGTTCTTTATCATGATATACCTATAAATACGTAGGTATATATAACGCTTAGCTGTGTAGTCGTTGCTTTCGCTAATGGATTGTGTTGATAGTTTTTAGCCCCGTGTGCCGTCCTAGGGTAGGTGACTGTTTGTTGACAAGAAGTTGACATTTGTCTGTGGTAGTAGTTGCTTCCGTTCATGGACTGCACTCTAGCTTAACATCTAGCATATGCAAAACAACAATAAAAAAAACTTTGTGAAGTGATTTCCTCACTCCTCAAGTCTCATTTTAGGCTGAGCTTGGAAGCCTTACCGGCATGTGACCATGTTAAGGTACACAGAAATGTAGTTCCTACTATGTCGGCTTAAGTAGATGAATGTCCACTGTCCAGATAGACAATATTTTTCGTGGATAAACTTTAGATAATTTCACGCATACAAAATAACGTAGAGACCTTTGCGCCCTCACGGATTCTTACTGAAATTGAAATCGAAATGTTTAGTATAAAAAAAGAACTAGAAAAATATAGAGAACAGCAGGTGCGGTCATCGACACTTCTTATTGGACACCTGTACGATCCCGCACCACTGCCTTCTGCGGAAGCAATCGAAGGTAATGTCGGCGTAAAATAACCAATTCGTGGTAACGAGTCATTGTTACCAGCCATATTGATTTCTAATCGTCGGTCCATGAAACTAAGCACGCACTATCAAATAACAAAACACTATAACTAATTACTATTAGTTAAGTTATAATTAGAAGTAACTGTAGATGTGTAATGAGAGAGATCAACTGACAGATTATCTCACGTCTGTGGGAAGATTTAACAGTCCGAGTGTTAATCAGGAATAGATCTATAGCCACCTATCACACGAAAAAGTATAGTACAAAAGACATCGATATATATGTACCTATGTATTAATGTAGACATTTGTTATACATTGTACAGAATGGAAATCGTTGTATATTTCAATGCAAAAAACTTTCCCGGCTGCTTTGATTAAACACATAGCCGCAAATACCAATCAGACTCCTTCATTAGTTCCCGTCGAGGAAAACAATCAATATTCATATCCCATGCGAAATCTTAATAATGCCGTGTGCGGGAAAAACTTGATAGATGATCCGGGGACCGAGCTCCGCATTCGCAGAACGAAATTAAAAAGAAAACAAGCTATATCACTTAGAGCACACAGAGGCGTTTTTTATTAAAATTTCTACATATCTGGAGCGTTATCGTTCTCGGCCGCGACCCCTCCCGCCGCCGCACCGTTCTGAAACCGAAAAACGGGACAACAAATAAAAATTCCCGGGAAAGAGTGAGAGCGGGACGCGTGGAATACGAAAATTATAATTGCCAACTGTACGTAAATTAACACCGAAGATTTCGCGCGCTTTTTCTCGTGTCCTTTTCTAGCATTTTCTTTTTCCTTATGGGAGAGAGAGAAGGATATCAGTCGTCGGTTCGTCTTCGACGGCATGATTTACATACATGCTGCTCACAAACACAATAATGGACAGCGACAGTGCTGAAAACGGAAAATCGAAGGAAACGACTCGAGTTCGAACGAATTTATTTTTGTCGATTTATAGTTCTCGCAGTCGCGTCGGAGAACGCTGGATAAAGCCCGATGCATAATGAAAGTGGCAGATGCATTTGCGAATAGTTTACATTGCATTCTATTCGTATGTCTTGCAATTTATTATATACTTTGTTATTTTATATGTGAAGTTAAATTCACTTAACGATTCAAATATATGTAAAAAATAATATGAGTACATATGTGGAATTAACTTTGTTTATTTCATGCCTGAACCACTGAACGCCTTTCGATAAAATTTTTTCAAGGAGATAGATTACATCCTAATCATTCTCAAGTCAAATGCGTGCGAGGTTGCGGGCAACAGCAAGTTTTATATATTTGTGAAAATTGGGAAGATATGTTTTTTAATCACGCGTATTTAGCATAGTCATGGGAAAATCTGCACAAATAGTCGGAAATAAAGATGTTACTTTGTATTAGAGGTTTGCACCACAATTGGAAAAATCAAGAAAAATCATCTACTAACGGATATTAAAATCTCAACTCTATTAATAAATTATCTTTCGTTTATATATTTTTGTATTCAATAACTAAATTGTTCGAGTAATATGTTATCTGTATGAAACAGACCGGAAATAACCTTTTTTAAAATGCCTATACTAAGATAGTAAAATCAAAGTACCACATTTGCATTGGTACCGGTCAATGAGATTTGAATACGGACCACATCGATCGTGAGTTCACGCTTTCTGCCGCTAGACCGCGGCCGCTCTTATTTACTTGATAATATTTTACATATAATAGCGTCTTATTTCACAGAACCAATATTATTATCTACAAAAAAAATTCCATCGAACATTGACAACATGCGCAACCAGTCAACATCGTAAACAATTTTTTCTTACAAATTACAGCAACGAAGAAGCCTCACTAATCTGACGCACACACAGACACTAGGAGGCACAAAAACAATGGCAAGGCGACATGGGTTGACCCCGCGGCCGCATCCACCCCCATGTCTTACTAAAGCTTCGTCTTGTTCACCCCAAATACAATTTCGTCACAACTTTTTTTTTTTTTTTTAAATAGTAAACAGTTTAACATATTGTTATAAATTAAGTGAAGATTTAAATGTTACATAGTGGTGATGTAATTGTTTTTCTTCATGTAATTTGTGACTAAATTAGTATTATGACGAATATTGAGCAACCCGTCATTCGTTGCCTCCCTGCAACCTCGCGAACCTCGCCTCTTCGCCCCCCGGTCGGTGGTAGCGCCGCGCGTGCAATTAATATGCCAGGCCGGCCGCGTGTGTTGCAACATAAAAATCTTGATACTTGGAGACAGTTGTTCATACTATAAAATTTATTAAAATTGCTTTATTGGTGCATTTTATCCAGGTTTATAGAGATATAATAGTTTATGCAGTAATAAGTAGTTGCTTTATTAATAAACTTGGAGAAATAGATATAATTTCATATTAATTACTATTTAAATGTTTATTTAAAATATATTTTTTAAAGTAATTATCTTTATTTAAAAAACCAAACTATTGTAATTTGTAAAAATAAGCAATACATTGTCAGTTTCTTGTTTTGAGATTTTAAAGAATATCAGAAAAATTAGTTCATTTTTTGGGGAAAACATTTATTCCCAATAAAACGCATCTTAATCGTGGAATGTGCAAAAAGGGGAAGTAACAAAAAACAAATAAAAAAGACTAACTAAACGCTAATTACAAAGATCAAACAGTCGCGGTTGACACGTAACCCGTCCAAGTTTTCTTTTGCGAAAGAAGAGAGAGAATTTTTGATCAATAATTGTCACTGGGCGGTCTCCTTTAAGGGGGGTAAGGTCGGTGGGTCCTCAAAGGGGAGGGGGGTCGGCTTGGGGGTAATTACCAGTGCGTTTTGTTACCGAGATGATAGGCGCGAAAAATGGCTTGCGCGTGCCTACGTGTTCTAGTTTTGAATATTCAGTCTCAGCCGCTTTCTGATGAAATATTGAACAGTGAGTAATTTATTCCTGAAGGAGAATTTACGAAGGATATTGAAATTAGGGACTGACTGTTCGTCGCCGTATGCACTGAACTTTATTGGATTCTATAGAAGTGCTTTCATATTGGTTTCATATTATTATATCTCCGTACAATCTAAGCTTTTCATAGAATGGATACTGAGTATTCAAGGTCATTGGGTAACCTAATAAGTAACCTTAGATTTTTTTAAAATTGTAGCTCGGGCATATGACAACACTCGTAAAGCTAGAGTGCGGTCCATGAACGTCAATAACTGCTACCAGTGCCGGATTAGCCACGTAGCAAGAGTAGCAAATGCTACAGGCCCCGCGAATTTGGGGGCCCCGCGCTACAACGCCTGTCTGACCGTAATATAAAAATATTAATTTAGATAGGACCGTAAAATATCTTGCATGCCTTAAACGCGAAGCTCTTTAGGCTATGCTTCACTTCCACTTATTTACTAACCTAAACTTGAGAACCTAAAGCAACCCCAGGGGCCCCTTGACAGAATTTGCTACAGGCCCCGCGCTAGCTTAATCCGGCACTGACTGCTACCACAGATAAATTTCTATAGGCAGCAGTCGCCTCCGTTATGCCGGCTTGAGGAGACGAGTATTCACAATCCAGATACAGCAGTGCACACTCCTCTCGTTATACCTGGCTACTTCCAAAGTTATTCCGAAACGCGACAAGATCAGTCGCTTCACGGGTGTTACATTCGAAGGTGGTAGTACTACCCCAGGACGGCAGACTGGACAAATAACCATCATCAGTCTGCCTACCATTCTTTAACAGTGTCCATAGGCACTGAGCGTCAAAGTATATATAACAAAGTTACATAAGTCAGAATTTAGCGAGGTTCGAACACGGGTCTCATCGATCGTGAGTTCACGGGTTCTACCACTAGATTACGGCCGCTCTTAATATAAATGTTGCTTTTTTAAACATAACAATTTGCCAGCGACAAAATAAATATTTACATCAAGTTAATATTGGATTTTTGGTGGGTATTATCTGCCGTAGGTTATCTCTATTGAATATTTTTTCTTAACTTTGAGAATAATGGTGGATTATCAACCTTTAGGGTGGTTTGCACCAGAAGGCCGGTTAAATTAACTTTAACTATTACTTTTACGGCGACAACTACCGTTAAACGTTTACATTTACTCCACAACGCGTTGCAATATCGTGTAAATTCATATTGTTATCATTAAAAGGGTGGCTGATCTCGAAAAATAATAGAAAAACATATTTGGCTTCTTTTCACACATTTGACGTTAGCAACATTTGTTTGACGATTATTTTAACTTTAACCAAGTCAAGATTCGCAGGTTACGGTTAAGGTTAAAGTAACCGTCAAAAATGACAGGCGCGACGATGGTGCAACTCGTGTGGAGTAAAATATACAACGTAATGTAAACGTAACGGTTAAAGTAAACATAAAAGTAATAGTTAAAGTTACTTTAATCGGCCTTCTGGTGCAAACGACCTTTAAGAGTTTGTGAATATGTTGTGGGCAAATGATTTGTTTTCATTTTCACTTCAAAATCTTGTTAACAGTTCTTTACTAGAAGCTATTTTTGACTTGACTGAGACTTGGCTTGATTGATGAAAAATGCGTGACGCCGGATTCAAATACTTAAGGACTTTGACAATAGCAATTAGTTTTAAATAATACACGTAAAAGAAGAGAAGTATATTAATATACACGCATATCTCTTTTTCTATTGTATATATTATTTACGTCTATTGCAAAAGTCAATTAAAAGAATATAATAGATATAGGCACCTACTTTGAAGTATGTACTTATATGTTAATATAATACGTAGATTAATGTTAAAAACATAGCTAATTAATGCGAAGGATGTAGATAGGAAGAATTCAAACAAACAACAAACAAGCGATTGCACTTAGTAAGGGCGCAATATGCAAATTCATGCTTTATTTTGGCAAGTATGAAGTGTGTACGCGAGTGGGCGTGTGCTGGATATGCGATATAAAACTGAATAGAGTCGCTTTATCTATTTCCTTCGTCTCAGGTTCTTTCTTTTCTTTTGCTACAGGTCCTATTCTCTTTTCGTTTTAGTTCTTCTCATGCCGGCTACAGTTCCTCACGTCGCGAATCGTAGTAGTTTTATCGAAATAAATATCTACTATTACAACGATTTAGATGTATATATAACCACTTTTTAATTAAAATTAATTTCGAAAAAAAAATACTTAAATAAAAAATGACAATTCTATAGTTTTTTCTAATCGTATCAAGGGACAAGCAGTGTAAGAAAACGAGGGTGGTTAATGAATAAAAAAAAATGTATTTTTTACTTTCTCCAGTGATTAGTTACCCTTATAATGAGGGATGAATTCGTGTGTGTACGTACCCTTATAGATGCTTATATTTTTAGATATATTTTAAAGCTTTTGTGAATTTGGGACGTGTCTAGGGATTTCGCGTTTCGGTTTTTGATTAAGAACGTATTTCAATCAAATTCTTTTTTAAATTTGCATTCATCGTCAAAATATATTGTCATTTGTTACTATTATATGACAATCCAATTTATTTTTATTTAAAACAAATTTGACATGTATTTGTTATTATTAAACTATGATGAAAAATTATAAAAACAAAGTAACCAACTCGCACACAGCCCGAGCTGGATCCAATCGAATCATAACAAGAGCTGGGTATTTCAGGAGGCTGTCCGGTTGGTGGTGGTGATGGTGCACATTTGCCTCTTCAAGCTAGCATAGCATGCATCTTTAACAGACGGTGGTCACATGCCGATCTGCTATAAAAAACTTAAATAATTCTATTGATTGGTGAAAATCCCTGCAGTAGTTTCCGAGATTAACGCGTATAGACAGAGAAACGTGGCGTGCGACTTTTTTTATTGCTACAATACCATCTACGTCATAATTCGTTAATTAGAATAATAATTAATGTATTACGTTTAATATGGCCAAGACTCGAACATCTTATTTAATACTATCGGCATTACACGTTAAACGTTAATTTTTAACGCGCTAATTATCACGCGTTGGACGCAGCCATTATCATCAACGCTAACGCAAGTGGAGTCGTAGCATTAGTAGTGAAAAGTTTCATATAATAAATGTTGAAATAAATTCGTCACATATCTTCTGAATAGAATTTTGTTCCCTCAAAAACTCTCTCGTTGGAATGGGGGGAGTATGGTGTGCGAGTTCTCAAGTTAAATTAAGAATGTGAGTTTGCCCTCGCGGTCTGTTATCTTACCCACTTCGTTTGTTTACAGGGACTTTTTTTACCTTTGACATTGTCGACTTTTTCCTACATCGTGTTTCATTTACTTTTTATAATACATGCATATATCTATAGGGTATGTATATAACTTATATTTTACATTTTCTATGTGCGTTTATTACTTAAGATTCTTCCTAGTCGCATATTGTCTATGGCCTCTGTGATTTCTAGTCAAAATAATTATTCATTATTGAGAGTGTTTGGCGCGCTTTTGCCCGGGAAGGTTGAGGTGTTTTTTTATCCCTTTCCTTAATTAGTTTAGTGGTTATTATTGTGTAAAATTGGTGTTATTTTGCGTAATTTTATGCTGCGCATGTGAGTAATTGTGGAAACATTAAAATTCACTCTATATGAGGCAACAGAAGCGGTTTTTTTTTGTGGTTATCCCACGCCGTGAAAACGCTCATATTGTGACGTGACCGGGCGAATTGCCGCCAAATACTCCAAGAAAGCGTCAAATTGTAAAACACCATTGCAATTTGATGTAAAAACTTCAAGAATTTACTACAAATGAGATATATATTATATTACTGAAGACATGGCTGTATGGGCTTTGTTCCCTTTGCCTTCCCAGAATGGGAGAATTAACAAAAAAAAATTCATTATTGACAAAAATTTATGGTTGCGAAACTTAGCGGGTATTAGGGACACATTTTTTACTCGCGGCACGATTTCACTTTTTTTTTAAATTACCGTTAATATAATCAGAAAACAAAATAGGTAGGTGCTTATACAAATTAATAGATAATAATATATTTAAAAAGCACATTCGTCTCCTCGGGCCGGCATAAGGAGGGCGACTGTGGCATGTAGGAATTTGTCTGTAGCAGCAGTTGTTCTTTTCCTTGACTGCTTTCTAGCTTTATATCATGCGGATTGTGTGCTGTGCAGTGCTACAATTAAATATATATATATATTTTCGGGTACACGGAAGATTTATATATTTTTTGTAATACATATAGATACGTCATGTGTTTGTGTGTTGGATTTTTTTTACGTCTTATTCGTATTAAGGGATTTTGGGGAAGGTGTGTTTTAAGGATTACCTCCCTTTTGAAGTACGAGAGTAAGGTTTAAAAGAGACGGAGGTGGTGTTTGCTCATTCGTATGTAGCATGAAAATAATCTGTCTAATATGTAGGGAAGTACAATGTCTTGGAGATTTTCTGTATTATGTGAACATCAAAGATCATATTTCGTTTCATGATTTTTTTAATTGCAGCTCGGCATGTGACAACACTCCGCCTGATGTAAAGCCAGAGTGCGGTCCATGAATGAAAACAACTGCTACTACGTCGCCTCCACTATGCCGGCTTGAGGAGACGAGCATGTACCATCTAGATTGACAGTGCACACTCCTCTCGTTATACCTGGCTACTTTTAAACTGTTTCCGAAACGCGACAAGGTCACTTCACAGGTGTTACATTCGAAAGTGGTGGTACTACCCCAGGACTGGGCTAATATCCATCATCATTCTACCTACCACTCTTTAACTTTAACTCCCTGCCTCCCCTTGGCGACGCCCTTGTTTAGAGATAAAGCTAGTTCTGTACAATGTTTGTAGTTAGTAATTTAAATTATAGAAAAAATCCGTGTTATGTTGACAAACTAGAAAACCACAAAAGTTAATTAATATCTAGGAAAAAACAAGTGTAACGAACGTCGGGGCATATCTGAAAGTAAGGCTTTTGTGAGAAATACATTGAAGCGTGTCGAATGAGGTGGGCAGAGCGATATAAAAAGAGTTAAGACCGTGTGACTTGAAGGTGTCGTACTTTTGTACCTACCTATATTCTTTTAGGTCTATTTTAGAGTAGAATTAATGAATGAATGAATCGAAATATTTATATTTAATTATTTAAAAAAATAATTAACTAAAATTCTGATTTATATTCTCTATTGAGTAACAATAAATTTATGGCCATCTTAAAGTCGTGAGTCGGTAACGGGGAGGGGGTGAATATTTAAATATAATAAATACATAAATAAAATATTTACAGAAACAGATACTATTATAAAATGTACTAAATACTTTATATAAATTAAATATGATCGCATTCAGTCAGATTTTAAGTGCGGTTCATGAACTGAATCGAACTGCTACTACCGAGGAATGTTTACAGGCAACAATCACCTCCACTATGCCGACTTAATGAGACTGGACTACTACTAAGCTAATTCAGATTTAAGGGTAAAAAATACCTAAATTAGTAAAAACAAATGAAATTACAGCATACATCATTTTATTCTATTCTATACTTTTAGTAGATAGCGCCGTGAAAAATTTCCACAAAAGAATTTTCTTTTGGTAACAAATTTTTACATTTCTACAAAGAGGAATGGCGGTGGAGATGGCAAATGCACGACACATGGATCTAGTCTAGTTTGTTTTTGTTACTCCTTTTAAAATATGTTTTGCTTCTTTCCCCTCTATTTTCCCTTTATGTTAGTTTTCTTTGAAAATACATTTCCAGAAGGAATAATTCTTTCTTAAATTGAAGAAGAATTTAGGTAAAACATTATTCTTTCAGAAAACTCAAGATTTTAAATGTATATTTTAACTCACGTATATTAAGTCTGGTATATACCAGTGTATATACACATTATACATAGATCCTAAAAAGAAATATGTATCTGAAATTATTGTCTTGGGGTAGTACCGCCACTTTCAACGGTAACACCCTTGTGAAGTGACCTTATCGCGTTTTGTGATCAGTTTGAAAGTAGTCAACTATAACAGGTGGAGAGTGCACTGTCAACTATGGTGCTCGTATCAAGCCGGTATAGCGGAGGAAACTGTAAAAAATTAATTAAAAAAATAAGTGCAAAAATTTCTCTGTAGTAGCAGTTGTTTTTCATTCATGGACTCCACTCTAGCTTTACATCTAATCAGCAAAAAAAAAATCAGGCAGACGGATGATGATTATTTACGATTAAAAAAAATATACATATGTGCCTGAATTTCTGTAAAAATGAGAGTATCTACGGGGCAATATTTGCGTATTAAAATTAGCAAATTACAGTTTTGGAAATAGCATGAGTCTACGGAAGGTTGTCGTGTGATTGACCTAAAAGACAAGAGAATGTCCACTTTTTTGACCGATTTGTTTCGGAGTTACGGTGGGCGGAATTGGCTACTTAAAGATTGTATGCTTTAATCTTTTTGATATCTTAATTTGGAATATTCGATCTATAATAGATTAAGTTTTTGTCAAATCTTGTTTAAATAAACAGTTAAGTAAAAGTTAGTTTGAAGTTACAAAAGATGATTTTTAACGGTTGTGACGTTGTCATATTATTCCTTTGATGATTAAACTAATAGAAAAAATAGTTTATTTCATCTGAAAACTTAGAGTATAGTAGCGGAAAACACTGCAAGGCTGAACTGTAGGTGGCAGTCCCAACGCCTTTTTTTCAAATCAAATCAAATCAAATAATTTATTTACTAGTTATGGGTTAGTAACAATGGTCTTATTTCTATGTTAGTGTTTCTCCATAACTACCCATTTGGGTGTGTAAATGTCAAACGGAATAATAATAATGTTAAATAAAATAATAATAATAATAAAAAATTAAAAATAATAATAAAAAATTAAGAAAATTATAATGTCAAATATAGAAATTACAATGTCAAATCATCTTCTAAAAAATCACTCACAAAATAATAGCACTTCTCTATCAGAACACATTTTAATTTTTTCTTGAAAATTGGCAGCCGCATGTCCTTCATAAACAAAATAAATAATTATAAATAAATTAATGCTCAAAAAATAAAATAAAATTGTGATGTTTAACAAGTCTAGTAGTCTGGGATAGTAACTCCACTTTTGAATGTAACACCCAGTTGCATTTAGGAAACTGTTTGGAAGTACGAAAGGAATGTGCACTGTCAATTTGGATGATGCACAATCGTCTCCTCAAGCCGGCATAGCGGAAGTGACTGATGCATGCAGAAATTACGCCGTGGTAGTAATTGTTTCCGTTCATGGACCGCACTCTAGCTTAACATCAGGCGGAATGTTGTCCTATGCCGAGCTACAATAAAAAAAAAACCGATAATTAATTAGTAAGTATTATACATTAATTTGCCCGCTTCCGTCTTTAAACAGTAAGTAATAAGGGCTATTATTATTTTACAATAAGAATAACTATTTATTATTATTATAGAAGTTAATTTTACAAGTTTATAAAGTTATTGAGATACCGTCCTCAAATTAGAAATTTACTATTTATCTCGGTTTTCTTTCTTTATTCCTTATAATGATGTGTATATAATAAAAAATAATAATATAAGTATTGTTATATGACCGCTAATCGGTAGTGGTCTTTCGTGGCTGCGCCGGCGCAGGTGGTTGTAACACCTGACCGTGATTCCGGTAGTTATTGATGGAAAATACAGGAAATTTGCGGTCACAGTGCCTACCTCATTCTTTCTAGTCTTCTAGTTACGTTTGTACGTAGATATTTTACGAAAATACTTAGATTTAGTAGTAGTTTGATATCAGCTTATAAGTAGCCGGGTATAACGAGAGGAGTGTGTACTGTCAACCTTTACGGTACATATTTTTTTTTATTGTAGCTCGGCATGTGACAACACTCCGCCTGATGTAAAGCTAGAGTGCGGTCCATGAGTGGAAACAACTGCTACTACAGAGAAACCAGTGCGGGTAGCAGTCGCCTCCACTATGCCGGCTTGAGGAGACGAGTATGTACCATCTTAGATTGACAGTGCACACTCCTCTCGTTATACCTGGCTACTTTCAAACTATTCCCGAACGCGACAAGGTCACTTCACGGGTGTTACATTCGAAAGCAGTGGTACTACCCCAGGACGACAGACTGGCTAAATAACCATCATCAGTCTGTTTACCACTCTTTAATCTTTCTTTATTTATAGTGAAGACGACTGTTGTTACTGCTGTGCAAACGTTTCTCTGTGGCAGTAGTTGTCGCTGTACACTTTAATTTACATCACTCTAAATAAAAGGCGGAGTATATCTACTATATAAAAATATATATTATTTACACGTATAGGTCGCGTCAAATTTTATGGCATCTCGGAGGTTAGCTGCACACAGGTACAGTCAAGTTTACAGTAATAAAATGAAGAGTTAATTTTAAATATGAATAGAGTAACTTGGAAGTATCCCCTTCCATCTCACGTTCATCGTGCCCCGCTGCTGCCTAAGAAAAATGGGCCCACAATTTTTTTCTCGAATTTGTTTTTGATTTTTTGTTTATTTTGTAGAAAAATAAATCTACTTCCTTATTACCAATCAGTTTTAATTTTTTCACCCGGCTTATAGTATAATTAGATGTTTTCTGATGCAATATTTGAGGTTATTATTATTTTAAATGCTTTAATAATTGATGATATCTGTTTTTTTTTTATGTAATTAAACATTGTGTATTGAATAGTAAATTATGTGTTGATATAATTAAAATGAATTAATAGAAAAATGAGATATAATATTATAACAAATGGGCCCAAAAATGGCTATTCGCCTTTGTGTACTGGGTAGAGACTTGTACCTAACTTCGCAGACGCCATAAACTTTGGTTCGTACTATATCACTTATAAAAACAATTTGTGGTTTCTGAAAGCAGTTAACAATAAAAATGTGTAGTTTCACACGTATCAAGCCGCAGCCTGTTTATTCATAATAACAGGAATGATTACTTCAGTACGTGTTTTGTCGTGTGAATATTGTTAGTTTTATGAAAATATGAGCGGCCGTGGTCTAGCGGTAGAACATGTGAACTCACAATTGATAAGTTTCATGTTCAAATCTCGCTAAATTCTCTAGGTGCCTAAAGATATTGATGAGGTTAATTATCGAATGTAACACTCTAGAAGTGACCTTGTCGTGTTACGGGATCAGTTTGGAAGTAGATGATTGTGCACTGTCAACCTGGATCATATACATGTACATTCGTCTCTTCAAGCCGACATAGCGGAGGCGAGTGTTGCCTGAGATTATCTGTTCTAACAGTTGTTTCAGTTCATGAACCGAACTTTATCTTTACATTAGGCGGCGTGTTGTACAATAAAAAATATATGTACAACGTACATTACAAAGTTTATTATATCTTTTAATTAAGTTTTACTTGACTACTAGGTATATTGCGGGAAGAGCGTGTTGAGTCAAAAATTGAGTTCATAGAGAAATAATGTCGTTAAGTTCCAATTCCACGCGGAATTATTAAAACTAATTTCATAGTTGTAGAAAAGTTCAAGGTTTAATGTTTCATTAACTCGGCTACTATCTGCATTAATTATCAGGTCGAGCCGTAATTTTAAACGTGTGAACATGAATATTGACCAAAAAACATAATTTTATAATGGCAACTAAACTCGTGAACGTTCATAGTAAATGTTTCTTTTTGTTTTATATGGCATTATAACAAATTGCCAGTGTCAAAGTAAACATTTTGCATCAAATTAATAATATTGTGTATCATGGGTTGTTCATTCATCACATACGACATAAACAGTCAGGTCAAGTCTCAGTCAAGTCAAAAATAGTTTTAGTCAAGTGGTTGAATTTTTACTAGAACTTTCCACGGAGTTTTAGAGGGAAACTGAAAACACACGTTCTCCTCTATCGAATTGCTTGCTCACACACATATGAGGGCTGCCTACAGAAATTTTTCTGTGGTATCATTTGTTTATAAAAATCCCCAAAACAATCCTTTTTTTTAAATCCAAATATGAACGCGACTAAATTCAAAGTTCGTGTCGACAGGTCGTTGTGGGTGCCACCAGTTAGTTCCCAGATTTTATCATCTTATATCGTTATTAATTATGTTCACAAAATAATACACGGGGAAGGGTTTTGTGGGCATATTAAACTGGTTAATTTATGTTGACGATCGAGGGACTCTGTTCTGTGTACTTGATACGTGGGCATGATTTAAATTTACTTTTTTATGGGTGTATCCACGCGATCGTTTTTTTTTACATTTAATAATGCGTAAAATAAAGATAATGGGAATTTTAAAAAGTCTTTATAAATATGTATTATAAATTAGATAAAATCGAATAAAAAATTATATTTTAACAATAAAACAAATCTAGCTATAAAGATATATACTATAAAAAACCGTAGTAAATGCCAACTGACAGAAACTTAAACGTGGCTGTGGTCATCTTATCTCTCGCGTTACATTGGGAGCGTTATTGCATCGCATCTTTTTTTTTTTATTGTAGCACGACATGTGACAACACTCCGCCTGATGTAAAGCTAGAGTGCGGTCCTCTCTTATACCAGTCGACTTTCAAACTATCCCCGAAACGCGACAAGGTTACTTCACGGGTGTTACATTCGAAAGTGGTGGTACTGCCCCAGGACGACAGACTGGACAAATAACCATCATCAGTCTGCCTACCACTCTTTAATAGTGCCTATAGGCACTGAGCGACCAAAGTACTATCTTAGAAGTAGATCAATGAATCTAGAATTTAAAATGCCAAAAAATAATTTTAAAAAACCCGATAATTTGTTGTTCCATTTCAAAGCTAGAGGATCATTATTCATGCAGCCTAGTTCAGATTTTTTCAAATATTTTTAATATACAACATCCGAATTCTGAGTATGAGTTTGTGGGCCAAGTAAGAGTTTATATTTACGTTGTCACGGCGTAAAGTATAATCTGTCCGCTAATAGGATTTCGGCGATCAAAATACTTTACGCCGTGACAACGTAAATATAACCTCATACTTAGACCTCAGATCTATTTATATTTATAAAATCATCTAAAATTTGTAATCTCAACTAAAATCTAGAACATAATACACGGTTGTTTAAGCCTGATACAAATTACACCAATTATTAGTTAAAAGTTACAACTATTATACTTCCCTCCACGAAATATGGTCCCATTCCACGAACTTTTAACTGAAACTATAATAAATCCAACTACAGGGACGCTCGTGATCGTGGACACAAAGTTTCGATCATACTACCTTTAAACATTTAGTAGATATACGAAAATTTCGCTATTCGATATCCCCAGTAAACTTCTATGAGTGCAATAACGTTTAATATTATTATGAAATAAGCAATTAACGAGAGGAGCTGCTGCCTGCAGATATTTCTCAGTGATAGCAGTTGTCTTCGTTCATGGTCCGCACTTTAGCTTAGTAGAGTGCAGTCCACGAACGGAATTAACTGTAACTACAGATAAATTTTTGCAGGACGTAGTCGCTTCCGGTCGGCTTGAGGAGACAATTGAACACTGCTCTCTTTATACTTGGCTATTTTCAAATTAGACTAATGTATTGACGTTTACCAAGCTCTGTACTGATCTAGTGCTGGTTTAGAACTAATATATTTATCGAAAATTTTAGTTTAAATTCGGGAAAATAATTTCTGTTAGTTTTTGTCACGTACGAGACCGAAATACCCTAAACTAAAATCAACAAATTAAAATGTAATTTTAAGCCTAACACATTTACAATTAAGAATTGTTTTGTTAATAATAAACGTTTGTGAAATAGTTCTTTTCATAATATACCTATATATTGTATGCACCTTCGTATATGTGGAATAATACAACGCGTTTAGCATTCCTGTTCCCATTTTATCGCTGGGAATTTACTTGGTGCGGTTCTCGAGTCGTCGGTGCTCATGGACCCCCACTGTGCTTACCACCAGGCCAGTAGAGGTCACATGTCGCGTATTTTATATATTTTCGCCTAAAGTCTTTTGAGCGGCCGTGGTCTGGCGGTAAGACGCGTGAACGTGAGACCCGTGTTTGAACCTCGCTACCAATGTAACTTTGTTATATGTACTTTGGTCGCTCAGTGCCTATAGACACTATTAAAGAGTGGTAGGCAGACTTTGTTATTTGTCCAGTCTGTCGTCATGGGGTAGTACTTTACACACTTTCAAATGTAACAACACACGTGAAGTGACCTTGTCGCGTTTCGGGAATAGTTTTAAAGTAGCCAGGTATAACGAGAGAAGTGTGCACTATCAATCTGGACGATACATGCTCATCTCTTCAAGCCAGCATAGTGGAGGCGACGGCTGCTCGTAGAGATTTCTCTGTAGCAGTTGATTCCATTTATGGACCGCACTCTAGCTTTACATCCGGCGGTGTGTTGTCACATGCTACAATAATAAAAAAAACACGCCGGTTTAGCGGACGCGACTGCTGTCTGCAGATCCTTTTCTCTGATAGCAGTCGCTTCCGTTCATGGATCGCACTCTAACTTAACATCGGACGCGGTCATATGACGTGCTACAATAAAAACAAAGTGTAGTATAAGTCTACAAAGATGACTTTGTTTTCTCCATGTTATCTACACAAAAGAAAACGTTACCAATACACTCCAACTGCACAAATTAGTATACCGATCTCGGTATCAACTACCGAGGTCTCACCGCCGCCTCACCACCGAGCTCACCGTTGAGCTCACAGCCGAGCTCACCGCCTGAAAGTAGAAATGAAATAGTTGTGGTCTGAATCAGCAATACAAATAATTTCATCTAATTGTCACAAATACCAGCCGTACCATTCACGTGTAAAACACAAGTCGTGTGCGCAACATAAATTCCTCAAAACACAAATAATTCCATTCAACTGACTCTACTTAATTAACTTACTCAGTAAAACAATTCGTATAGAAATGTTGGGAATGTTTGAACATGTTTTTTATATATTAAAAGCGTTCTAAGTTTCTTTTAGAATATTGACAAGGTTTTAATAGACAATTCTCGAAGATGGGTTGTAGATCAACTCACAAAATTTTAGCTTAGTCAATCTCTTAAGAAAAATTCAAGAAAATCATTACCCTGAATCATTACAACACTGTTGGAGTACGCATTACGAGTACAACACTGTTGGAGTACAATCCATGAGCGAAGCAATTGCTACCAGAGAAAAAAATGTGGAAAGAAAACAAGTCGTAGCCTATAAAATTATTGCACAATTATCAGTAAAAGATCTATTTAAATTGCCCACTAGCGGTCTATTTCATGCGTGTTTAGGAGTTAGCCAATAGAGTTAGATAGAGCCTTATATAGTCGGACAATAGTGCACCAATGACAACAATTGTCTAGAGCTCATTACGACGTTTGGAAGCAGAACATGCGTGCTTTGACATAAGAATGCCTTTTGAATAAATAGTGAAGCAATCAATGAGACCAATATTAATATACTTACGTCTCTATCGGATGTAGTTACAGATTTAATTACTTGTAAAATCTCGTTGGACCAAGGGATTTCGAAGTATTGTATGCATATCATTAAGATATATACTAGAGATGCAAACTTCATACATCTGACATAATAATAAAAAAATCGTAGGTCGCTTCAAATGATTTGACAATGTTGCCGTCCAGTCAAACCCTTCCATTCCCGTAACACCCGTACTGGGAGGGGGAAGCATCCACATTTTGTCGACCGAATTGGTGGCCGAACGAAACGGTTCGGCGCAACTTTTTGTCGCGGTCAATTGACAAGTGGAATGCTTTGCTCTCCCATGTGTTCTCCCAGTCCTTTCACCTCGGATCCTTCAAGCGGAGTGTGAAAAAGCACCTTCTCAGGCCGGCATAGTAATGGTGACTGGAGCCATCGTGTTAGCGGTTCTCCAGTCGTCAGTGCTCATGGACCTCCGCCAGTCGCCAGTCGAGGCATCAAAGGGCCAAGTACGAGGTTACATTTATTTAACGCCGTGTGAGCGTAACATTAGTTCTCTCCACCAATCAGACGACGTTATTTTCACCGCTGAGGTAATAAAAAAATAAATGAAGTGATCCTATTGATGGAGAGTACACGCGTACGCTGTCGCGGCGTAAATCTAAACTAGTAGTCTAAGAGCCAGTGGGCGGCAGACCATGTGTATGTCACCAAAGATGATACTTTTTTAAATTACTCATCTATACCTACCATATATCAGACTTGGGGCGTCACTAAGCCCAGCGAGGGTTGCTATGATGTCACTCGGGTAAGACAGACACAGGTATAGGTGAGTGTTTCAAAAAAGTATCGTCTTTGGTGACATACACATGGTCTGCAGCTCACAGGCTCTTAGACTATAGTACTCAGGATTCTGAACTTCACGGGTTGGGTTTCACGCAGATAGGATTTTATTATTATGAGTATAATTATTAGATATACAAACATATTCCTGGCAATCAAGATCTTCAAATGTGCTCTGTTCAGGTTCTTGTTTAACCGGGTACTTTCAAGTTGATTCCGAAACCCCACCAGGGCTTGCAGACTAAGTTGACAAGCATATTTTGCTTTTGACTATTAAGGAAATGTAATAGAGTATAATCTAAATCTAAATACTTATATAAAATGCTAATGTTAGTACGTAAAGACAGGGTTTTCTCCATGATCACCAACACCAATCTGCTTCCCGTTGGGGTGGTAGATACCCCTGGGTCTCCTGGTGAAAGTAAGGGAGTTTGGTCGCGGTGGGTGGAAGAGGGTGGTTGTGGGAGGCGAAAATCTCAAAAAATGTATATCTGTCTCTTTCTAACTTATGACATTTTGAGTACTAAGTCTGTCTTTTTCTAACTTATGACATGTTGAGTGCTAAGTATAGAGTTCTAAATTTTTTTAAAATAATCTAGAAAAGTTTCAAAAATGATCTAAAAAGTTTCAAGAATGATCTAGAAAGTTCCAAAACGTTATCAACTGCTAAAATCGATACAGAATGTCCTATTCCAAAATGAGCTCTACCGTTAAAATCGATATGAAATGTTCTAAAAAGTTCTAAAAACTTCTAGAATGATCTACAAACATTAAAAATGTGTATAGCTGCCAAAATCGATATAGAAAGTTCTACAAATTTCCGGAAAGATCTAGAAAGTTCCAAAATGAGCGCAACTGTTAAAATCGATCTAGAATGTTCTAGAAGGTTCTAAAAATTCCAGGAAAGATCTAGAAAGTTTCAAATTGCGCGCAACTGTTAAAATCGACACGAAATGCTCTAGAAAGTTCTACAAATTTCTGGAATGATCTAGAAAGTTCCAAATTGCGCGCAACTGTTAAAATCGACATGAAATGTTCCAGAAAGTTCTACTAATCTCTGGAATGAGCTAGAAAGTTCCAAAATGAGCGCAACTGTTAAAATCGACACGAAATGTTCTAGAAAGTTCTACAAATTTCTGAAATGATCTAGAAAGTTCCAAAACGTTATCAACTGCTAAAATCGATATAGAATGTTCTAGAAAGTTCTACAAATTTCTGTTTACACATTTACTAGAGTATTTCTTATTTTCAATTCGTTAATTAGTTAATTATTTTTAATTTGATTAACTCTATAAACACCGTTTTAATGGTCAAATAAGTCTCTCAATATCTAAGATAGAAATCTACAATATCTACGTTAAAAACGTATCCTTAAATATTTTTTACACCATTAAACATGCAATGTATTTTAACCCGAGCAACGCCGGGTTTCGTCGCTAGTATTATTTATAAAACTTGGGTATTTAGGTACGTATAGCCACTATGAGCCACCATTCTCCGTTATCCAGTATGAAGATGTAGAGACGCAAACGAGGTATCTAAGAAACGAGTAACAACTTTATAGGAACTCTCATTAAGGTAACGTGCGGCGACGTTTCATGTCATTAAATATGTAAATAGTTGGAATACAACGTCCATTCAGCGACATGTCGCGGGACATGCCGCGGCGCCGCTCATATAGATTTAAAAACGTAAATACAAAGAACATATTTTGTGCTCGATTTGCTTGATGATTTGTTATACAAAAAGAGTGACACAAGGTAGTGTTTTTGACCACTTTTAAAGAAATTCCACTATCCCAAAAACTAAGAGATGTAGCTTTTTTTTAAATAATTAAGATCCACTATTCGTACAGGATATTCGCGTGTTGCCGTTTAAACGTTGAGTTTCGGGACATACTGTATTTAATAATACATATTATATTTCAGAATGTACTGAGATGTTTGGATGTTTGTTGATGGAAAGATAAAAAAGCTATTTCGAATCAAAATGAATGATATCCAGTTTTCAAATTTCTATATTATTATGAGCATACAATCTTAATAACTCAAAAGTAGACAGAACTTTATGATAAACTTCTTTGAGACTTAACTAACTTCCTTTAACTAATTTAGGAATAGCTTTGTAATAGGGAATAAAAAAAATGTCTATTCTATATGAAATTAGGTCTACACATTGTACGTTAGCAGCACAGTAGTGGAAATGCCCGCTTGACTCGATGTCATCTGCTAAGGAGGCAACTGCCACGCTACCTAACGTATTTCTATAGCTTTTCAACATATGAACAAACTTGCAAATACGACTTAATTGCAAAATACGACTGCTGAACATTGTAAAGTCGGCCTTCGTAGCGGAGTGGTTAAAATTGATTGGGTTTGAACCAAGTACTCGTAAATGATGAGTGTAGTTCACGAGCGAAGAGTGATAGGCGTGGTAGGTAATAAAGAGTGGTAGGCAGACTGATGATGGTTATTTGTCCTATCTGCCGTCCTGGGGGTAGTACCACCACTTTCGAATGTCACACCCATGAAATGACTTAGCCGCGTTTCGGGAATAGTTTGAACTGTACTAGATGGTACATGCTCGTCTCCTCAAGCTGGCATAGTGGAGGCGACTGCTGCCCTCACAGGTTTCTCTGTGGTAGCAGTTGTTTCCATTCATGGAGCGCACTCTAGCTTTACATCAAGTGGAGTGTTGTCACATGCCGAGCTACAATAAGAAAAAAGAGATTACTGATATCACTGAGAAATGTCTACCAGTACTCCCTTTCGCTATGCCGGCTTGTGCACCCTCTATTGGCACGGCAAATGATTCTCGTCATACTCGACTATTTCCAGCCTAATGGACTTGGAAGTGGCTCACATACACATCGGTTTGTTCAGTGCTAAGTTATTTAGAATGGTACGAGAATGTGAATTGATTAGAATTTATATGTTCCTAGTGGGCGTTAATATCTGGTGTAGTAAGAAATGATACTATTGCATTGGGTAGGCTTTACGATGCCTAAGTTTTATGTAAATTAATTTGTCAGTTAAACTTATTGAGTTTTCATCGTTTTCTTTATTTATTGCTGTAATAGTTAATGACCATAATTTCGTATGTATATAGGATTCTAGTCCCATTCCTAGGGAATATGAACTAACTTGCTTAAATGTTTTAAAGTAACAATGTAAAATAGAGAGCTTCTGGATCACGCAGCCCAAAAATAACAAGGCAAGTGATCCAGAACTATATTTTACACTACTGGTTTTAAATAAAAACACGAGCGGGCCGTTTATTCATCTTAATTTAAAAAAAAAACAAGTACAAGCAATTCTTTTATCTTCAATTACCATAGTGGTAGGCAGACTGATGATGGTTATTAGTTCAATCTGCCATCCTGGGGTAGTACCACCACTTTCGAATTCGCGTTGTGACTCGACCTAAAGCCGGGGTACGAAATAAAAATGCACTAATATTGTCACAACAAGTAGGTTCTTTAATCGTATATGGCGATGGAACACTCCTAAGCACTAAGATGTAAATATAGGAGATCTTAGCTGTACTCCGATGCTTTTCAGTGAGCTGCCTGGTCGACCTCGAGTCTGGGCACTAACTGGATGGGATTCGGGATCAGTTTGGAAGTAGCCAGAGTATAACAAGAGGAGTGTGCATTATTAACCTGGATGGTGCATCGTCTTTTCGCACCTCTTGCGGAGGCGACTGCTGCTTGTAGACGATTCTCTGTAGTAGTAGCAGTTGTTTTCGTTCATGGACCGCATTCTAGCTTTACATTAAGCGGAGTGTAAAAAAAAATTATAAGAGCTATTAGTTCATTTATTTTTTATACAAAAAGATATTGAATTTTTCAAGCATGTATTGGAGTATTTTAGTAATGACACAACATTGTTTTTTTTTAGAATTTTCCTTCTAAAATAAACCCTCAGATGGTTATTGAGAGAATTATTCAGAACTCGTTCGATAGCTTTAAGTGAATTTCTCGATCGCCGCTCAACGTCTTGGCGATGTGGTTTATTCGCAAATTATTTATTTAACAATTCGACCCATCGCGTTTTCGACCCATATCTTTGTGACTAATATGTACTTTTAATTGGTAATAACATACCTTCATTTGGTATGGCATGGTCGAATCAAAAACAAAATGTATTTTTTGTACAACAACGACAAAATGGATTTGACGTTTCGTTATCACTTGAGTAACAGTAAAACGTCAAATCCCATATATTTTGTTTTTGATTCACTTTTCCAAAAAAAAAAAAAACTATTATATGAATTTCAAATATCTCGATTTTTTTCGTATTGTTTTATTATGCAATATTTTTAATATTAATTGTGTTTTAACAGTGTTTATTTATTTCAAAAGAAGCTACCTTTAATCAAGCCACAAAAGCGTTAATTTTTTGTGTACTAACTAGCATTATTACAATTTGATTGTGTACCAAACAAATGTAAAAATATGTAGAGAAATTGTTAATGAATTGTGATTTTTTCGAGGTCGAATATTTAGGGGGCCAAAGCTGGAATAAACTTTGGTGATGGGGACAATGCTAAGATAATCTTGTAGCCAGCATAAGGGATGAGGGGTTAATTTGATATAGCCTCGTTGTTTAACGTAGAATATAAATAGTTCAAGTGTACAATTTTAGTTTGAGTTTTACGACACTTTTATTGTGGCCTCTCTCCTCTTTGTTAAGTTTTTTATGTATTACCATTTTAACATTAACATTTGAAAACTACTCAATAAAACGTTACTCAATATTATGATATCTTATTGCAATTTTATATTATACTAGCTGACCCGACGAACTTCGTACTGCCTAAGAGTTAAAGAATGTAGTGTTACTTATTAGCTTAATTAAATTCGGGCTGATGGTGAAAATTTAAAGTTGTATGTATTTTTTAATTGCCACATCATAAAAAAATTGGCCAAAAATTTTAAAAAAATTGGAATGGACCACTCTTATCACTCAGGGGTATAAAAAATAGATAACCTATTCTCAGCCCCACTGAATATACCTATAAAATTTTATCAAAATCGGTCAACCCGTTTCGGATGACTAAAACTGTGACACGAGAATTTTATATATTAGATTTAAGATCAAAAAGAGGTAAGCGAAGGGGGAGCCTGCGGGGGGGGGGGGCAAGTATTTGTTACATCTATCTCAAATGTAATATCCGATTTCGCATTTCAGGATCAACTTTCAGGAGCTGGTTGTAGAAACGTGAAGAGGATGGATGGTGCACGTTCATCCCTAAGCTGGTTATAGCGGAGGCGTCTGTTGCCAAAAACATGTTATTTATAGTTTAGAAAAAAATATAAATAAAACATCGTGTATTTAATGTAGGGGTGTGTATTAATTAAAGTACGTGAAGATGATTGGAGTGTGTGCGTGCCCGTAGACAATGCCACCTCGCACGTAATAAAGAATCAATAATACTAAAATCGTGTTAAATCAACATTGGGTGAAGTAAAGCAAAGATAGAAACGAATCCATGAATTTATGTTCAAAATGTGCCATAGATTTATAACAAAAAATAGACCTGATATATTGTATTTATTAAGCGAATCATTGTAAATAACTACAATTAAAATAAACCTATTCTATATGAAAGTACTATACCAGGCTTCACCTGGTCGCCTCCACTATGCTGGCTTGACGAGATGAATGTACACCATCCAAACTAATCCTGAAACGCGACAAAGTCACTTCACGGGTGTTACATTCGAAAGTGGTGTAGTGGTACAGGACGGCAGACTGGGCTAACCATCATCTAAGATAATTTTTTTTATCAAATTGCACGGGTTATTTAACAAATTTTTTAAATATGTACTTTTTTTAAAATAAAAATAAAAAAACGAGAAGAGTGCAATGTCAATCTAGATGGTACATGCTCTTCCCCTCAAGCCGGCATAGTGGAAGCGACTGCTGCCCGCACAGGTTTATCTGTAGTAGCAGTTGTTTCCATTCATGGACCGCATTTTAGTTTTCCATCAGGCAGTGTTGTCACATGCCGAGCTACAATAAAAAAAAAGAGAAATATTCAGTGTGACGAATTTTCTAACTCTATATTTCGAAGTCTAATTTTATTAGGGACGCACCTCAGTCCAAAAGGCGCGAAACACACGCGATATAAAAAATGGCGAGGCTCGGGGTGTGAGCGGAATGCGTGAATTATTGTCTTTTCAGGAAAAATAATGCGCCCCCAAACACTTTCTTTGGTGAATCATATAAATTGTTCTTATTTGATAAATTCCACATTTCCTGTTATTAATTTTAGTTTTTGTTCGTATAGGGAACGGTTTAAATTCATATTTAACTTAGCTGTTAAATTGCATACCATTAAATATTAAGACTAGGTAACATAAGGGGAAGTTTAGTTTCACAAAAACTAACTTTTATGTTTGCTTTAAATTAATTTATCAAAATTGCAAAGGTTGCAAGTGATTTTGTTGCGTTTCGGGAATAGTTTGAAAGTGAACCAGATATAACGAGAGGAGTGTGAACTGTCAATCTGGATAGTACATGCTCGTCTCTTCAAGCCGGCATAGTGGAGATTTCTCTGTAGTAGCAGTTATATCCATTCATGGACCGCACTCTAGCTTTACATCAGGCGGAGTGTTGTCACATGCCGAGCCACAAAACAAAAAAGTGTTTAAAATCTTATAAAATTACAAGTTATTTTTTTCCAATGAAAATTAAAAACACGTCTAATAGAAGCGATTATATCTCGAATTGATTTTTGATTTAGCATAGAAAAAAAATTCAGTCATTTCATATGAATCGTTTTCCACTAAAAGTTAACTAGTTAAACATGTTCACACTGTAAGAAGTAAGAACATAATTTTTAAAAGCAAAAAACTAATTGAAGCAAAACGTTCCTTTCTCAAAATCCATTCGGTCCTTGGCGGTTAGTGTTGCACTTCATTAAACGATGTAATTGTCGATAGTAATGCGGTGAACGTCGTTACGATACGATATCGAGTGAGATGACAGATACGGATGTTGTTTTGTATACTAGCTGTTACCTACAACTTTTTACACGTATAGTTATTATTATACGTTTAATTTGACTAATTGATTTCCCATACAAGTTTTCATTCACTACTCAACCCTCTTGAACGAAGAATTTGCGAAAATGATGAATCACGTAATTTTTCACTTCTTACCAAAATGTTAAATACCAAATTTCATATCTCGTTACTTGAAGAAGGGTCCCATCCCATACCAACTTTCATTCCATTTTTTTTTTATATTCACGCGACACATGACGTCGACTGGCCTGGTGGTAAGCACAGTGGAGGTCCATGAGCGCCGACGACTGGAGGACCTTTCATTGGAAGATATTTTTAGGACAAAAGGTAACCTAGATAGTACACACATGACCATTTGTTTTCTCAAAAAAGGACATCAAGGTATTTAGTACAATGAGTAGTTAAGATTAAATCAATCAAACAATGGTACAGAAAAAACAACACATTTGTAAACTATATATTGGTAACTACCCACTCTATGTCTTTTAAATTCAAAATCTTGAAATATAATTTGGAAATTTATTTTTACGGGTCAAAATGTTAAATACTACACTTCGTTTCTGAGAATACGTACGTACCTAAAACGGGACAGTTTCAATGAAAACGGGACCCTAGGATACAATTGCCAAATTTTATGATAAACAGACAGTCACTTTCAAATTTATAATATTAGTTATAGATTGTCCTATGTAAAAAAATGTTATTAATCTAAGCTAAATCTAAACAACCAAAACCAGTGTAACAAGTGCGACCCACATCCCTATCAAGATCGTTTTCTCATCTCATGTTCATAGTTAAAGCACCTTTCCCATCAGCTCAATCAGTTGTCGATACATCTAGAAACTAGAAGCCACACTTTTCAATATACAAATGTACACTCACATGCAAACTAAAGTTTCAATGGCAGTGCACTTTGTATACAGGACCAAATTAATAAATAAATTAAATACTACAACTAAAAAAAAACACCATTTACATTCCGGATAATCCCGATAATATCAACCGGTCTTGTGAAGCCGACAATATTTTTTTTTATAACAATTAGTGAAGTGGTCAGGTAACGAGAGGTATGTGTACTGCATAGCGGAGGCGACAGCTGCCTGCAAATTTTGTCTGTGGCAGCAGTTGTTTCCGTTCATGTACCGCACTCTAGCTTAACATCAGCCGGAGCGTTGTCATATGCCGAGCTACAATAAAAAGACGGCAAATTCAGGATATAAAGAAAGTGGTGTAACTGTAAGAACTGTAAGAGCGGCCGTGGTCTAGCGGTAAGAAGTGTGAACTCACGATCGATGAGACGGGTGTTCGAACCTCGCTAATTCTAACCGGTACCAATGTAACTTTGTTATATGTACTTTGGTCGCTCAGTGCCTATAGGCACTGTTAATGAGTGGTAGGCAAACTGATGATGATTATTACCCCAATCTGCCGTCCGTAACACCCGTGAAGTGACTTTGTCGCGTTTCGGGAATAGTTTGAAAGTAGCCAGGTATAGCGAGAGGAGTATGCACTGTCAATAGATGGTACATGCTCGTCTCCTCAGGCCGGCATGGTGGGGGCGACTGCTGCCTGCACAGGTTTCTCTGTAGTAGCAGTTGTTTCCATTCATAGACTGCACTCTAGGTTTACATCAGGCGGAGTGTTGTCACATGCCGAGCTACAACAACAAAAAAAAAAACTAGGTTTGGGCCACCCATAATCCCATTTGATTTAATGTTCATAAATATATTTGCAATTCTGTCTTCATGAATAGTGGGCTTTAGTGTATTTTCTGGCCATGTGTGTAACTATGTTTGTGGCCATACGACAACTGTTCCTCCATATAAGGTGTGGGCGGAGAAACATCTGCATATACCATTTTATCTATACGTGCAATCAGAAACTGCTAATCGACAGCAGCTTCTAATCACCGCAACACATTTTATTCTTAATTAAAATCTTTTAAAACTGGATTAACTACATGTGCTTTGGTCTATCGGTACCTGTGATACTTGACAAGCTCGGCATTATTAAATTATAATGAAAATTACAAAAACAAAAAACAAAATAGACTTCTTGGCTGATAGAATAAAATATTTAGATATTTAGACATATAACATAGTGACATTGGTACCGGTCAGAATTTACTATTATATTATTATTTATATATCTTTATTATAAATATTATATATTATTTAATAATAGGTACTTCCATGCAATAACAATTGGTTGTCTGGGAGAAATTGCTTTCAGTGAGAAGACCGCCAATTGCAGTAAGTTTCTTATGCTTTTGTATTTTATATTTTGTAAACTGCAATAAAGAATTTATTATTATTGTTATAATTTAGTGAGGTTTGAATACGGGTCCCATAGATTGTGAGGTCCGTTCTCTACCGCTAGACCACAGCCGCTCAAGATGTAATTTAGTTTCATTTTCTATTTATAGAGAGGACATAGATTTGATCCCACCTCAGCTCAGACTACTGTGTGAATTTGTGTGCGAGTTATTTTTTTCTATTGATATTTCATCAAAATCTAACAATAAAACAACACTCCGCCTGATGTAAAGCTAGAGTGCCTTCCATTATTGGAAACAAATGCTACTACAGAGAAATCCCTACGGGCAGCAGTCGTCTCTCGCTATACCTGGCTACTTTCAAACTATTCCCGAAACGCGACAAGGTCACTTCATGGGTGTTACATTCGAAAATGGTGGTACTACTTAGTATTTAAAATGCTAAAAATCAATAAAAAATGAATAATCTATGGCCACACACAGTCTCATATAAGATAGATACCACAGAGAAAATTCTGTAGGCAGCAGACCCCTCCGTTATGCCGGCTTCAGATTTCTCTTGTTTATATCTTGCTGCTGTAGTTGTAAAAATGATGATTATAGTTGAATGAGAGCGGCCGTGGTCTAGCGGTAAGACGCGTGAACTCACGATCAATGAGACCCGTGTTCGAACCTCGCTAATTCTGACCGGTACCAATGTAACTTTGTTATATGTACTTTGGTCGCTCAGTGCTTATAAGCACTATTAAAGAGTGGTAGGCAGACTGATGATGGTAATTTGTCCAGTCTGCTATCCTGGGGTAGTACCACCACTTTCGAATGTAACACTCGTGAAGTGACCTTGTCGCGTTTCGGGAATAGTTTGAAAGTAGCCAGGTATAGAGAGAGGAGTGTGCACTGTCAATCTACATAGTACATGCTCGTCTCCTCAAGCCGGCATAGTGGAGACGACTGCTGCCCGCACATGTTTCTTTGTAGTAGCAGTTGTTTCCATTCCTGGACCGCACTCTAGCTTTACATCAGGAGGAATGTTGTCACAATAAAAAAAAAGAATAGTGGGCTTCACATAATACGCCAGTCGGTGTTAGGTACTATAGGCGTAATAAAATGTGACGGGACATAAGTTTCACTTATGAGTTTAAGGCCACAATATCGCTTTCGCATATCAGAATTGCTAATACAGGGAGCGAATGTGGCACGATCTATGTGGCACTTATAACACTAGAATAAATAACAAGAAACTTAGAATAATCTGCATTATTGCAACACTTGCTTTTAACTTATGTCGTATGTATTTAGCGCGGCCGTGGACAAGTGGTGTGGGCTTCTGAACTGGTACTCCCAACTTAGTACTTTAATTTCTCCAAATACCATTTATGCATGTGGAAAAAATAATAACTTAAGAGGGTGATAGACGCCGTTGACCTTTCTCACGCGATTGTGTGTCAAATAATTTGAAAATAAATTTTTTAAGATTTTTAGAGAATTTTTGAAGATTCCCTAGGTATAAAACCATTTTTCTTTTAAACTATTAATAGCTAGCTTTTTTATTTTCCTCATGATATTAGACAATAAAATACCTAGGGAATCTTCGGTTTATTTTTTTCAAATAACTTCTCAAATTATTTTTATTAATTTTTTTTTACATAAAAGGCTAACGGCGTATATCCCCCTCTTAAAAGCTGGGAAACAATATTTAAAAAATTACGATAATGCAACGAGACTGCCGATTTTTTATCAATACTAATGAAAGGAAAAGTGATAGAAATAAATCTATATGTTTTAAATATACTAGAATTCAAGAATCGTCTCCCAGTGGTTATAGAGATCTCGACCTAAAGCTCCATACGACGGATGGCTAATATTGTTTTATAATTTTTTAGAGATATATTTGTTCCTCTTCTTATTAATTGTTTTTTTCTTTATACCATGTTATATATTTCTGTTAATAATTTTTGGATTATAATTTTTTATTAGTTAAATTATTAATTAATATAAAACTACTTTTTGTGGAGCAACATTTTGCATGATGATATTTATTATTGAATAACTTTCTATAACTTTTCATTTAATTTAACTATTTTTTAGACTTTAAATCTTAAGTTTATACGTCAGCGACACTTGCATACTAAAAGGTTGTTCTACCAAAAGTTCCCAAGCTTCTTAGCTTAATGTGTAATTTTTATATGAAAGTGGGTAACTATATTTTTAAAAGTACTAATTTTATTTTTTGATGACATATATGTTTTATTAAGCGAGTTTAAAGAAGGTATACACACACAGAGATATCGCATTGCGGCGCTCCTTATTAGCTGGCCCGTGCCGGTGGCGCCCTAACAGACAATCGCGACGTGTCGCCGGCGCAGCTATCTACTAATCTAATACTGTGTACACACTCTTTATAGACTTTTACTACTTACTTCTAGACAGAGTAAGATATTCGATGGGAGTCGATTTTAATAATGAAAAGACAGGAATTGGTTTAGCGGAGCGGCCCTGGTCTAGCGGTAAAATGTGTAAACTCACGATCCATGTGAACCGTGTTCAAACCTCAATAAATTCGAACCGAAACCATGTTATATGTACTTTGACCGCTCAGTGCCCGCAAAAATAAAAGCGGGTTACAAATCCAACCCATTTGAGTAGTTAAACTTTTTTTTTTAGCAGCTCGGCATGTGATCGTACTCCATCTGACGTTCAGCTACAGTGCGGTCCATGACCTGAAACATTTATTATTTACTTACTAATTTTAATTTAATATTATTTATGTATAGTTTTTCCAAAATGTGATCACAGCTTTATTCGCGAATGAATTATTAGACCGATGGTTGGCGATTGCTGCATACCACCCGAGTTATTATGTGGGTATTTGTATGCTTTATATTGCAAATTGAAATTCGCGCGATAAAGGATTTAGAACAGATTATATCCACTAGTAGTTTTCAATTACTTATTTGCGAGTATATTTTATTTATTTATATGTAGATATATCTCATATTTGAAAGTACTGCTCGATACTGTAAAGCCAATCATATCTGTGTATGGATCAACTGCGGGTGCTGTGTAGTACACAGACATTAGACTGTAATTTTTGTCAAATATGTTCATAGAATCTGTTTTAAAACAACGCCTAGGCCAAGTGGTTGACACAACAGCTTTCTTCAGTCTTTTGTTACAAATTAGTTGTACAATTATGTTTGCATTCAGTGTTTGATTGCGACTTAATTCATCCATACGCTGCCCGACATGTGACTACACACCGCCCGATGTTATGTTAGAATGAGTACGCGGTTACAACTACTGTCACAAAGAAATCTTTGCAGGCAGCAGTCGCCTCCGTTATCCCAGCTTGAGGAGACGAATGTGCATCATACACAGGGCATATTTCTTTCCTTATTACCGGATACTTCTAAGCGACTAGTAATCAATAAGAAGAGTACGAAAGTAAGAAGTAAAAATCTCAATATTCACATATTCCTTACATAATTAGTATGCAAAAATTAAATAATATTAAAGAACAGAATGTATGTTTATGATCATGTTATTATACATGTATTCTAAAGCTGGTTTCACACTATTCAAAAAATTTAATAAAAATGAAAAAAGAGGAACAATGCCACCCGCCAAAGGACAAGATAGCAGTCAATATATCTCGTTGATGGTCACAATTAAGTATACATATACATGACTTATCGTACGTAGCCGTAACGACATATTAAATATTTAAATAATAATCATTATTGAATCTACTTAATTTGTTTTTGCCACCTCCAGTTCCAGCACTCCTGTATAAGCTATACTTATATAAGCTATATCCTCCTGTATAAGCTATATTATGGCAAAATAAACTTTTTCCTTTCAATTTTTTATATTCTATTTTAATGTCTCTACTAAGCTAGTGTTTGTATATCAGGCACTAATCCACTAAAGTACCTCATAACATAATTACATTGGTATTGGTCAGAATTTAGAGAGCTCCGAACACGTGTCTCATCGATCGTGAGGCCCGTCCTTTACAGCTAGACCGCTTAACCCTTAATTACTCGCATACTAAAAGTTACACAAAACCTCGCGTGGGGTGTATATTATCTCAATTTAAAAGTTGAAGTAAAACATGTATTAAAACGCTTTATGATATATTTATATTGAAATTTAGAAAGAATCAACATCGTACTAAAGGACAACAGCAGTCGTAATCAATATTTTTGGTAAGCATACAAAGAAATCTATCATGCCGTGGGGTATAATATACCCCATGCGAGTAATTAAGGTTTAAATATTATGATTTATTAATATCAGAAAGATATATTTGTTAGTGCAAAACCACCCTTAATGTAGCGTCTTAAAGTCGGCGGTATTTTCATTAATCTAAAATATATTGACTCATTAACAAATAGGTTAAGTATTAATGTGTAATCACGTATGATTTTATGTAGATTATGAACTGAGCATATGCCATTAAAACTTAAGTGAATCGATAAATTGTTACACATTTCATTACCTTGTTTTATTGATTTTCTTATTACTTTTTGACATTTTATTCGCTTTGTGTGCTAGATCTTTACAATGTTTGTTTATCTATCGGTTTCGAAGGCTATAATTCTATCAAATCACAAAAAAATAAGTACACTGAGAAAACGTAACGGCTATAAATAAACAAATTATTATAGTTTACTATATACTACAAATAAATTGTAGTTTGTAACCAAGTGACTTTGTACGCAGGGAGTCTGTAAAGTGTGTTGTTAAAATTAAACAACTTAACTTTGTTAACCTATATTGTACATTTTGAATAAGACTTGTATGCCACCGAATCAATTTTAACTAAGCCAAATTGGTACTTCGCTGAAGATTCGTTTTGTCAGTGTATTTTTTTGGGATATACTGCTGGGGTTGTTATTAATAAATCAAGATAAAAATGAACAGAAAAAAGGTTTGCTGAGATGGGAATCGAACTCACGTCCTCCGCTTTGCGCACGGATGCTCTGTCCAATCACTTAACCGCGCGCTGTATTATAACTTTCCATAAAATTTTTCTTCCGTTAAATTTTTAATAAGCATTATAATTATTTCCTTTTGTCGTCATAAAATAATATAATCAAACTAAATCTGTGTTATAATTTTTGCAGACATTTTACCAAAAAAGTTTTTATTAAAAAAATTATAAAAAAGGCAATAATAGAAGCACGGTGACCATCATTTCGGTCAGTCGGTGTAGACATTTAAAAATAATTAAAGCTTTTAACAGGTAGTGGCTCGATTTAAAATTTATGAACAGTTTTTGAAAACTTTTTTTAACTTTACTTTCCGTAATTTAATTAAAATATTATTTAAATAACTGGAAATCATAAATGATAGTTACCCTAACTTACCATCTGATGTTAATAAGTGGTGCACTTACATCTAATTAAGCGTAGTAATGAATGTTATGTAGGTACTTGTTAATGAGAAACGAGCAAAGCCGATGCTTTAACTGTGTATATTATAAATTATAGGCGGTGATGAGATATTACTATGCAAAAATAATAATTAAAAAAAAACAACTTATTTTTCAAGTAATATATTTAGTAATGTATAATAGCCTTTATATGCAAACGATTTTATAGTCTAGTGATAAATAAATAAATAATAATAATTTCTTTTAATTTATTAAAGTTAATAATAGGTGAGGAAATTTAATAGCAGACTCTGGCATTCGTACTAGGAAAAGAAAATCTGTGTTACGGATGCAAAAAATATTTGTTTAAATGAGGATTCGAACCCTAGACTTATGCCGGTCTGATAACAACTCGGCCACTGGGCAATCACTTAATTATAAAACTAAAAGTAACTATAAAATTGATTGGTTAGTTGGTTAACTAGTAATTGCTTTTGTACTCGATGTGGTTGATGTAGGAATCGATTCAGGTTAATCATGTAAGAGAATCGATGTTGTAAGTTCATATGTCCACTCGAGTTTTTGGTCACGAAGTATATTATAATACTTAAGGTGCGTTTACTCAGGTAGTGAAACTTCACGGGTGTTACATTCAAAAGTGGTGCTACTACGCCAGGACGACAGACTGGGCTAATAACCATCATCTGCCTACCACTCTTTAACAGGGCCAATACTGGTACTAGTCAAAATTTAGCGAGGGTCGAACACGGGTCTCATCGATTGCGAGTTTACATGTTCTACCGCTACAGAACGTTGGCACGTTCCGACACATCAATCAATTTACTGCGAATATATTGCCGTCACACCATATTGGAGGGATGTGGACTGTAGAAGCAATGTCGGTAAAACAATTGAAATGAAAAAACAATTGCTAAATTCAGGAATTAATACCGATTGCTTCATTTTATTTGCTCCACTAACTCCGAGGAGTCGACGGGGAACTATTTCTCAAAAAGATTTTATATACATTTGTATTTTATTTTGTTGATTGTATTAATTTAAATGTGTTAATGTATTAATTATACTTATATAGTTTTTTATTTGTAATGTAATGTTTAAATTAATTTCAGTTTTCAATTTTAATTCGCTCGCCTCAAAACAGGTGAATCCATTTATTGTACTTTTTATTTTATTAACTCTACATATTTTGTTCACTATATTCTGGCAAATAAATGTTAATCAATAAATAAATAATAAAGATATAGTTCTATATAAGTTTGATTAGTGCAGCCAACGTCCGCAGTCGTGTGGGCGTGTGGTAGCGCCCACGGTATTGCGAAGGACAATATACCGTAAGACACGGTTATACAGGCTGATTGTAATTACACGCTTTTAGTGACAAATATACTTAGAAAAAAAAAGATTAAATTCTGGCAAAAATAGAACAGCCTAACAGATCAGAAAGTTGCGTACGTTGTTTCAATTTTTATCCAAAATTTTTATTAACTAGCATTTTATTATGCCAAAAATTTATAAAAAAAACGAGAATTAATTAATAATTCTTATTTAATTTTTGAATAATTTAATTTAATTCGAGCGATTCGCGTTTCTATAGCTTTTCAGCAGCTATCTTGCACTTTAGTTATGCTTCGAAAAATTATCATCAACCTAGTATTGTGATTCTATGGCTAGTTAAAATAAACTGTAATAATGTTTCGAATGTAACACCCGTGAAGTGACCTTGTCGCGTTTTGGGAATAGTTTGAAAGTAGCCAGGTATAACGAGAGGAGTGTGCACTGTCAATCTAAGATGGTACGAGTACATGCTCGTCTCCTCAAGCCGGCATAGTGGAGGCGACTGCTGCCCGCACAGGTTTCTCTGTAGTAGCAGTTGTTTCCATTCATGGACCGCACTCTAGCTTTACATCAGGCAGTGTTGTCACATGCCGAGCTACAATAAAAAGAAATCTGAGAATATTATGTTCACTTTCATTTTCAACAATAATATAAATTTTAACATCCTGTAACAGTATAGTCCCGCGGTTCTATTTCGCGTTTATAGGGTACCAGGTAACACCTGATAATCTGAGTGCGCTGCGCAGGCGCGCCCGTTCGCCTGTACATTTTGTACACCGTTTAAACAACTATGCCTTTATCAGGTAGTTCACACTTTAAACTATATTTGGTAATCTAATTGAAGTTTTGACTTTAATGTCGATATAAATTTTTAATGATAGATTCGTGACTTTATTACGTATTTACGTATAGTTATTTATTTTTATTATAATTAAGGCATTGGCATTTAATATACATATATAAATATTTTTTATTACTTATTTATTTACTTTAAATAAATGACCGTATCTTGAAAAGTAGACGCATGTGAAAGCCAAAACCTGAGTGTCCATACATTTTGTTTTACCACATTGTTCGAAGCGTAGGAAATTTATGTTGAAATTAAGTGATTTTATAACTTTCTCAGCACTAATTATTATCGCTAATCACAATAATAAACAAATAGCTACGGCACAGAATATATAAAATGCAGTTTACATATTTTAAACATTTTATATTGGTTATATTTCACAAGCATTTTATATATTCTGCGCCGTAGCTATTTGTTTATTATTGTGATTTGCGCAAATAATTAGTGCTGAGAAAGTTATCAAATTACTTAATTTCAACATAAATCTGCTATTCTTCGAACAATGTGGTAAAACAAAATGTATGGACGATCAGGTGTTGGCTTTCACATTAACACCACCACGCAAAGACCAATTTTGTTCAGAGAGATGAACGCTTTTTGATGGGAGTCTAACTTTTATTAACTACTCTAATTTTTGTCACAAAAGTACTTTTTTGCCACAGAAATAGCCTATGTTAAATAATAGTGTATACAATTATTTACCCAGCCAAACCAAATTGAGATGGCAAAGTCCAAACTAAGTTCCATGTATGTGTCAACTTGTGGTTTGTACAACTAAGTAACTTTATGCACTTTGCAAGTTTAATACTAACATTTACTATGAAGATGTTTGTGAGAGATTTTAGATCAAGTTTTAGGTTGCATCATCAACTTTATTAGCCCAGTCTGCTGTCGTCGGGTAGTATCACGAGCTTCGGGATCAGTCAGCCTGAGCGACATAGTGGAGGGGACTGCTGCATGCAGATGTTTGTTTGTGGTAGCAGTTGTTTCCGTTTTTGTGTATGGTCACATGCCGGGCTACTGTAAGAAGAAAATACCTAGTGTTTGTTTATAGTCACTGAGTGACTGAATAGAATTATATGAGATTCGAACATAGGGATTGGCTGCCCACCTCTGTACCCACTCGCTCACTTCAAAATAAAATAATATACAAAATATGCAATCGAGCTGAGATTCCGTACTAAGTAAATACTCAACAACTGCAAACGTACTAACAAAATGCAAAACTAACAACTTGTACAGTCGTCCACGCAAGTTTTTTTTAGCACGGTTATATTAAAAACTAAGTCCCAATATTCATGAAAAGTTATAACCAAATTACTGCATTGTGCAGCAATACTTCGCTGAATAGTTGTGATTAAGCAGAGGAATCCTGTAAATGGAATAGCGGAGGAAACTGCTGCCTTTAGACATTTCTCTATGGTTGCAATTCATGTACTGTCCGCTAGCTTAACATCAGGTGGAGTTTAAAAAAAAATATATAAAAACACTTTTCTAGATGACTGTACGCACTCATAACTATATCACTTATGAGTTGTGGTGACGTTGTCGAAGCAGAAGTACTGATATTATCATAGTATTGTGAGTAACGAGGGTACCTTTACATCATACATTGAGTATGTGGCTTTGAGATGGAATATGTTTAGTTATATGACTTGCAAAACTTTATATTATATACGTACTTATAAATAAATAAAGATATTCTTATAAACACTCATTTTATTGCCTGTAATAATAATAATAAATGATTATTGTTACATAAAATATGTAAAAGTTAAACTTTGAATAGTGATTTCTGTGCAGAAAAGAAAAAAAATTAATTACAAATAAATACTATAAGATATTTAATAATGTTTCGTACTGTTTGTATAACATATGAAAAAGCTCTAGTAGGAAAGCTTTTCAGCGCGAGCTTCAGGGAGTGCTTCTAGCTCATTTTTGGACCTTTTCTCCTTTTCTCTAAATTAATAAATAAAGATTACCGTGTGGACACGCCCTTCGCCACAGGTAGATAGCGCTGGTGTGTTCGTGGTCTCTGCCCAAACGTCATTTTGACGTTTCCGATTTTTTTTGCTGTCTTCCGCTTCTCGTCGTCCGTTGCGATTCGCTTTTCTGTTCCTGCTATTTTCCTGTATTCACTGCGAGAAAGCGATAGCACATTACACACCGCACATACATACAATAGTACGCACACATCACTCACACGACAAATTCGCTGGTTACTAAGGTGAGTGATTTCGTTTTTCTTATAACCCCTGTTTTTCCTACATCCCGCCTGGGCTGGCTCAACGGTCAGGATCGTGACGATCCTCGCTGGCCCGTCCACTGTGTACAATAAGACAGGCATGACGCGACGGCCGACTTTTTTTGTATACTATGTACTGAATATATGGTATTAGAGAAGGGTTAGGTTAATTTAATAATCTTTATTCTTCTGTTCAATTTTCATTGTAATTTAATAATAATAATGTTTGGATGTTACGCGTGTATCTGGTTGTTTATTCTGACAGATATCTTATAAATAATAACGTAGTCATAATTTAAAGATATAAATGTATGTTTCTCGGTTGCAAATAAACAGAAAAACTAGTGAAAGTCATGCCAAAGAGTCCAATTTGTTGACTTTCTCATATGATATATTCTTAATCTATGTATCCAACGGTTGGCCGTGTGTACTATAGTGTAGGTGAAAGATAATTTGTAAAATTGAAAACAGTATCATGGACAATACAAAACACAATATAATTACATATACTATTTGAGTTTATTAAAACGCGCAAATATTGTTTTGATTAAATATTTTAAATTTGTGTATAGCTGTAATTGGAGTGCAAGTTGAAACTATTATTTTGCCATATATTTGTGTACTTGTGCTTTGTTGGTATACCTATCCTTAATAAATATATTACAACGCGTACGTCATTGCATTGCACTGCATTCTGATGTCTTCTCAGAAGGCTACAAAACCTTCAAGTTTCTGCAAATAATAATAAAAACAATTATTACGTATAACAACATTGGTCACGTGATGAGCTAGGACGTGCAAATTTTTAAATGGAATCTGTTTGTATCACTGTTTCATTGGTCAGGTTTGAACACGGGTCTCGTCGATCGTGATGTCAGTCTCTACCACTGGATCATGGCCACTCTTACGTATAGATGTGGTTGAAGTGAGGTGCTCTATAGTTCCAGCCTACTCCGGTAGTGATATGGGTGCGAACTTTACTTCACTTATGTGCGTAGATCCGTGAACAAATACAACTTTTGTAAATTAAAATTTTCTATATTAAAGTTTACTTTATGTTGAAATTCATAGTAACATAGAATCAACACTACTCGTTTGCGGAGATTGTTATTTACCGCACGTCGTCGTTAGATTGTTGAGATAGGCAGACATTTGTCACTCGGTTGACAAGAAATACACATTTTCCATTTTGCATGTTCGATTTAATTGAGTTTGAAATGTCGGGTTTCTGTCCTATAGGCACTAAGCGACTTAAGTTTGCTTTAGTGAATTTTATAATTTATTTTGTTTTATATTTTGTGTGTTCATTCGATTAGGCTCCGATCTGGGACAGACAGCGCCACGATCATGAGAGCGTAAGGTCTAAAACTTTAAAATAAAACAGATTAAAAAACCCTTCAGTGTAGTTATAAGTATTTTTTCTACAATTCAGATACGTGTCTATTGGTGCTGAGGTAAACGGTATTGTGTCCAAAGTTCGTGTTAGCACACATATAGTTAGATTTGTCATTAGTAGTACGTAGCTGTGAGACATGGAGTGTGCAAAACCACTGTTACTTACCCTAGGATAGGATCTAGAGTGGGCAGAGAGTGGGCGATGTATGGACGTCGGGATATATTCTTGAATGTGTGTTAACTTTAAAAATATTTTTTTTTATTGTAGCTCGACATGTGACAACACTCCGCCTGATGTAAAGCTAGAGTGCGGTCCATGAATGGAAACAACTGCTACTACAGAGAAATCTCTACGGGCTGCAGTCGTCTCCACTATGCCGGCTTGAGGAGACGAGCATGTACCATCTAGATTGACAGTGCACACTCCTCTCCTATACCTGGCTACTTTCAAACTATTCCCGAAACGCGACATAAGATAATATGTGTATTTAAATAAATATGAAGTATAGGATTGCAGTTTTTGCAGTTTATTTTATTTTCACTAAAATAATGTTTCATTAAAAAAAATAGTGTAGAAATAATTTTATTTGCTATTAAAGAACGTGTTTCGATTTAATTTCGAAGTGATATTGTTCAAGAATAGAATCTCTGATCACAAGTGAGGTTCGACACTTGTGTTTAAATAAATAGAGAAAATAGACGTGATAATATGCAGAACTTCGCAGAATGAAGTATTAAATGTATTCATCTATTTGCTTATTCCTATAAAATAAGATTATGATAATAGCTCTAGCTTAGAGCTACGTCTAATGTTATTTTAAACTTAAATAAAGCTATATTGCGGTTAAAAATAAAAGTTTAGGGCAGATTTTTTTTAAATGACTTTACTAAGCTAGCGTTTGTAACATGTCTGTTAGGCTTAGTGTCCTAAACAACCTGAATACATACAAACGAGATGAGTGTGCACTGTCAATCTAAGATGGTACATGCTCGTCTCCTCAAGCCGGCATGGTGGAGGCGACTGCTACCCGCACAGGTTTCTCTGTAGTAGCAGTTGTTTCCATTCATGGACCGCACTCTAGCTTTACATCAGGCGGAGTGTTGTCACATGCCGAGCTACAATAAAAAAATATAGTTACATTGGTAAGAGTTAAGCGAGGTCTGAACACGGGTCTCATCGATCGTGAGATCCTTCCTCTACCACCACCAGGACTCATTACTATTCTTTATTTTTTTTTACGGGCAGTGATGTGTGTTTTTGTAAGCTTACGAACGTAACGCCCGTGAAGTGACATTTTCGCTTTGAAAGTGGCCGGGTATAGCGAGACCACTGTCAATTTACATGTTGCATACTCGTCTCCTCAGGCCGGCACAGCGGAGGCGACGGCTGTCCCTACTCTCTACAGATTTCTCTGTGGTAGCAGTTGTTTCCATTCATGGACCGCACTCTAGCTTCACATCAGGCGGAATGTTGTCACATGCCGAGCTACAATAAAAAAAATAGTTATTGGGACGAGCTGGGTATTACAAGATAAGTATGTCAATCTAGACGATGCGTCTTATCAAGCCGGCATAACGGAAGCGATGTCCCTGCCGACATGTCTCTGATATATTTTACTGTTGCTATTGCCTGACTCACGATCGTATACATACCGTAAAATAGATTTGAGAACGTTAACCTAAGTAACAATTTAAATTAAAACAATTAAAGGCACTTTTAATATGCAATATATCATATACACTCATGTTATCTCAACCAATTTCCTTCCAATCTCCATATCTGATATCAATGAAGATTTACTTCCTTTATGCGACTTCAAGTATTCAAATAGTCGGTCTATTAATTAACACATGCTACTGGTTGCCGCATGAAATCTAAGATAAGAAACTCGGCCCACATTAATTAGATCCAACTAGGACGCATATGGACCGAATATGTTAACCGGTTATTTATTAAATTAATTTTATTACTAAGTATTCAGTCAGTGCCAAAATAAATGGTAGAACCAGTGAAGGACTCACTGAATAATGAAAATATAAAATATAATAATTATGTTATTGAATTTCTATAAGTAAAAAATTTATTTATATGTTTGAAACCTAGTGTAGCATACACACAGGCGAACTTAATACTAAATAGCATTCTCTTCCAGCTAACCTCCGTGTTTATGAGAGCTGTAGCGAAGAGAAGCAGTTTTTCAAACAAATATAAATAAGTATAGTGTACACTGTACATATATCAATATAAAGACATAGGTAAATATATATACAAATACATACATACATTAATCAGTATAATATACATACAATTTATTTATTTATTTGGAAAATTACAGGTGTAGAGGAGATTTTATATTTAAATTGATCATAATAATATCACCGCACCCTAAAATAATTGTCTCTATGTACATCAAATGAGTGTTACATCATTGCCTGTCACACCTACACCCACCCAATTCAGCATACATTTTAGATTTAATACACTTCTTAGAAAATTGTTGAAAGATATCTGTGAAACATGTGTTGTAAAAAACAATACATAAATACAAAATATAACTACATATTCTGACAGACTCAGTACACATTTCAAGTTCGTCCCAACAGGACCAGTTTAACAAAGAGCAAATAGATACAAACTTGCCCGAATAGTACATAAATCTTTCATACGTCTGCATATGCATACGATATAGAGGACTTCGACACTCGATGTCTAATTGCCTATTTATAATGTATAGATACAAGTTTGTCGCATTTCATTATACTTACACTAATACTACAATATAAATGTGAATATAAGCCTGTCTGTTTGTTACATTTTTACGCCTAAATCGCTGAACAGATTTCGATAAAATTTCAGATCTCGAAATGTGATAAAGCCACTTCACCGGTGTTACATTCGAAAGTGGTGGTACTACCCTAGAACGGAAGACTGGGTTAATAACAATTATCAGTCTGCCAACCATCTCTCAATGGGGTGAAATAGAAGATGAAAGTTTGTATGGGAAACCAATCATTTAAACGTTATAAATTTAAACTAGCTAGCATTTACTATTTTTTAAAAAGTTGATTTTCTAAACTGACTGATCTTTAGAAGAGTTAACCGTATATTTTACACATGTTTATTATATAAAAAAATATTTCTTTTAAATTAAATTTCACTTAATAAAAACATAAATATCCTACTCAAATTAATATCTTCAAGTGAGAGATTTATCATCTCGTTTCTTTAAATAAATCTTTTTTTTTTTTATTTAGACTGTACACTAATTATATTATTACATCCGCAACATTTTATATTATAATATAAAGAAAATAATAAAGGAAATTCCCAACAAAACGTCAAACGATTAATCCGTCCTCAAATTAAAGGTGTATTTAAGTTGTACATTTAAAATTTGACCTGATTTAACTAATTTTGAAGTTTATAAATCATGCAATCTGATAGCACTTCAATATAGATAATACTTGGTGTATTTATTTTTTAATGTAATTCGGCATATGACAACACTCCGCCTGTTGTAAAGGTAGAGTGCGGTCCATGAACTGAAACAACTTCCACTACAGATAATTCTTCTTTTTATTCTTTAAGCAGTAGTCGACTCTGCTATATCGGTTTGATGAGACTTCTCGTCACCTGGCTACTTTCAGACCGAACCCCGAAACGCGACAAGGTCACTTCACGGGTGTTATATTCGATAGTGGTGGTACTACCCCAGGATGGGCAGACTGAGATAATAATCAACATCAGCCTGCCTACCTGCTTACTGATAGAAGTATGCAATCGGACATTGCCTTGTATTGTGATAGAACAGTGATAGAAAACATTTATTTTTTTCTCCATACAAAGTGGTCCTTTTCATGTATTTCAAGATAAACTCCTGGACTTAATCTCGATTAGTTTCAACAGAAAGTAAAGTTAAATAGAACTAATTATTTTAAAATATATGTGTTAGTTTATTATTAAATTATTGTGAAAATTGTACGGAAGAAAAATTGTTATTAGCGCAAACACATTCCCAGGCGGTAATTGAACCTCCATCTACCGGTATACGAACATAAACTCAGATGATCACTGAGCTACACAGCGAATGTGTCGAAATTCTTTTATTCTACCTCTCCATAAATATACTTTAGTATTAAAAATTAATTTATAAATTTTGGAAAAGGTCAAATTTTCCGATCCCATTACGTCCGCCACCATCTAATAACGGAAACAGTAAACAATTTTTATTCGCATTAAATTAAATTTTATCGACGGTTGTTTTCTTAAGGAAACGAGTAATTAAGTTTATATTGAAAGTATGTGCTATAAATATGTCAGAATCTAATTGCGAGTGTCTCCTGAGATACAGAATGAGTTGAAATCGATTTATTTTCCCCATATGACGGTGTAGTGAGTCATGATTAATTAAACATAGTCCTCACTTATATTATTTTAGAAATTAAAAATTACCTATCCATGTCGGAAAATGGCGTCACAATTGATGAGGATATTTATTTATTGCATGTTACATTATATAATTTTAAATTCATACAATGTGACACCCCGGTAGGGAGTAGCAAACAGTATTTGATGTTGACATAAGAAAAATGTCAATATTAAATAAAAAAAAATTAAACTAAGTATAAATTAAAACAATTAAAATCAAAATATAATTAATTATCGGAACGTGAAGGGAATATTTTTACTGTGGGTAAAGGCGCCTTCTCTTTTTTATTAAGTATTTGTTTTTATTTTTGGCATCCGTAATACAGGTCAATCCTAGTACGGGTGCCAGAAATCCTAACTTATTTTCATGCATATTTTTAAGATAAATAAACGTTATTTTATTATTTATTTTTTATTATTTTATTGTAGCTCCCATATAGATTTCTGCAGGCAGCAGCTATCTCCGTTATGCCAGATTGATGAGACGATTACCATCCAGATTGACTGTGCACACTCTTTTCGTACTTGGCTACTTCCAAACTGTTCTCGAAACGCAACGTCGACAATCTAGCTTTACATCAGACGGAGTGTTGTCATATGGCCGAGTTCATACTGAGAGTATAGTCGTGGTCTTTCATGTCTTTGTATTATTGTTTTCTTTCCCTAAATAAACATGTAGTTAAACGAACTGTAATCCACAATCAGGGCTTGCCAATAAATCAATTAGCCGGTATATTCTCATTAAGAGTCGGCAGGCATATCGTAAAATCTGGACCGGTTTCGCGATGCACGCAAAATGGTAGCACTTCACGCTTCCTGGAGAAAGTGGCTCGCCTGCAAAATACTAGGGTGATAATCTATATACTTATCGGACTATAGACCATTGTTTAGGTTTATATTTAGACGAATATCTAACATAGTACACGCACATACATTGTATGTTTCCAATGAGTGACAGGCTGACTGACAGTGGTTACTAACCTGGGCTGCAGTCCCTGGGTTAGTACCACCATTTTTAAAAATCTAGTCGCGTTTTTGGATCAGCTTGGAAGGAAGAGTATGAAGAGAAAAGTATTAAAATAATCGGATGGTGCATGCAGACATTTCTCATTTCTGTGTGGCAGCAATTCATTTCGCTCATGGATCACACTCTAGCTTAACATCAGGTGGCGTGTTAAATACTGCACTGAGCGACCAAAGTACATATAACATAGTTACATTGGTACCGGTCAGAATTTAGCGAGGTTTGAACACAAGTCGTTAAGAAGTATGTGTGGAATATCCTTGAGCGAGCAAATCCCAAACAAAGAAATTGCTGCGCGCTCAAGGACAGTATTGTGACCAGCGTAGAAAGAAGTATCCTGAGGTGGTTCGGTCATTTGGAAAGGATGGATGAAAGGAGATAAACTAAAAAGATTTATTGTGAGAGAGTGGATGGCAGTGTCGGAAGGGAGTGCCCTTCAGAGTCAGATTGGTCAACTGCTGAGAAAGGGTCAGATGAGGAGCACCCTCAACCGACGTGCATGCATGAGGAGAGTAATAGATGTGGTCGAAGCGGAAGTGGTATGTAGAGACAGGAGTCACTGGCGCTCCATAGTTTCTGCCTACCCCAGTGGGAACAAGGCGTGAGCTAAGTAGTAGAGAATAGGGATGTTGCGGATGCAGATTTGTTCACATCCGCGGATGCGGATGCGGATTTTAAGAGGCTCACATCCGCGGATGCGGATGCGGATGCGGATCTCTACAAAAAACTGTGTGGGTAAAAAAATTAAAAGACAGTAAGAACTATCCTTTCTTTATTTAAAAGTAGTGAGTGAATTATTATTATTATTAACCGACTTCAAAAGGAGGAGGTTATCAATTCGTCGTGTATTTTTTTTTTGTGGCGATGTTTCCTCATATCTTCGCCGTTTGTGAACCGATTTTGATGATTCTTTTTTGTTTGATAAAGTATGTCTCGGGATTTAGTAGTACTTAATAGTACTTACATTCGTAAACAACACAGTTACATGTACGCTATTCAGCGTTGCCAGATTTTTTTTGCCAAGTCTTTTTGAGTGAAAAAAAGCGGTATTCTTTCTTCGAAAGCGGGATATAGTAAAAAACATATATAATCAGAAGTGTTTAAATATGTATCTTTTATTTGAGTTTTAAATTACGTTTAATAGATAGTAAAAATACCCATAGAAAATGTTTTTTAATAAAAATATGATATTTTAAACCAGATTTACCCTATCGTTAGGTAGTTGAGTCTTCTTATTTGTTTCTGAAATCTTCGGTTTGCATAACAAACCGTTATAACCATATACTCAGATAGAATTAGCTTTCTGGCCCAGAAATTCCTATTGGACGGGATTTTTTTTTGTATAGATCAAAGTGTCAGGAATTGATACCAATAAAATTTATAAGTAAATATTGGGCGCTAAGGTGCCAAAAACATGGTAAAAGTGGTAAAAACCAGTTTTTCGCTTCTAGAGGAAAAACTACAGCTCGGACAAAAAAAGTTAAATGTAACAAATGCGCGCAATAAAAAAACAAAGAGAATGAGCATCGGTAGAGCAAAATCGGTCCAAAGGCGCCGCGGCGCCACCTCGCGCGCAAATAGTACCTGAACTTCATAAATTATTTAAACAACTTTATTCTTTGTCAAGTTTTTTGGAAATTTGTAGTTCAACTCCTCCTTAATGCATAGGAACCGAAATTATAACGTTTTTCGAAAATTAAAATACCCTCCCAGTCGATTTAAAAAAAGGTTTTGCAAAAGTCAACGGTTTTCAAAAAGTTTACAACATTTTTATCTGACAATTTAACTGTACTTAGAGGACCACAAAACAGACAGCATATTCAAATTTCAACTCTCCATCACTTTCAGAACGCGAGTTTTTGAAATTTTTTTTATTATTTAATTTCTGGACCGATTTTGCTCTACCGGGGCTCATTCTCTTTGTTTTTTTATTGCGCGCATTTGTTGCATTTAACTCTTTTTTTGTCCGAGCTGTAGTTTTTCCTCTAGAAGCGAAAAACTTTTTTTTGGCACTTTAGCGCCCAATATTCACTTATAAATTTTATTGGTATCAATTCCTGACACTTTAATCTATACAAAAAAAATCGTCCAATAGTAATTTTCTATACTTTTTAAGAATTTCTGCTAATTCTATATGAGTATTACGAATTTGACAGATCGTAAACGATAGTTATATCAAAATGTATGGGGAATGTGTCCGTTAGAAGAATGTGGTGTTTCAAATAATAGTCTGAAGAGTGACTTACAATTTGTACTCTTTATACACAGCTTTATACTTATCCGACGTCACAATACACACACAAGTCCGAGAAGCAGGACTGAACCTGTCCCGCACGGGACATTGAATTTTGATTTAAAAATCGGGACGTCTGGCAACGCTGACGCGATTGTATGTGTGCTGCTTGAGTGAGCTTATTACTCTCTTACTAGTCGACTCGCACCACAAGCCGGTCCCGCTCCTTTCTTTCTTGTCGCGACCTGTTACACATCCGCATCCGCATTAGCTCCGCATCGATTTATGCGGATGCGGATGCGGATGCGGATGTCTAAATCGATGCGGATGCTCCGCATATGCGGATGCGGATGCGAATATTCGCAACATCCCTAGTAGAGAACACAAGTCTCAATGAACCTGAGTCCACTCGTTCTACCGCCAAACCGTTATTGTTATAATGTCAATAAAAGAAGGCAAATAAATTAAATAAACCTTATTTATTTACAATACTAACTAACGTAGACGTTTATTTGTTTAAATTTTATTTAATTGAGAATTCGATATTTATAAGACAAGCTTCAATTAGAAACAACTTAGATTTCTTATCGTGAGACAATGGAGTAAGGAGTATCAAGTTACTTAAACATAAACCTTAGTTAGTTAACTTATCAATACTTTTTTATAATTATTTATTTATTATAGTCATTTATTATTGAATTATGATGAAAATTTAAATGAAAAAGTGCGGATCGAACCCACGTTTACGGTCTATGGTGGTAATAGACGAACTTACTGTGTGTGTAAAGTTAGTTATGAAAATTTAACGAAGTTCTAGTAGCCTCTCTATAGATTTTCATACCTGTAAAAAACATATTCATTGATATATTCATAATTATCTATAGTCCAGAGGCGTAGTTATTAACCTGCGCCAATAAAGAAAAGCTTTATAAACGGCGGCTTCGTACTTGGTATGGTCAACAAAGAAAGCTGTCAAAAATAATTTATCTTTTTCTTATTTTGTTAAATGGCCTCAAATGCCATAACAAAGACAATTCTGCCAATGTCCAGTAGTAAATTCTTATTGTTTTTGCATCAAATTGCAATGGTGTTTTACAATTGGACGTTTTCTTTGGAGTATTTGGCGGCAATTCACCCGGTCACGTCACAATATGAGCGTTTTCACGGCGTGGGATAACCACAAAAAAATCGCTTCCGTTGCCTCATATAGAGTGAATTTTAATGTTTCCACAATTACTCACAAGCGCAGCATAAAATTATGCAAAATAACACCAATTTTACACAATAATAACCACTAAACTAATTAAGGAAAGGGATAAAAAACACCTCAACCTTCCCGGGCAAAAGGCCGCCAAACACTCCAAAATAATTTATAAAATATATTATTTGTTAAAATTTATTTTATTTATAAATTACTGTTTTTTGAAGACAGAAGTGGATAGAAGTGTTTATTTATAGTAAAAAAAAATACAATTACCTCAATAATAAAATTTTTTTTTTTTGGGAACCTTACTGTGTTATGTGAGTATAGACAGAAATATAATATGAACGAGGTAGCATGTGAGTTGACGCCATTTATAAATCACTTCTTTATTGGCACGGGTTATACAAAACATTATTCATTTGAGCCGTCTTTGAAATTGTTTTAAACTTAATAAATTACAATCATTTAGTCAAAAGATACAACTGATAAGGTTACGTAAAGGATTTATGCGAGACGATGTCGTAGGGTCCTAGGTTCGTACCTGGTCGGACATACTATTGTGCGCAGACGCATTCACATGTCAACTCGAATTTATACTCCTGTAAGTGTTAAATATACGTCGACAGGACTTAGGCATTTAGCAATTGTTCTAGGTAACCTATTAGGCTAGGCTTCAATGGAAGCTAAGTCATACAATTAATTGCCTAAGATATTTGCGACATATCGATTTTTACCATCGTTTATTTTCTGTTATATTAAATCTTTATAATGTAAATGAAATGAAGATTTCTTTGTTTGTTTGTCGCGTATGTGTTCCGGAACTACCTATCCGATTACTAAAAATCTTTGTCCAATAGCTCACTTATTAGGGAAGTTTTTTTTGGCTTGGTGGAGATTATTTCTGAACTATTGTTGATTTAAAATAATTAACATAACGGTAAAATTATTAAAGACTGTATAAGTAAATAAATTCATCTTTCATTTTAAAGATCTGTAGGCAGACTGATGATGGGTATTTGCCCAGTCTGCCCGGAGTGGTACCACTTCTTTCAAGTGTTACCCGTGAAGAAGGATTAACGAGAGGATGCATTGATTTGCCCCTTAAGAGTTCTATCGATTTGTTGAAGAAATGGAATCAATCGGAGCTAAAATAAAAGATTTACAGGTCTTTGAAATTTCGAAATTGTGAAAACTCAATTTCTTGTTTTCGCCACTTTTTTTTGTAGAGAACTATTGGAGTGGCCGCCAGAACTCCGCCTAAATTTTCAAAATTTTTATAAGAGGGGGCCAACTTCACACACATTATGTATTGTCGATTTAGATGGTGACATAGCGGAGGCGATAGTTGTCTGCAAATACAGAGCTAAAATTAAAAAAAAACTATCTACATACTAAAACTATCTACAGTTCATATATAGTACCTCTATAAATAATGTATTAAGTCCATAGAACGTAACTGGTGAACGATTAAGTAAAAATAGTTGTTATTTTAATTGTTACATGGTATAGCTAATAATATAAGTATAGTAAATTATTCGACATCGATATAAACGCCGATGACCGATACAAAAATTATATGTTACATGAATATTTTATATAAATATAATCTATGCTTATAAGATGGGTGGAACCGCTAATAGAATAAGTGGGTGTTCTATTCTGTTAACATATTGATTGGGCGAGATAATAAAGTCGGTTGTTTAACGTTTTTATTATTATTTTGTTTTTTAAAGTTAATATGTTTTTTTTTGTGTTTGTATGAGTATTATTATTATTATTATTTTTTTAAGGTAATTTTTAAAGGTAATGATGTCGAGTTTCTTGCGAGCTTCTTCTCGAGGAAAAGAACATGTAGGCCTAATTTCGAAATAAATCATTTGAATATACTAACCGTCATTTATTAAATATTTATTTACATAATGTCGCAGGCGTTAAGATTTTTTTTTTATTGTAGCTCGGCATGTGACAACACTTCGCCTGATGTAAAGCTAGAGTGCGGTCCATGAATGGAAACAACTGCTACTACAGAGAAACCTGTGCGGGTAGCAGTCGCCTTCACTATGCTGGCTTGAGGAGACGAGCATGTACCATCTTAGATTGACAGTGCACACTCTTCTCGTTATACCTGGCTACTTTCAAACTATTCCCGAAACGCGACAAAGTCACTTCACGGGTGATACATTCGAAAGTGGTGGTACTAACTCCAGGACGGCGGACTGGACAAATAACCATCATCAGTCTGCGTACCACTCTTTAATAGTGCCTATTGGCACTGAGCGACCAAAGTACATATAACAAAATACATATAATATGTACCTAGTTAAGCTAAATTTTTGGTTAGAGAGTAGTCCAAGAGAAATAACAGCAGCAGCCGCTATGCCGCTATATATTATATAATTTATCAAATCCTTATACCAATTAAAATAAAATATATTAATACCAATTATCTACATACCTAGGAGTAGGTGCCAAGCAAACTGCATTGATTGAAAATATCGTATTTTTTGGAAATGCACGTCCATATGCTACATTTATAGATATACTTGATATCTAGGAAGATATCTAAGTGTATTTTCTTTCATAAAAACATGTAATAAGTTTCAGATTTCGAAACGGCTTTTTCATTTGGTATAGCTTGGCATCTACTCCAAAAACGTGGTAGACAATTAATTTGTACATAATAAACACCTATTAGTGTTTATGTTTATTACTTTGTGTGTAGATACTCTTGTTAAAAATTATTTTTCTCTTTTGAGTGCTTTTAGTGTTTATTGAAGTCGGTCCAACTTTTCTTTAAAAGGTTCTTTGTCTTAACAATTTAACTTTGGTAGAGAATGCATGCCACCATAGGCGGTAAGAAGCAGTGCAGACCGTATCACTTGTAATGAAAACGCTTCCAGTTTACTGAATGTGTTATTTGCATATTGGTGAGATAAAAGACTGAAGATATCGTTGTACTGAGTTTCGTTTAACATAATTTTCTATATAATTCTGTTTAGGTAAACACCCATTTAGTTAAGTGTTTAACCAAATAACTTTCTTTTTCTAAAGGGCGGGTCTTAATTTCACTCTTACTATTAAAAATGTTGTTTTTTTTACGTGGGGAAATCCCCGTTACGTGCTCTTGGGGAAGGTACTAAGGGTTATGCCGGACTCTACAGCCTAGCGTTGGCATACAGACTAAAACCACACGATGTTTCACTCGATGCATAGTGGATGGAGAATGAATGAATTGAAAATTATGGCACTATTCCCAGACGGCAGACTGCGCTAATAACAATTTTCTATTACAATTGTTATGTAGGAAAGCAGCGTTACTTTGTTCGTTTGATATCAGAAAATCACTAAACATATTGTGGGTTAGAAAGCACATTTGCGTAGTATTTGTGTTTGTACCATTAACTCTTTGAATAGGGTTGTATTTATTCCTAGATACAGATTAAATAATTTTAAATATATTTTTTTGTACATTTTCATATGAAAGCCAAAGAGCTAAGAAAGAAATAGATTGTACATTAGTTAATACATTGTTTTTATGTAAATACAATGTCCTGGGGCCAAGATCAGGACAAAACTACACAGAACAACACAAACAGATCGCTCAATAATCTTTATCTACCTGATTTTTGAAAAATAGTGGCTCGGTATATGACAACCTCTGTCTGAAGTTAAGCTAGAGTGCAGTCCATGAACGGAAACAATTGCTACTACAGATAAATGACTTGAGGAGAAGAATGTGCACCATCCGGATTGACAGAGCACACTTTACGAGCGAAGTATACCTGATGAAACGAAACTTCACGGGTTGGGACCAGGTCAGCAGATCATCAGTCTGCCTCCCACTATTTAATTAATGCCTTTATTATACCACAAGCACTGACTGGCCAAAGTACATATATAACATAGTTACATTGGTACCGGTCAGAATTTAGTGAGGTTCAAACACGGGTCTCAAAGATCGCGAAGACCGCCTACATCACGGTGGCTCTCAAATTAAATATAAACATCTTTATCAGAATTCAATTCTTGGTTATTGTTTTGAAAGATAGACGACCCTACGTGAAGTAGCAATGGGCAGCGGATCCTATCTGATTGTGAGAGAATGTGGACGGCTGGACCAGGTCGACGCAGCGAACCGTCATCTTGCGTATCAATATATTGTGCTCAACTAATGATGTATGCACTCACGCCTAGTTTTGTTACAGTTAGGGGTGGGCAGGTTTTGTTTGATTGTTAAAAATGGCAATTTAATATTAAATATGAGCTTTTATTTTGGTTTTTTCTCGTGGAGTATTTTAATGTTAACGCGCAGTCAATGACAATATATTTTTCAATTGTATCTGATGTTAAGCTAGAGTGCGGTCCATGAACGGAAACAACTGATACTAGAGACAAATATAACTATGTCGTGTTTCGGGAACAGTTTGGAAGCAGCCAACTATGACAAGAGGAATGTGCAATGTCAACATGATGGTGCGCAATCGTCTCCTCAAGCCGGCATAGCGGAGGCGACGGCTGTCTACAGAAATTTCAGTACAGTCTTGGTAGCAGTACCGCACTCTATTTGTTGTCTAATCAAAAAAAAATCTAATTGATTTTTTTTCTGGAATATTATTTACACATAGATATATATTAATATAGTAGATATACATATATTGTTAAGATATGATTTATATGAATGCCGGCGCCACCTGTTCGTTAGCGGTGTTCCTCACAACTCACCTTGTCTACCTAGCTTTCTGATTTAATAGCAGTGTGTAGGTATTTCCTTTTAATAAGCCAATGGCAATATTAGCTTTGAGTATTGCACAAAGGTACGTAAATAATTTATATTGTCTACTGTATTATTTATACTTATTGGTTGTGATTAAAAATTATCAAATTTTTTAATTTTTATTTATTATTTACTTATTTTACTGATTTTTTTGGTAATGAGGCTAATTTTGCATGTCGAGAGACAGAGCACTTAAATAATGCTCCCGCAAATAAATAAATTTCATTTCATAAGCTCCGGCCGTGGTCTAGCGGTAAGACGTGTGAACTCACGATCGATGAGACTCGCGTTCGAATCTCGCTAAATTCAGACTGGTACCAATGTAACTATGTTACATGTACTATTTTATTTTTATCTTGACACGACATGTGTGCGACTGGCCTGGTGGTAAGCTCAATGGAGGTCCATGAGCAACCGCTTATACAGTGGCCCCAGTCGCCACTACTATGCCGGCCGGAGAAGGTGCTTTTTCCAAGGATCCAAGGTGATAGAACTGGGAGAACACATGAGAGGGCAAAGCGTTCCATTTGTCAATTGTGCGGCATAAAAAAACGCGCCGAACCGTTTCGTTCGGCTACCGATTCGATCGACAAAATGTGGATACTTCATCCTCCCAGTGCGGGTGTTACGGGAATGGAAGGACGAATTTAAGTGGTAGACAGACTGGTGATGGTTATTAGCCCAGTATGCCGTTCTGGGGTAGTACCACCACTTTCGAATGTAACATCAGTAAAGTGACCTTGTCGCGTTCCAGGCGCAGTTCAGGAGTATAAAGTAGCCAGGTATAACGAGAGGGGTGTGCATTGTCAATCTGAATGAATGTGTGCCTCCTCTAGCCGGCACAGCGTAGACGACAGCTGTCTGCAGCAGTTATATTTGTGTAATATTTGTGTGTTGGCGTATAAAATAATTACAAAAGGCCTCCGTCGACATAGGCCTTTATTCTTATAAGCAACACAAATTCGTAAAGACACAGAAGTAAAATCAGTTGCATAGGACTAGCTGTCAGCTCAGACTCGTCCATTTACCAGACTGATGCGATTGCCGATTGTAAATCCAACACTAAGCTATACAATTTAAACAAATTTCACTCTCATCCCGTTCGTTATAAAGGTGAATTTGTTAGTGTAGTTTGAAGTGTGTACAAACAGACACATGTGATCGCACTCGATATAAATAATGACCCTAACAATGCTTGATTTTGCTTGAACTTGATTTCAGATAAAGCTCAGGATGAATGGCGAAAATAGCATGTATAATTGCTTATGGGAGAAATATTTGAATACGTTTTAAACGTATGTAGGTAGGTACCTATAATACGGCTGAAGTTTGAACTTCGCTAAATTCTGACCGGTACCAATGTAACTACGCTGATGCAAGCTTTGCCATTTTTGAGAGCGGCCGTGGTCTAGCGGTAAGACGCGTGAACTCACGATCAATGAGACCCGTGTTCGAACCTCGCTAAAGACCGGTACCAATGTAACTTTGTTATATGTACTTTGGTCGCTCAGTGCCTATAGGCACTATTAAAGAGTGGTAGGCAGACTGATGATGGTTATTTGTCCAGTCTGTCGTCCTGGGGCAGTACCACCACTTTCGAATGTAACACCCGTGAAGTGACTTGTCGCGTTTCGGGGATAGTTTGAAAGTAGCCAGGTATAGGAGAGGAGTGTGCACTGTCAATCTAGATGGTACATGCTCGTCTCCTCGAGCCGGCATAGTGGAGGCGACTGCAGCCCGTAGAGATTTCTCTGTGGTAGCAGTTGTTTCCATTCATGGACCGCACTCTAGCTTTACATCAGGCGGAGTGTTGTCACATGTCGAGCTACAATAAAAAAAAATAAAAAAAAAACTTCTTCCAACTGTCTATGAATTTCAGTAGGTTTAAGCTTCTTCGCGTTTAAAAATCGAATCACTGAACGGATTCCACACCTGGCGGTGACGGCGATAACGGGTTCCATCGGGGATGTCTGTTAGGCCGGCACCGAGGGTCGCAGCGATCGCTCCCGGTAGTGGGAATGGAGTGGGTGAACCAACAATCTAGGCGGTGTTGCCGGATTTCGCTTAGCATCTCCCGCGGCGAGTGTACAGCGTTGGGAACTTTATTTTTTACTTGCCCCTCGTATTTTCGCTCAGTGCTAAAACAACGCATTGGAAAAACAAATAAATAGGTCAATACCTTATAACATTAAAACCTTTGCATATTAATTTAAGACCTGCTTTGTTCGCACTGTCACCTCATGTCTCTATGTTAACTATAAATTTACTAACGCAACCTAAAGTCGGTGTTCCACATAAACCTATACATGTAAACTACCTTTTTTATTTATTTATTTTTCCAAGTGACATCTTTGATGAAATTACTGTGTTTGAATTTTTAAAAGCAAAGTCTTCTAAAGTAGTACTTAAAAATCATATGCAAGCTACGCGTGAATACTATTAATGTGTGTTTGTTATAATAATTTTTGATAAAAGGATTTCATTCGCCTATGAGAAATGGGCCTACAATTTTTTTTTTCTCGAGTTTGTCGATGATTTTTAGTTACTTTTGTAAAAAAATAAATCTACATTTTTTATTATCAATCAGAGTAATTAGATGTTTTCTGATGTAATATTTGAGGTTATTATTATATTGAATGCTTTAATAATAATTGATGTATATATTTTTATGTAATTAAACATTGTCTGTTGTTTGGTAAATGATGTGTTGATATAATTAAAATGAATTAATAAAAAACTAGATATTATTTTAGAATATTGTTTAGATATTAAGTGGGTCCAAAAATGGGCATTCTTCTTTGAGAGGATGATGATTAATGATGATAAAAGTTAAACGGACAGTAAATTATATGCATACAAAGTTGCAGGCAACAACTATATTTCTATAAAACCTAATGTGTAACGAACTTTATTCACATTAAACAACTAAATCACTCACAGGATAAATGTCAAATTGATTTATGCACGTGTTTTCACATACCTACATCTTATACTGGAATTTGGCAACGTAATAATAACCGTTTAATAGAAGGAAGGACATTTTTGAGTTAGAATAGAAATAAATATGATGAAAATTGGATAGAAGGTCCAGTAATATATGACATCAACATTAGAAAGGATTTGATTATTGACAAATAGACTAGAGGAATTTTGACATGGTCATGTAAAGTGCTAATGACTGTCTTTTAGTGGTCAGTACATCTCCGTGCTTATGAGAGGACGTGGGTTCGATCCCCACCTCGTTTAGGCTGTTGTGTGCTTGTTCATTTTGTTAATCAAATTAACTTTTTACAAAAAAAATCCAAGGCGGTCTCAACTAGACTTCAACGACGTTTTTAAAAAAACAAGGGCCTGTATCGTCCACAACCTGTATGAATGAAAAGATCGATCAGGAAGAAGTTGCGTGGAGGAAAAAAATGGGAGAATGGGAGAGAGAGAAAGAATTATTTACCACATGGATTTTCCAATAAAAATGTTAGCATTCGTTCCACAAGTTCAGAGATGGTGAGAATGACAAAGTAAAGACGAGTCAGCTTAAAGATTTTGTTTAAATTGTAGCTCGGCATGTGACAACACTCCGCTTAATGTAAAGCTAGAGTGCGGTCCATCAATGGAAACAACTGCTACTACAGAGAAATATCTACAGGCAGCAGTCACCTCCACTATGCCGGCTTGAAGAGACGAGCATGCAACATCCAAATTAACAGTGCACACTCCTCTCGTTCTATCTGGCTACTTTCAAACTATTCCCGAAACGCGACAAGGTCTCTTCACGGGTGTTACATTCGAAAGTGGTGGTACTGCCCCAGGATAGCAGACTGGATCATCAGTTTGCCTACCACTCTTTAATAGTGCCTATAGGCACTGAGCGATCAAAGTACATATAACAAAGTCCGGTACCGGTCAGAATTTGGCGAGGTTCGAACTCGGGACTCATCGATCGTGAGTTCACGCGTCTTAGCGCTAGACCACGGCCACTCTAAGAATCAAGACAAACACGTATACAGATACCACACTAGATCTAAAGTTATGTATAATGCGCATAAGAACCGTCTCATAGATCTTTAGCAAAGAAAGCAAGAAGCAACTTCATTTCAGTCACATAACTCGCACATCACTAATGCACTGAATTCCGCGTACATCTCGCTCTGACATGTATATATTATGGCCTGCAATTCATGCTACAGGTAGGCCGACTACATTCTCAATAAACATTGTTCCATACACTAACGTCGGTCGGCGTGTATCCAATCGAATATGTCATTTTATTAAGGTGTTATTGCATTATTCGGATTATCGTTTTGTTCTTTAAATCCACATTAATTGCTATTCATATCCTACACATCTTTATTACTAACTTAAATAGATACTATGTATATTTTTGTAATAATTCACGTTTAATAAAACAGTAATCTTGATGTCCATTTATTCTTTTCGCGCATGTTTGAGTCATATTTTTCTTGGATTCAAATATTACAATAATGCATGTAATTTATATACGAATAATCATTTCATCTAAAATAAGCCTAAAAGCTATATCTCCTATGTTTGCAGCGACAGGCGACAGCGGGCCGCAAGGTGCGTAGGCCGGGGCGTAACGGCTGCGGTAGTCGGAGATCGCCGCTAAATCAACTATTGTCTGATTGGGTGCAGCCGTTTTTACCAGCCTATATAATTGTTACGAATTGACAAATTATTTTATTAATATTTAAATTCGACGGTTTATTTAGTTTGCTTTTCCCTTCGAACTGGATTCTGCAATTTGAGTTACTACCCACATTAATTTTTGATTTAAATTGTTTTTTTTTTAAAAATAATATTAGACCTTTCTGTTTTCAGTGACAGACTTAAAAAAAAATCCGTTCATGAAGTGAGGTATAAAAAATCAGACATATTATAGAGAAGACAACGAAAAATAGAATAATAATAAAAAAGTACAACCAATAATATTTTAAAAAAATAAGTCAGTTCTAGAAATGTTATTATATCACTTTGTTCTACTATTCCTATATCAGTGAGTATAGTGTTCGCGTGTTCGCGGCGCATGCACAGTTGCTATATGGGTGAATATACGGTAAATGTATTTTTAGTGTTCCCAAGTAAAAAGTTAAGTATTTGAATTAATATTTAATAGCGTACAACTTCGTAATGTGTATGTATGTATAATGTTATGGGCCAGAAGAAAAATACATTTTTTTAAGTTTTATAGGTCCCAGGGGAAAATGTGTGGCCAGGGGAGTGACACCATGGACAGGGAAGTGACATCCTATTAGAATTTTGATATGTTAAATATGATATATCAATAAAAGTTGTTGCTTATTAATGTTTACTATTTTAATTAATGAAATTATATCAGTCTCAAGTGTTAAACACCATGTTTTTTTAAATTACGAGTATATCTTAACATGAGATAAAAATAATGAATTTGAATATAAAAAACCTAGTTCAAAAAGAGTTCCATTGTTACCACATATCTTCAGAAAGGTCACTAAGACATCTCCTTCTTCTTCGTCAAAATCGGATGAGCACACGGCGGCATATCTGTACTCCTTTTTATTTTTGTATTATACATTGATCAACGACCGCCAATATGGATTCAGGTCGAAGCGATCAACTAGTGATCTGCTAGCGCATATTATGCATGCTTCACTCCAGCTGTGGACGGCCATGGAGAGGTCCTGGCAATTGGCCTGGACATCTCCAAGTCATTTGACAGGGTCTGCCACAAGGCCCTTCTTTCTAAGCTCGGAGCTGGTAACCGGCCTTCCTCCGGCTCTTCCTGACCGGCTGTGTAACTAGATTGCCGACTTCCTGCATGAATGCTCCATCCGCGTATTAGTGGATGCCGGCGTACCTCAGGGTACGGGTACCTCGGGTCTGGCATTCATTGCTATGCAAACGACAGGGCATGGGCGACAAATCACACTTTACCCCGCTTCCCAGTCTTCGCACCTTTGGGACGGCTCTGCCAAGTATCTCCTTGATGCCCTGGATTCAGTGCAGCGCCGAGCTGCCCGAATAATAGGCGACTCAGAGGTCACAAGGAAGCTGGAGCCCCTGCAACTTCTCAGGGATATAGCGTCCTTGTGTATCCTCTATCGCCTATACCATGGTGATGCTCCGAAGAGCTCTTTAACTTTATTCCTACATCCTCTTTCCACTCCCGTAACACCCGCACTGGGCGGGGGAAGCATCCACATTGTGTCGACAGAATCGGAAGCCGAACAAAACTTTTTATGTCACTCAATCGAAAAATGGAATGCTTTGTCCTCCCACGTGTTCTCCCACTTCTTTTACCTTGGATCCTTCAAACGGAGCGCGAAAAAGCACCTCGAGCCGCCATAGTGACTGCGACTTGGGCCACTGTGTACTGCGGTTTTCCGGTCGTCGGCACTCATGGAGCTCCACTGTGCTTACCATCAGGCCAGTCGACGTCACATGTCGCGTCAATATAAAAAAATATATATTTTGTGCTTCAAGAACTGGAGGCGGTTCATCATTGTCAGACGAAGGCGGCGTCACAGGGCAATTTTCAATAGACTGAAGCTTTAAACGATCTCTGTGCTATTTAGTTTTCTCTCTCCATATTTTTCTAATAGTTCGTTGTTCCCTCTCAGTCAATCTTTAATACTTTTCATTTGTCCATTTTCCTTTCCTTCTTTCTTTGATATTTTAGTTTTTCTTTCTCTTTTAATAGTTCATTCTTACTTGGATCCCTTTTGGTTCTATGGTGACGTAACCTTTCAGCTTCGCGTTTCTTTTTAAGCCTTTCTTTCCTCGTTTGCTTCATTTTAGTTTTTACCATGATTCTAGATAATGTATGACATAAGCAAGAACTGGAACAAATAAAAATATAATGTTAAAATAAGAAATAATAATAAGTTACATCTCCCCTGGCATACAAAATGCCAGGGGAGTGACGCCAGGGTAGTGACAAAATCGCTAATAACCTCAAATTACAGCTAAACACGTGTGTGTTTCTATACTTTTATGCAATTAGCTCCTCTGGCTCACAATTATTATTCTTTTTTACAAATCCAAATCTATGTAACAATAAAATGTAAAAATATACGCTTACCAGGGGAAATACTGCATTGACTGGCACAAACAGGCTCTGGGACACTGCAACGACTACTGCTGCAACGCCGATTTGTAAATCCTCGCTGCGTTTGTCTTGTTGCTGTCTTCACTTTGTTCAATATACGTTTGTCAAGATTAAACGTCGGCATTAACGATTTTGGTCGATAATTTTGCCTTTAAAGTTCGCCAGGTGAGGGGTCACTGTATTAGTGGCACCAAAACTTTGTTATTATTGCTACGTTTGATAATATTTTTTTTACATTTATTTCATGAAATTATGGTATATTTTATATTTAGTTACATAATTATCCAGGAAATATCATTGTAGGATTTATATAAAAAAATATATGAACAAAGTTTGTTAAAATTAGGCAGTGGGGTCAGCCAGGGGAGGATACATTTTTACTACTTATTATCGTTTAATGGTCTGAAGTGATATTGTTAGCGTAATTTAAATACACTGCCTCAATAAAACACGATATTAATAGTTACTTTAAAGATATAGGATAATAAATAAATTAATTTTGGGTAATATTTCTGATGGAAACGCTACAATACAAATACCGTATATTCACCCATATAGCAGCTATAATTCGCACAGACCGTTCTACAAAGCTTCACTGCTCAGATTATATGCGCATCAGCTGACTGCTATTATCAACATATATAAACGTATACTCTCCTGGTACTAATACACTTTTACTAATTTATTATATTAAAGAAATTCTTGTTATACTTCCCATCTTAGGTCACAAATAATATAATTCTTTTAAACAATGGTCTATAAAAACAGTCTATATGCTTATTATTCGTAAATAAAATACAACAATTATAATAACAGAATGAACATTGCAGGCGTGAACTCACAAGCGATGAGACTCGTGTTCGAACCTCGCTAATTTCTGACCGGTACCAATGTAAATATGTTATATGTACTGTAGTCGCTCAGAGCCTATAGGCACTATTAAAGAGTGGTAGGCAGACTGATAATGTTATTAGCCCAGTCTGCCACCACTTTCGAATAAAAAAATCATCTTTCCGTTGTCTTACAGAAGCAGTTTTCTTCAACCTTTTCATCAAGTTGTATCAAAATATACTCAAAGGTAATTAAAATATGCACAAGGCTGTACGTCGCGTCGGTGCTTCATAGAATCGTATATTAAAGTAGCTAATAACTAGACCGCGTGGTTTTATTACTCATATACTATACTCATATTTAGTGTACTAAATCGTTTCAAGTTAATATTAGTGCTTATAGCTTTATGGATCCTGCTTTTGAAATAAACTGATGGTTGCACACACCCGCGCATGTAGGCTAAGGCTTATGCGAATGTGGGTTTTGTTTGCTGATGTTTATGATGTATGTTGGCATATCAAGGTGTAATGAGTGTATTTTAGGACTATAATTAAAATAGATAGCGAATAGAATGAGTAATACCTTTTTTTTTATTGTAGCTCGGCATGTGACAACACTCCGCCTGATGTAAAGCTAGAGTGCGGTCCATGAATGGAAACGGGTTAGGGGGCGATTCGCACGAATTGAACTCGCCCGAATGGGCGAATCGCCTACTTTTAAAAATTAATTAAATTTTAGTAGGCGATTCGCACGAATGTAAAATTTGCGCGTGCGAATCGACCCCTTCAAAAATAAGTAGTAGGCGATTCGCACACAACGCGTTTTTTTGAATAAAGTGAAGAAAAAAAGTACAGTAACGCACAAAAGTCATACGACTAAAATATTTTTAAATGAAATAAGACACATAATATCCATATTTTTTAAAATTATTATAAACCTCTCAATTACAAAATATCACAAACAAATCATGGGCTTGTAATGTCTTACATCATCCTACATCTAAATAATTAAAAGTAATAATAAACACAAAATCACAGTATTATCTTATAATTAAAAACTTACTATTTATAACCAAATACTTATCAGGCGAATGGATTTTATATATGAATTATTTAATTTCTTAATTTTTCAATACAACGAGGCAAATCAATTTCATCAGAAACAAACTGCATTAGAACAACTTCAATTCTTTTTTGATGTCTTATTCTCTCAGGAGTTTTTATTGCGTTTCAACGGACTGCTTTTTGTTATAAACTGCTTATAATATTCGGAATCCTTTTGCACAACTTTTAAAAATGAGGCTATATTGGGTTTCAGTTTTATCATTCTATTAAAACATGCCATAGAAACGATTTATTTATTTATTTGGAAAATTTACAGGTGCAGTGTAGAGGAGATTTTATATTTAAATTGATCATAATAATATCACTGCACCCTAAAATAATTTTCACTGTGTACACAAGTTGGTGGAGTGAACGCATACAAAAAAGGAAAAATAAAATAAAAATAAAATAGAATTAATAAAAACAGATAAAAAAGAAAAATAATAATAAAAAAGAACAATAAAATGAGTGTTACATCATTGCCTGTCACACCTACACCCGAATATCGAAACGCGAGATAAATTAGAACTAATATTAATTTATTGTTATAGGGCACTACTGGTACTGTACTGTCTCACTAAAGTAAAAATTATGTATTATATATATTTTAAATATTAAACTCTAGTAAATAATTTAAATAATAAATTATTAATTTTCGATTTATGTCTAAGACTGTACTTTTATTTTTTTCTTCATTAAAATACATTTCGTGCGAATTGCCTACTATTTATTTTTGAAGGGGTCAATTCGCACGCGCAAATTTTACATTCGTGCGAATCGCCTACTAAAATTTAATTAATTTTTAAAAGTAGGCGATTCGCCCATTCGGGCGAGTTTAATTCGTGCGAATCGCCCCCTAACCCATGGAAACAACTGCTACTACAGAGAAACCTGTGCGGCAGCAGTCGCCTCCACTATGCCGGCTTGAGGAGACGAACATGTACCATCTATTGAAAGTGCACACTCCTCTCGCTATACCTGGCTACTTTCAAACTATTCCCGAAACGCGACAAAGTCACTTCACGGGTGTTACATTCGAAAGTGGTGGTACTACCCCAGGACGGCAGACTGGGCAAATAATCATCATCAGTCTGCCTACCACTCTTTAATAGTGCCTATAGGCACTGTGCGACCAAAGTACATATAACAAAGTTACATTGGTACCGGTCAGAATTAGCGAGGTTCGAACGCGGGTCTCATCGATCGTGAGTTCACGCGTCTTACCGCTAGACCACGGCCGCTCTATGAGCGATAGATGTGGTTTAAAAGAAGATGCTTCGTTGGTTTAGGCACATGGAAAGGACGAGTGAAAGGATATCGACGAAAGGAATTTATAAATAGATTCGTTAAACAAGGCAGACCCAGAAGCGTGTATGTCGATTGAGGCGGAGACATCCTTGTGAAAGCTGGGCTGCCTGGTGCCCACAACCGTCGGGATTGTATGAACAGAATTGTGGACAGAGTGTGAGGGAAGTGAGGGAGTTGTGTCAGGATAGTGGCGTGACAATTGATGATAAATCTAGACAAGGTTTCCTAAGCTAGAGTGCGATCTATTTTTTTTTATCACGAAGAAGGTATTAAGAAATAATGTATATAATTATTCATATGTATGATTATTTAAAACAGTGTAAATACGCTAGCGAAATTGAGTTCCATATCAAAGTTGTGTTCAAAGGTGTTACAACTTACAACAAAGTTCACGTCAAACATGAGCCTTTACTGTGGTTTGTAACGACGACGTATTGCTATATATTTTGTAATATTCACTTTAATTTAATTAAGGAATTAGTTTCTAAATGTAAGGTGTGTTTAGAACCAGTATTTGTATTGTTTGTTTTTGTATTAAGATTTGTGGTTACTTTAAAGTTTGAACCACTACTAAGAGTGGCAGGCAGACAGGGGTAGTACCACCACTTTCGAATGTAACACTCGTGTAATAACCTTGTCACGTACGGGATCAGTTTTCAAGTAGCCAGATACAATGAGAGGAGTGTGCACTGTTAATCTGGATGGTGCACATTCGTCTCCTCTGGCCGGCATAGTGGAGGTGACTGCTTCCCGTAGAGATTATTTCTCTGTAGTAGCTGTTGTTTTCGTTCATGGACTGCATTCTAACTTTACATCAGGCGGAGTGTTGTCGAAATACAATTAAACATAAATCTTAAAATGTATATAATCTATTGGTATTTATAAGAGATATCGAGAGGCTGCAGTGATGCGGACCACCTCACGATATAGTATCTATACTGATAAAAAAAATAATTTGAAAATAAAACAAACAAACAAGCAAGAAATATTAAACGAAAGCAACACGTAGAACGATATATCTGCTCGGAATACCTATCATTCTTGTGTCGCTTAGAATTTGTGACTTCATTCCGTGAAGAGTTATAGACTCGTTCATGTAAATAAGTTGTGTTGAGTAGCAGGGCATATGCACGCGAACCGCGTAACTCGGCGGGGCTGCCTGTCGATCCGTGATGTGTGGATGCGGCCACTGGATACTATTACGTTTGGAGTTATGTATGTGCCACATAACCCTGACATGGAAGAAAGAGTTACACGGGAAACTTTTTAGGCCGAAATGTGATAGTAATGAGTCTATATTTTGTAACTAATGTTTTGAAATTTTATTGTAGCTCGGCATATGACAACACGCCGCCTGATGTAAAGCCAGAATGCAGTCCATGAACGGAAACAACTGATACTACAGGTTAGTTTCTACGGGCGGCAGTCGCCTCCGCTATGCCGGCTAGAGGAGACGGCACACTTTCTCGCATTGCCGGATTACAAATCTACTCGATCTCTGCATATTCCTATGACACTAAAGTAGTGACAACACACAGATCAAATCTTATATGAGGTACTTTTAACCAGAAAGGATATCATGTTAAATCATAAAATTTACGAGTAAGTGTGTAGGAATTTAGGTCTGAAGGCTTTTATTATCGAACGCAAATGTACCAAGGCTTTGAGATTTATTGCGTTAATCATATAAATAAATTAATTCTTCGTATTTAATGCAATTAATTGATGGAATGTCTGTATCGATTAATATAATAAAATATCAATTAAGATCATATGTGACTTTTAAATAGGTACTGCGGGTCTATTGCGTAACTCCAATGTACTGGTACATTTTGACAGCTACACTTCACTAAACGGTCTCGAGGTATCGCGTAACTTTTTAACTTTTTTTTGACAAAAGTATCCACAGATACACAGAGTATAAGTTACCACAGAGAAATCTCTACGGGCTGCAGTCGCCTCCACTATGCCGGCTCGAGGAGACGAGCATGTACCATCTAGATTGACAGTGCACACTCCTCTCTTATACCTGGCTACTTTCAAACTATTCCCGAAACGCGACAAGGTAATTTTTTTCGCTTTCTTTTTTTTATACATTTTCGATAAATGTGTGTTCTGTTTTTTGTTTGCACAATAAAGAGTTTTATTATTATTATTACCAAACTATTAGGTGTCAAGTGGGTCCAAAATTGGGTATTCTACTTTATTAAAAGAAAACACAAAAAAAAAATATGTCGAACTACTATAAAAACGAAACTTAAAACAATATTAAATTGTAAATGAAAAAAATCCATAAATAGTTTAAGAAACGTAAATAGACGGGCATGTGTTCTTGACATAATTTTTGTTATTAAATTTTACTATGGTATTATTAGATGTTATGTTTCAAAATTACAGACTCCTAAAAATATCTAATTCTATAGTACTAGATTACAGAAGTTTTCTATTAACACTATTGTGGTTAAGACGGTTGGTTTAATTTTTAGGATTTAGCGATTTAGCCTGCAGTTTCTCTGCAATAGCAGTCGTTCCGTTCGTGGCCCGCACTCTAGCTTAATATCAGGTGCAGGGTTATAGGAAACCTGCCTTATTTAGAACTATTTTAAATCATTTAAAAGGTTTTCAAGGAATTTTGGCGGCCATCTTGAGACATCAAGTTATCTGTCTTGAATTATTTTCCTAAACTTGTGTTTCTTCGAGTGTTAATGTGTAATAATGGTGGATTATTAACCATTAAGTGTTCGTGAACGTGCGTGTGTGTGGGCGAACAATTCAAAAGAAAAGAATCTGTGTTTCCATTTTCACCCCAAAACTCCGTCTACCACACTAAACAGATTCTACCACTTTACTGGAGCAATTTTTGACTTCACTGAGACACTCTTGATGCACAATATTATTAACATGGTGCAAAAATATTTGCTTTGACACTGGGAAATTGTTATAATGCCATATAAAACAAAAAAGAAAGAAAAAAGGTTCCCAAAATTAACCTTAATACGGGAGTGTTTGGCGCGCTTTTGCTCGGGAAGGTTGAGGTGTTTTTTTTATCCCTTTCCTTAATTAGTTTAGTGGTTATTATTGTGCAAAATTGGTGTTATTTTGCGTAATTTTATGCTGCGCATGTGAGTAATTGTGGAAACATTAAAATTCACTCTATATGAGGCAACGGTTTTTTTGTGTTTATCCCACGCTGTGAAAACGCTCATATTGTGACGTGACCGGGTGAATTGCCGCCAAATACTGCAAGAAAGCATCAAATTGTAAAACACCATTGCAATTTGATGCAAAAACATCAAGACAGAAATTTACTACTCGACATTGGCAGAATTTTCGTTGTTATGACATCCCAGGCCATTTAACAAAAGAAAAGATACGTAATTATCTAAATCGCTAATCGCTTCGCAAACACAAACATGAATAGTAAGTAATATTGCTCGCTACGACAGCATTCCTGAGGTGACCGCAGATTGCGCCGGGACACGCGCAACTTTATATTAATCACAATTATGTGACAGCGTCGCTCGACACTCCGCACGACTCCATTCGTAAGCACACTCCAACTTGACGTGGGCCCAACTAGAAATACATATGAGAACTCAGAACCGTTGACTTAAGAGGATTTTCATGCATGTAGTAAATCTTATTTTGAAATAATTTAATTTAAAAAACAAATGATTTAACCATATTAATTCGCAAATAGTTTGAAAGTAGCCAGGTATAACGAGAGGAGTGTGCACTGTCAATCTAGATGGTACATGCTCGTCTCCTCAAGCCGGTATAGTGGAGGCGACTGCTACCCGCACAGGTTTCTCTGTAGTAGCAGTTGTTTCCATACATGGACCGCACTCTAGCTTTACATCAGGCGGAGTGTTGTCACATGTCGAGCGATGGAAGGCGTCGACTCACAAAGATTCTAGTTTAAATCTTCTTTGAACACTGTATAGGCATTATTTGGAAGAGCGATATGCAGCTGATAGTTCTTAGTCAAGTTTAACATCAGTAAAGTGACAATGTCATGTTTCAGGATAAGCTTGGAAATAGCCCTGTGTATATGAATTCATCTCCTCAAATCAACACTATCCGGACTGACAGTGTACACTCTTCTCGCTATACCTGGCTACTTCCAAACTGCTCCCGAAACGCGACAAGGTGTTACGAGTGTTACATTCGAAAGTGGTGGTACTATCCAATCATTAACAACCTACAACTCTTTGAAACACATTCCTATAATGCCTAGATATATTGAAATTGAAAGTATTTTAGTTCTCAGGTAAACGAGACGTGTTTGTTTATATGAACAAGGTACATTAATTGCGTGGCGCCAGAGAGCTGGTGTTGACGTATCACCTAAACCCACTTGCTTCATAAATTCCCATGTACCCGTTGAATTGGTTTCTATTTCCCTATCTTCGGTACCGTTAGATTGTTTATGCAAAATATCTATAATATGTAAAGTTATGTATATGTATGTTGGTACAGGGATTAAATAGAACAGCATAAAGCTAAGGACATTATGTATACGAGTGTACACACTTCTGTATTACGTGCGCGTACAGTCGCATGCAAAATGAATTCGAATGTAATACTCATGAAGTGACCTTTTCGCGTTTTGGAAACAGTTTGGAAGTAGCCAGGTATAAAAAGAAGAGTGCGCACTATCAATCACATCAAGCTGGCATAGCGGAGGCGGCTGCTGTCTATAGAAATTTATGTGTAGTAGTAGTTGTTTCCGATTTTGGACGGCACTCTAGCTTTACATCATTACATCAGGCGGAGTCAACATTTATCAGAAAAGGCGCCTGTATAAAGTAGACACTTTACAGAAGAAGCCGCAAAACAACTGGATCAATAATAAATAATAATAATCAATGAAAAAAATAATGCAATAAAAATAGTGTTAATTTTAAAGAAAATAATCACTCCAAGAAAACATTGTTATTGTATTCAATATACAAAAAGAAGAAATTATTATGCAGAAGTCGTGGCTTTGAACCCTTTGCCTTCCCAGAATAGAAGAACAGAGAAAAAATAATTGTTATAAAAACACAGAAACAACGTCAGCAAACCTTCCTTAACCCGTTTCTATAATAAAATAACTTTTGTTTCTCGACACACAAATTGTTGAATTCCTTAGAAAATAAAATTAAAGATAAATTGAAATAACTCGAGCTCTTATATTTAAATTAATTCTGTTTGTGACAATTTGTTTCGAAATGCCTTTAACCGGACGATTAACAGTCAGGAGTCAAATTAAAAATTCTTTTTATTACTTTTACCTTTGCACTCTGCAAAGTGCACTTACTTTGTATGTTTTATATAACTTTTACAATAATAATAACAGAGTGGTAGGCAGACTGATGATGGTTATTAGTCCAGTATGTCGTCCTGGGGCAGTACCGCCGCTTTCGAATGTAACATCTGCGAAGTGACATTGTCGCGTTTCATGAACAGTTTGAAAGTAGCCAGGTATAACGAGAGGAGTGTCGATCTGGATGGTGCATGTCTCATCGAGTCGGCATAGCGAAGGCGACTGCTGCCTGTAGGGATTTGCCTGTAGTAGTAGTTGTTCACTCTAGCTTTACATCAGGCGGAGTGTTGTCACGTGTCGAAGCTACAATAAAATAAATAAATAACCAACAATTAAGTCAGGCAACATAGATAGGAAACAATGAAAAGGGAAAAGACAAGCCTGACCTGACTTCTTTTATTGTAGCTTGACATATGACAACACTGTTGTCATGGTAGCTTTTTAGCCATAAGGCAATTTATATGACTATATAGGTAATTTAGGTGAATTCGTTTACAGTTTTTTTGTAATTGAAATTAATAAGTTTGCTGCCACTCCAAGAAACCATTGAATTGTAAAATACCTAAAATTCAATAAATAAAAAGAAGAAATTTATAATAGGGAAGACGTGGCTGTATAGGCGATTGATCCCTTTGACTGCCCTAAATGCGAGAACATAACTAAAAACAATAAAATTATATTTATTTTAAGGAACAATTTAAAATTATCAAGTGTATTTATTCAGTTTCAATTCATAATTTGCATAAAGTTAACAATAAATTAAAACGTTTTCTGTGTTAGTCGATGCGTGTGTTTAGTATCAGAGACCAGTAGCCATATTGAGATTTTCGCTTTTGTAGTTATAATTAATATTGTTGAATAAATACCGTAGAGAATTAGATCAATTTCTACTTATATGAATAGAGCTCAGCGGTATCCGTGTTAGAACAGTAAAGGAGAAACCCGGAGGGTTATTCTTTAACCGATTGAAAATCGATCGATTTAAAATAATTTTCCAACTATTAAATCTAGAACAACTCGCACGTTTGTGCTTTTTAAATCAAATCCAAATCCTAACCATAATAGGAAGCTTCATTATTTTCAAATATTTAAAATCGCGTTAAAATCAAAACTATTTGTAATATATTTGGTAAAACGTTTACGTTGTTAATTTCGAAACAAAATCGAATTGTGATTAAAGAGTGTCATTGATTATATCATCCACTTGCAATGTAGGTGAGGCGCCTGCGGCCAAGTGCATCTAGAATTCCTACAGGCTGTTCTTTATGACATATCTTCTTCATTCCTCTATTAATTTAAGATTTATGAATACATACATATCAGGAGAGTCACAACTTATAACACCCAGACACGAATTACGTTTTTTTTTTCAATTATCTAATTTATATATAAATATTTAGTTCGACCGGGAGTCATACGCGGGATTTCCGTGTAGCAGACTGACGTTTCAACCACTGCACCACAAAGGCTGACGATTTATATGAAATAAACAAACTTGCGGCATAAAAATTAAAAGTGATGAATCCTGTTAGTTTCAAAAACACCTTTTACTGTCATTAAAGTTTTCAATATTAAAGGACAATGCCCATTTTCGGGCCCACTCGATACCTAATAGTTTGTTAACAAAACAATATTCCAAAATAGTACCTTATTTCTTCATTAATTTATTTTAATTATATCAAAATACCGTTTCCCAATTAATATACAATGTTTAATATTATAAAAAATAAATATTATCAATTATTAAAGCCTTTAATACAGTAATAACCTCAAATTTTGCATCAGAAAAAGTCTAATTACTCAATAATCCAGGTGAAAAAAATAAAATTGATTAGTGATAAAGAATGTAGATTTATTTTCTTACAAAATAAACTAAAATTGACCGTGAAACTTGAGAAAAAAATAATGGGCCCATTCCTCTTAGGCGAATGGGCAAATCTCCTTTTTAAATTTAGAACACGCTGTAGTCAAATATAATATTAACCATATGTAGAGAACAATTCGCCTTGTGGCCATAAAGGATTTTGTGAAAGCTGATTTCATTAAAATATACTATACGAGTAAATATAAATACTTCTTCGCCGATCTCAATGCCGCAGTTGTTAACAAACTGGTAACGGGTTCGATTCCGATCGAAACAAATTTATTTATAAACATTTAGTGAATTGGAAATATGATATTTCAGAGCGGCCGTGGTCTGGCGGAAGAAGGAGTGGACTCACGATCGAGACGAGATCCTTGTTCAGATCTTGTTAAAATCTGACCCGTACCAATGTTACTATGTAATTTGGTCGCTTAGTGCCTGTATAAAACCTATAAAAGAGCGGTAGGTACATCAGTCTACCTACCTACCTACCTGGTTATTAGTCTAGTCTGTCTTCTTGGGGTAGTATTTTTATATAGACATTTTTTTTATTTTAGCACGTCATATGACCGTACTCCGCCTGATGTTAAGCTAAAATGCGATCCATGAACGGAGATGACTGCTATCAGAGAAGGGAATCCGCTATGCCGGCTTTGTGAGATGCCTCTTCCCACTGCTCTTGAAGGATCCCAGGTTGTAGGAAGGAAGAAAGACGTGGCTGGGAAGGTCGTTCCACAATTTAGTGGAACACATATATTTATATGGGTGTTTTGATGTTTATGTTACCCTTTTCCTGATACAGCGGGTAATAGGGGTCTGGGTATCCTATGTACTTATCTATATAATAAAAATCAGTTGCTGTTCGTTAGTCTCGCTAAAACTCGAGAATGACTGGACTGATTTGGCTAATTTTGGTTTTGAATTATTTGTGGAAGTCCTGGGAAGGTTTAAAAGATGAGTAAATATGAAAAAAAAAAATGCTAGGAATATAGTAAAAACAACAATTTCGCTTTCCCTTAGAAACTATTCCTTTGGTTTTGAATGTCAAACATTTGATGTTCGTCCCGTCGTTTAGAAATCAATTAAATTTAAAAGTCGTGAAAGAAATGCTTTTTTATTTATCAATTCTAAAGCGGTACGAAGTTTGCCGGGTCTGCTAGTTATGTATAAATGTATTTATTGTATTTATGAATATAACAATTTATATGTGTATGAATTTGTATATAGTTAAAGATTACAGATTGGCGGACACTTGTGTTCCAGTTTGCAATTATTGTAATCGGTGATCTCGAATTGTTGGTAGATTACTGTGCATGTGCCAAGATTTAGTCAGGTATTTTGTAGATATTTACAAATATAGCAATTGATTTTTTATTTCTTTCATTACAATTTTTTCCCTTTTTTTTGGTATAGATTCTGAAAAAAAACACCGGATTAGTTAAATAAAATAAAAAATTGACAACGCGTATACACTCAAAAAACCCAATTATTTCACATTTCTCGTAATGTAATAGGTACGAGTATATTGAATTAAAAAAGAAAAGAAACTTTTCAGACTCCTATAATAATTTACTAAGTAAAACATTTTCAAAAACAAAAATACTCCGACAACAGTTTAATATTGTTATATTTTTAGTAGATTTTGTACGCTTGTATGAAACTTTCAGCCGTGAAGTGACCTTGTCGCGTTTCGAGAACAGTTTAAAAGTAGCCAGGTATGACGAGATTGTCAATCTGGATGGCCGGCATCGCGGAGGTGACTGCTGCCTGGTGTTGTTGTTCATGAACCGCACTCTAGCTTTACATCAGGCGGAGTGTTGTCATATGCCGAGTTACAATAAACAAAAACTTTCACTATCCAGGTCTTAATAAAATAACTTTTGAGGTCTAACCCTTAAATGCATATTGTTGCCAAAAGTACACATACTATCTTTTTCAAAATATAGGTATATTCTTTACTAGCTGACCCGGCAAACTTCGTACGGCCTCATAATCAATAAATATAAAAGCATTTCTGAACGACGGGACGAACATCAAATGTTTGACATTCAAAACCAAAGGAATAGTTTCTAAGGGAAAGCAAATTTTTTTTTCATATTTACTCACCTTTTAAACCTTCCCTGGATTTCCACAAATAATTTAAAACCAAAATTAGCCAAATCAGTCCAGCCGTTCTCGAGTTTTAGCGAGACTAACGAACAGCAATTGATTTTTATTATATAGAAGATTAGTACCTAAATTGCCTATAATATATGATTTTATTAATAAGTATGAAATAAGCTTGAAATGAAATAAATAAGAAAAGTAATAAACATTGTCGACGTATCGCAGTTTAGGAATATCCAGGGAACGAGAGCAGCAAACCCGCACACTAGCTATTGGCGATCACGAGCCTAGTGTTCGCTTATTAACGCTACAGAGGCGATATATCACACCGCCCTCATACGGCCGTCTACCATAGTCCGGTGTTTTGTAGCGCAACTAGGAAAAGATTTATTTATAGCAGGCGAGACTCCGGCACGCCGCGATATATCTCTGGATCGTGCCAGCCCGACTTTGGCCGGCTATCGGAGTTTGCCATTTAGAGAGTGATTGTGTGGTCAAGTTTCGATGAGCTATCGGGGCGGAGAAGATTTAATAAGAGCGTGTTTGTTGTATGGTTTTGGATTACAATGAGAATTGTTTCTGTTAGTTATAATAGGTTCCACTATTAGATAATAATACATATTGTTGAGATGGTATTGCATTATAGAGTGGTAGGCAGACTCATTATAAACCTAGTAGCCCAGTTTGATTTTCAGGGGGACCGACACCCAATTTAGTAGACTAAAATGTATGGCTAAAAAAAATTTTTTTTTACTGCTTTTGATAGCTAATAGGACGATTTCCTATTGGTTAAATCTATTTTTTTACAACACTCCGCCTGATGTAAAGCTAGAGTGCGGTCCATGAACGGAAAGAACTGCTACTATAGAGAAATCTCTACAGGCAGCAGTCGCCTTCGCTATGCTGGCTTGAGGAGACGAGTATGCACCATCCAGATTGACAGTGCACACTCCTCTCATTATGCATGACTACTTTCAAACTGTTTCCGAAAAGCGACAAGGATAAAAAATTGCAGTACCTTCACTTTGAAGTGCAGTGACCTTGTTGCGTTTCAAGATCAGTAGCGGGTATAAGAAGAAAAGTGTAGTCATTCATCTCCCTAAGCCAGCATAGAGGAGGGGTCTGAAAAAGGAGAATAATAATCAAGTAAATATAATTTTAAAATCTATAGAGTAATACCTAACAAAGATTTGTAATTCTGTAAACTTTGTATTAAAAGTAATTATATGTCGCCAGAAGCAATTCTATGTAATGAAAATGGCATCGTAATGCATGAGGTGACAAGCTTACTGATTAACTTACATTAAATATCAGATTACTTAGTCATAAGTAATCATTCTATTAATCTAATATTACAATTTATTCAACATATGTTCTAAGATTATCATCCACTTTCTTGGAACTGCAAAAAAAGGAATATTCAAGTAAATATTATTTAAATAGTGCTTACAATTTTAGCCCGGATCTTAAAGCTAGGACTACATATTAACCTTTTACTTAGGGTTGTGTATAGTATTTAAAAAAAATCTGGAAAGAGTAAAAAAAAAGAAAAGTTACTTACACAAACATATTTCTTGTAAAGGCTCTTATATGGATCGTCATATGGATTCTACAACTGCATATAGCTTCTAAAATACTCCATCGATTTTATGGGTATCAACCATTTAGAGATTACACTGATACACTATTTTTATATACAGACCCGCAATTTTTTTTATTATTTTTAGCTTTAGGTGACCGCACTCCGTCTGATGTTTTTTTTTAATGCTTAATAGGCAAACGTTTGACCGCACCCTGCCTGGTGTTAAGAAGTGGTGCGGTCTAAGGTGGAGCACGCTAACCTATGAGGTACCTATTCACCTTCAATTTGAAGAGACCTATGTTGTATGTGACACTGGGAAGGAGTTCCACAGTTTCGCAGTACGCACGAGGAACGTGTTGTCAAAACGCCTCGTACGCACTTTAGGAACTTGGACCATAAATGGATGGTACCTCTCCGGGTGCCTGGACGTCCGATTAAAGAACTAAGTTGTATAGCTCATGCGCATACCCCCGTATGTGAAGCTAGAGTGCGATTTATGAGCGGAGGTGATCAGCATAGAGGAGATCTAAAGTCAGCAGTCGCGTCCGTTACAGTAATAAAATATTATTATAGTATTGACCCTTGCGTGCATAGGAAGAATAGGTTTGGTCCTATAGTTGTTGGTAGTCATAAAATACTTTTCAAAGTAAAATAGTAATGCCGGAACAGTGGGAGCTACTTGTTAAAATTTATCTGCTACTAAGCTTTAGAATAAAAAAACAAAAGCATTACACAACCAGTCTAACTTAATTATAATAAACCTTATTCTTTAAAAATTACGGGTTATTATTCTATGAAAAATTAATAATTAGTACATGTATAACAATAGTACGAACTCAAATGGGGCTAGAACGTGACTGGACACAGTTTCTATTAAAATACCTGTTGCTTCTGCACCTACAAAGGCTATTCTTAAACTCAAGTGATCGTTAGAACTGCTAATTACAACGGAGATTCCACTGTGCTCTAATTTTATTATGTTACCAAATTGTCATTTTATTTTAAAGAATTTTATTTTCTTCTATTTGCCACTAATTTTCATTCTATTTTATTACCTATATACCATTGTATAAAATATGGTAGCAGTTCTTGAAGCCAGTAATGACTTAAAACATGATAAAACGCGAAAAAAAATCTATAATCCGGATGGTGCATATTCGTCTTCTCATGTCGGCATAGCGGAGGTAACTGCCGCCTGTAGTAAATTATCTGTGGTGTGGTGCAGCGAAGCGTTTTTATATACTAAGATACGATTAGAAAAAAAACAACTAATATTTTAAGCAAAAGGAATGAGGAACTTGGAAATCTTTAGATTTTACCTGAAAATAAATGAATTATTAATATATACAAAGCTTTTACTTAATAAAATGGGTGTCCACAGGCATGTGAGTTATGATTAGATCTTACCCAATAGGTACCTATTAGATGTGTAATTGTGGTGTAACACAGGATCGCGTGGCAAGTTAATTGCTTATTAATTCTCATGGAATTCAGTCTGGTTGTCTGTTTAACGGTTATTATTGACCGCTGTTAACTTGGTTCAAGCTTACATCAGGTTTGATATAGAAATCTTGTTATAGAAAATTAAATATAAATAAAAAAAAAACGAATAAAATCTTAGAGGTGGAAACCTGAAAAAAACCGGCCTACGCTTCAAACTATTTGACAATGTTGTCGACAGTCAAATACTGATAGAAAACCTTAAAGTGACTGCGATTATCTTTTCTCTGCCGTCACTTTAGAAGCGTTATTGCTTATCTAGTTGTATATAGTGTTTGGCGCGCTTTTGCCCGGGAAGGTTGAGGTGTTTTTATCCCTTTCCCTAATTAGTTTAGTGGTTATTATTGTGTAAAATTGGTGTTATTTGGCGTAATTTTATGCTGCGCATGTGAGTAATTGTGGAAACATTAAAATCCACTCTATATGAGGCAAAGGAAGCGGTTTTTTTGTGGTTATCCCACGCCGTGAAAACGCTCATATTGTGACGTGACTGGGTAAATTGCCGCCAAATACTCCAAGAAAGCGTCAAATTGCAATTTGATGAAAAACATCCAGAATTTACTACTCGACATTGGCAGAATTGTCGTTGTTATGACATTTGAGGCCATTTAACAAGAGAAGAAGAAGTAGTTGTATATATCAATGAATAAAGTGAAATATATGAAACTGACAGACGTGCGACCATTGTTAGGTGTATTGCCCAATTGAACATATTTAAAAAAAAAACATAACGAAATAATATCTAATACTTGTGTAAAAAATCGTAGACATGTTTTGATGGATTGTGTCATAAAAGATTTTAAATCTTTGACATTGTGTAAAATCTTTTCTATAATCTAATAATTTATTTATAAAACATATCATACTATGTATTATATTATATCTTATAATAAACAATATAAAAACACCTGGCTTTGAAACAATGGTTGCAAACAATACTGTAAAGCGTAACACGTGGTACAAGAGATTGCAAATGCTCGATGACGTATCTAGCTCATTATGCACACCATCGGATGTCGGTCCGCTCGCCACAAGACATGCAACACCGGCTGATTCAACCGCACTAACTCAATGGCCGCCCAGGGGCAGAAATCGAAGGCTCGATTATAATAGTAGTGCATAAATCTAGACAATCCAGGCGGACATATTGAACATATGTAGGGCGAGAAAAGTAGCGGTCCCAGTATCGAGCCTAGAGGTACACACAACCTACAGCCGCTTTTTGCTCTTGTACTCTTTTTGGTCAAATATACTGATGAATTTGTTAATGTACGTAACTTGATATTAGTAGTAAGATATATTTTTATTATTATTATAGATTTATACTGCACTGAATTCATCTTAAAGTTAGAGCCGTAAATGGACCTACCATTAGCAGACACACTCTTCTTTTTATTCCTTCTTCTGATTTTAACACGCAACTTAGACTCATACTGGGAGACTGGGCTGATAAACGCTAGTTTGCCTACCATAAGTTAATTAAACTCAATAATAAGATTAAAATAAAGCGCTTTATTGCTGTCCAGCACAGCCATACCTTATCTTCCTAGGAGCCGGTATTAACTGATAATAGGTAATAAATAATATAGAGGTACAATCATGCATTGCTGACGATTGCTTCGTACTCTATTCCACCGTTCACTAGAGTTAGACCACATTGATTGTTAACTAGAATAGGTGAAGGTTTTTGAATGTTAGATCTAGTTTTTAGACTTAACACTATGTTGGCAAATAAGCCTGCATTTTAATGTTTATTACTACTAAGTTGTAATTAATTTTAACGGTTATTTGTTAATGAGAATAGGAGGGGAAATTATTTAATCAAAATATATTATATGTACTTTGGTCGCTCAGTGCCTATAGGCACTATTAAAGAGTGGCAGACTGATGATGGTTATTAGGTCATTCTGCCGTCAGTAGTACCACCACTTTCGAATGTAACACCCGTGAAGTGACCTTGTTGCGTTTCGGGTATAGTTTGAAAGTAGCCAAGTATAACAAGAAGAGTGTGCTTAGTGGGGGCGACTGCTGCCAGGTTTCTCTGCAGTAGCAGTTGTTTCCATTCATGGACCGCGGAGTGTTGTCACATGCCGATCTACAATTTAAAAAAAATGGACGGTGAACATTAATCTCCTCATGCCGGCATAGCGGAGGTGACTGTCTAATCGTCGTTGTTATATGCCAAGCTACTTTAAAATAAATATACAAAAAAAATCTGCAGCTCCCACTTTTGTTTGAAAAAATGTTAAGATATTATCAATGTAAAGTTTAAAACCACGACGTATATAGATAATCAGACAAAAAAGCGATAATTCAGTGTGGTGACGCACGCAAATCAGGTGAACTCTCAACCATGACGGGTCCGTCACGCGTGTGACACACCATCCATCACGCGGCATGTCTTCGCCTCGTTTTTTCGGTAAAATCACTTCAGTTCCTTAGGGTTAGAAGCTTAGACTTTGACAGTTCTGTGGGGGACGCGATCGCTCGTAATTTAAATATTAGCGTAGATTTATACATATGAAGTTTTTTTGTTTTTTTTTTATATATTGTAGATGACAACACTCTACCTGATGTTAACTTAACAACAAGAGAGTGGTCCATTGGCAGAGGCAACTGTTGTTAGATACAAATATCTGCAGGTAGCATCGTCCTTTGCATACTCGTCTAAGTTGGATCACTATAGGGAAGAGGTACCTTCTTATTCTTAATTTAAACATACCCGTGTTTTACCTGTCGGGAAACACAGGCCCTACCTGGCTGCTCCTTCCAAACTGATCCTGAAATGAAATAAAATACTTGAAAGTGGTGGTGCTACTCCAGGACGGCAGACCACTTTCTTGGTATTGTGCTAAGTTGCCTGCAATGCAGCAATTACAAAACAAAATTCATAAAGACAATAAAAAGTAAAGTTATCGACAAAACTACCCTAACTATTTACCAATGAGACATAAAACAAAAACAAACGAATGCACGAACTCCAATAATTACGCGAGAGAAGGCAACCGATAACTATGTAGCCTCCACTCCGGGTATTGATTAAAAAAGAAACATAAATTAGCGAATTTTAGGGGGGAAGTCCCGCCGCTGTTGTCAAAAAAGTTTTATAAGTGTTTATATGTACGTGTGCCTTCCCCCCTTTTTCTTCGTCTCCTCCCCGCCGCACCCGTGTTCCTGACACCCTTTCGCGTATACCCACATTCGTAAAGCACCCATTGTACACTGAGAGGCGGAATTACTTGATTGAATTTGTTTATTAATTAGAGAAAAAGACCAATTTTATTGATTTTTACAATCGTTGCGGCACTTTGATAACGGATTCGGTTCCGCAATAACTCTTTATATATTTAGTACATTGTAAAATTATGTTTTTACTATAAACTATTTTAACCAAACTGCGATATTTATTTATTTATATACTTTATTGTAATTTTACAAAAGATGGACTTAAAGCCGTGAGGCTTTATCTACCAGACGACCTTTGGGTAAGTGAGAAGTGGTAAGGGGGACGGATTATATAATTATAGTAAATAAATAAATAAAATATACAATATATACTATACACACACACAATAAACAAATACTACTATAAAATACTATATTGTCAGGATTTCAGCACAGGTTTCATATAGAGAGAGCTTGCAGTTTCTACAGATTAGAGAAATATGCAGAAATATAATAGCAATTATTTTTGAAATAAATAATATAAGTTATGCTTTGAAGTACCCGAGTATAATGAGAGGAATGTGCACTATCAACCTGAACTATTCTCAAACCGGTATAGAGGAGGCGACTGTTGTCCGCCCTAACTTACGATCAGATGAAAAAAAATATGTTTATAATATTATAATAATTATTTGTATTGTAAAACTGGCTCTAATCATCCCGGTAAAGAGGCCGCTCGAAGTAAAAACTGCATTATCTCAGAGTAAAAAAAAATTACAGTCGCGTAGTCGGACTGTACAATGACATATAAGTATATGTAAATTAAACACCACAGCACACAGACACGCACACAAATAAAAACGTGAAGAAACACCCGCGAGAGGAAGAATGTATTAAGAAAGCCAGACAGGGACAACTTTCTAATTAACTTTGTAAGAGCGAGCGAGATGGACAATTTCGACACGCTAATTAAGAATACAAGAAGAAAGAAGACGCGATGTACGAAAAATGTTTATGTGTGAGTGGCTTCCTTGTGCTGGTCGTTTCAATTTATATTGGCGAAGTAGATAATATGTTTTGTGACGTAGTTAACTAGAGAGATAGTTGATATAAAATTGCGGTTCATGAATAGAAACAACTGCTACTACAGAGAAACCTGTATGGGCAGCAGTCGCGTTCACTATGCCGGCTCGAGAAGACGAGCATGGACCATCTAGATTGACAGTCCATACTCCTTTCGCTATACCTGGCTACTTTCAAACTATTCCCGAAACGCGACAAGGTCACTTCACGGGTATGTAATTCGAAAGTGGTGGTACTACCCCAGGACGGTAGACTGGACAAATAACCATCATCAGTCTGCCTACCACTCTATCACGGTTTTCGATCATGAGCCTTTTTTACTTCATAAAAAATAGTTTTATTGCTGCTCCCCCAGTTTTTTTGGTCTCTATTCTGATCTCACCACAAATATAGAAGATTTACTTTTCTTACATAATAATTATTATTTCTTTAAATTACGATTTAGGAATCAAATTCGATTTAGAGCGGCCGTGGTCTAGCGGTAAGACACGTGAACTCACGATCGATGAGTCCCGTGTTCGAACCTCGCTAAATTCTGACCGGTACCAATGTAACTTTGTTATATGTACTTTGGTCGCTCAGTGCCTATAGGCACTATTAAAAGAGTGGTAGGCAAACTGATGATCCAGGACTCTAGCTTTACATCAGGCGGAGTGTTGTCACATGCCGAGCTACAATAAAAAAAAAAATGCACGGTTCCGGCATCTCTTTGCGCACGGATGGTTAAAACACTAGGCTTCTTCATGACGCTTCACGTGACCGCGTCGAAATTGCTCTGCCATCAGCAACCGCTGGGTTTACGTCACATATTATTATCAGTTCTTTTGTCATAATTTATTATCTTACTACATTTCTTCTTAGACTTGAGTTTTGGCGGCCATCTTGAGACGTCGAGTTATCTGTCTTGAATTATTTTCCTAAACTTGTGTTTCTTCGAGTGTTAATGTGTAATAATGGTGGATTATTAATCATTAAGTGTTCGTGAACGTGCGTGAGTGTGGGCAGACAATTCAAAAGAAGAGAACCTGTGTTTCCATTTTCCCTTCAAAACTCCGTAAGAAGTTTCAGTAAAGTTACTGGAGCAATTTTTGACTTGACTTAGACTTGACCTGACTGTTTAATGTGATGAATGAATGTTTCGTGATGCATAATATTATTTACCTAATGCAAAAAAAATGTTTACTTTGACACTGGCAAATTGTTATAATGCCATATAAAGCAAAAAAAAAAACAACATTTCTTTTGTTAATTTTTATAATTGTTAATTAGAAAAGACAAGGCATTAATTTAAGTGTTCAATATGTGATTCCTCCAGACACATAAGCAGTGCTACAGCTCTTAATAATAATCTGAGATGCATCTCTATTTTCATATGCCCCTATTTCTCTTTCTCCTCTCCTCTCATTTTATAGAAAATAGTTCTCTTACACTAGACTATTGCCGATTCTCCTTTGTACAAATTATTGAATTGAAATGGCAAAAATGTTTTGCCGAAAAAAGTTCATTCGCTCAACTTTAAAAGTTGACAAAAAAGTATTTAGAGAAAAAAAGTTGCAGACTTTGGGGAAACTAACTTTCGCTAAGTTTACGGAAGAGTTTTATGAGATTACTTTGGTTTCTTTTTGTAGTGACCAAATTTACTAAATGTTAAACTTAATTCACTTAACCTATTCACACTTTTCTTAATTAACTTAAAAAAGACAGAGTATTCTGAATCAAAAGACTAATAAAGAAATAGAAAAAACTAGAATCATTGTTATTTAAGATGAAGTCTCAAACGTCCATATACGTTATTACCTATTGACGTGACGTTACTAAAAAAGTAATAAAATTGTAGCACTATATTAAAATTTTTTATTTGTTTTTTTTTTTCATTGTAGCTCGGCATATGAGAACACTCCGCCTGATGTAAAGCTAGAGTGCGGTCCATGAACGAAAACAATTGCTACTACAAAAAAATCTCTACGGACAGCAATCGCCTCCGCTATGTTATATATATTTCCTGAATTTATTTGTTATGAAGCTATTTATTATTGTAAAAATAAGTTTTTTTTTTCATTGTAGCTCGGCATATATCAGCGCTCCGCCTGACCGCTGGAGCGCAGTCCATGAACGGAAACAACTGAACATGAACTAAAACAGTAGCCTCCGATATGACCACCCCTCTTGTTATATCAGGCTACTTCCAAAATGATCCCGAAAAGCGACAAGGTCACATCACGGGTGTTACATTCGAAAGTGGTAGTACTACCCCAGGATGGCAGATTAGATAATAACCAATAACTTCTACGGCTTCCAAGGCGATCTTGAATCGCGGCTAGGCTACTTCACGGGTTTTACACTGTTTCGAGACGGTAGGCCAGACTATTATAAGTCTGTCTATAAAAACTATTTAAAAAAATATTTAGATAGGGGAAGGGAAGAAATGCAACCGACCTATTACGAATTATGTTATCAGAATGATATTTACCTAAATCGGCACGACATAATAACCTTGTCAAATAAAGGCAATTTTACTTCAAGGCTAGTTATTATTTGTACTACTCGTACTAGTAGATAGTGGTGGAGGTACCAGTCACTCACTCGTAAACATCGAGCAAATCAGCTTCTTTATTAACACGCCATAAGGTTTATTTTTCAGTGAATTTTTCTATATCTTGCTTGCTTTACACTGTTATTATGTTATCACGAGTTTAGCATTAATAAATTAATATAATCCATCATATAATTTGATATTTAATGAAATACTTTAATAACGCTTTTACTAAAGTTCCTCATATTATAAATAAGAAAGTGTGTTTGTTTGTCACCTAATCATCTTCAAACGGCTGAACGGATCTACTATATCGTTTCACTTACATTGAAAAGTGGTGGTACTAAGTTCTGTGGTAGTACTACCACTTTAAAGTGTGACTAGGATAATAATAATAACCGTTAACAACTGCTATTTTGAAATTCAGTATGTCCACTTTTATTGAAATTTTATGTCATTTTTCGATAGATAATTAAAACCGAAATGATAATTTTCCCCTTTTTCGAGAAGCAAAAATAATAAAATAATTAATGTAACGAAAAACAGGGATGAAGACGCTACACAAGTGAAAGGGGAAACCGGGGCCTTTTTGGGCGGTTTTCTAACACCCCCCTAAAAATTTAATTCATCACGCCGCTTCACGAAAGATATGTCTCCTTCTTACTTTGCTGTCCCTTCCCCCTTTCTTCCGCCATTCTTTCCTTTCTTCGAAGGTTTTTCGTGGATCGGGACAACGTTACACGTTTACAAATAAAAACGTAATAACAACCTACACTCACCGTGCTAACTTAACCCTTGTTTTCTGTCACATAAAGTAAATTTTCTTTTGAATAGTTTAAGTTATATATTGTTTATAGTATAAAATATAATATAGGTCGTCCTATTCGTCGCAATGAGAGCTTAAAACAAATAAACGTGCGACGCTACAGAGAGATAAGATTTTGTTGGTCGTTTCGAAGCGATCATTAAGGGCGATATATTATACTAATTATATAAAGCTCGATTACCACTGACTCACTGACTGACTGACATATATTATGAAGCACTTGCCGGGGGGTTAGAGAGATGATTCTTTTTGGGGCGTGTAGAGGGCGTTCCCGCGACCCCAGGAAAACCTCGACTTTGACCGGAAGTGGACTCTGGACCGGAAGCGATGCCGATATCTCGGAAACGGAACGAGATAGGGCACAAGTGCCGGAACAAAAGTCGTAGGGAATGCCCTCTAATATCGAAATCCATAATTTGTTTTTTCAAAAAAAAATTTTTTTTCAAATTACCCGAAAAATAACTTCTTCAGCGCCGCGAAGCGCGCCCAAAAAACTAGTTATACTAATATATAGCTGCAATACCACTCACTGACTCACTGACTGACATCAATTATTTCGTACTTGCCGGTATAGTGGAGGGTAGCGGTTTTTTGAGTCGTATAGAGGGCGTCCCAAAACCGTCGAGAAAAATACGACTTTGACCGGAAGTCGATTCTGGACCGGAAGTAGTAGCGATATCTCGGAAACGGGGCGAGTCAGGGCAGTCACCCCGTAAAAAAAGTTGTAGGGAATGCCCTATAATTTCGAAAACGATACTTTTTTTTTCAAAATTGCTCGAAAAAAATTTTTCCTCGATCGTATTTTTATCCTTTTCCCGCCGGTACGCCAATATGAAACGGAGCATGGCGCTTGGGCGTGGCCTAACAGCATCCGCGACGAGGCATTTTCGGGACGAACGATCGAAACGGCTTTACCTCGGTCAGTCGGACGGTGAGCGCGGCCGCGTGAACATCGAATTTGCTCCGCGCGGCGGGCTTTCTTTTAAATATCTCAAGAAATAGATACGTCAGAGTAACCATGTAAAGAACAATTTTGTTCAGTGTGACCAGCACTATTTTTTTTTTTAATTTTTGTTTTTTTTTTTAATTTTCTAAAATAGCTATTACTCAAAAAGTACATACGTCAACGTAACCGTGTAAAGACCAATATTGTTCAGTATGACCAGCACTATTCTTTTTTTAATTTTTTTTTTCAATCTTTTAAAATCATCATATCTCGAAAAGTAGATACGTTAGCGTCACCGTGTGAAGACCAATATAGTTCAGTATGACCAGCACTACTTTTTTTTTTTAATTTTTGTTTTTTTTAAATTTTCTAAAATCGCTATTACTCAAAAAGTACATACGTTAGCGTCACCGTGTAAAGACCAATATTGTTCAGTATGACCAGCACTACTTTTTTATTTTATTTTCTAAAATCGCTATTTCTCAAAAAGTACATACGTTAGCGTAACCGTGTAAAGGTCAATTTTGTTCAGAAACTTAAACGCCTTTAGATGGCGAGCTAAATATTTTCAAAACTGCCCTAAAATCTATTCGATCTAATACGTTTTACGACAAAAAGGGCCTCCGCGGGCCGCTTGCGCCCGCGGTCTTTACCCAACAGCTAGTATATATATATATTTTGTGTTCTCAACTGAATATTCGATTCTATAACAACATATATTTTCAATATAACTAATTTAATATTTTAATAATAAGAAAAAAAAAATATGAATACAAGAAAATGACCGAATAAGGATGCCTACATTTTCTTGTAACCAGCACGTCTTATTGCTTCAGCCTGTAGTCGTTTACACTATGCTAATGTATTTTTTTAACAGGCCGGTTTGCTTAGGTTCTTACGGATAGTCATATGTTTCTACATCTTCATTTTTTTTTTATTGTAGCTCGGCATGTGACAACACTCCGCCTGATGTAAAGCTAGAGTGCGGTCCATGAATGGAAACAACTAGCAGTAGCAGTCGTCTCCACTATGCCGGCTTGAGGAGACGAGCTTGTACCATCTTAGATTGACAGTTTTGACAAAAAGCTCACAAGAAATTCGACATAATTGGCTGTGAAAAAAGTTAGTGGTTAGTAATATAAATACAAAAAAAAAGACTAATATGTAATTGTTTAAAACAGTAAGATTCCAAGTTGTCAGTGCACACTTCTTTCTATTTACTGTGGCTACTTCTAAGCTAATTTCGAAACGCGGCTTAGGTTACACAACGGCAGACTAGACTAATAACCATCATCACTCAGCCTCTCTATAATAAAACAATAAAACTAATTGTTTTATAAATTAACAAAAACACATTTCCAATCTAAAAAGTATTATTAAACGTAAACAAAAATCCATCTAAAATGTAATCAATCAATCGGGTTGGGGTTCATTCGCGCCGGGTGGTAACATGCAAGCACGCATGCACATGCACGCATTATTACCAGAGAATAGAAGAATTATTATTTACATTACATTGTTTTTAACATAGAGATATATACTAGAGGTGCCAACTTCATACAACTGACATAAAAAAACGGAGGCCGCTTCGAACGATTTGACAATGTTGCCGTCAAGTCAAATACTAAGAGCGGCCGTGGTCTAGCGGTAAGACGCTAATTCTGACCGGTACCAATGTAACTTTGTTATATGTACTTTGGTCGTTCAGTGCCTATAGGCACTATTAACGAATGGTAGGCAGACTGATGATGGTTATTTGTCCAGTCTGTCGTCCTGGGGTAGTACCACCACTTTCGAATGTAACACCCGTGAAGTGACCTTGTCGCGTTTCGGGAATAGTTTGAAAGTAGCCAGGTATAAAAAGAGGAGTGTGCACTGTCAATCTAGATGGTACATGCTCGTCTCCTCAAGCCGGCATAGTGGAGGCGACTGCTGCCCGTAGAGACTTCTCTGTATTAGCAGTTGTTTCCATTCATGGACCGCACTCTAGCTTTACATCAGGCGGAGTGTTGTCACATGCCGAGCTACAATAAAAAAAAAATACTAACTGATAGGGAACCTAAACGTGGTTGTGGCCATGTTTTCTCTCGCGTCACATTGGGAGCGTTATTGCACATCTAGTTGTATATATCAATATAAACAAAAAAAAAATAGTGCTTGTATCGACAGAAAGTACATTATAACATAGTTACATTAGTATTTGTTTTATGTTTAAAAGTAGCAGTCCGCAAAGGCGTGGGTTTGGATCCCACCGCTGTTACCATGTTTTATTTTTTTTTTAATTAGGCTTAGACACTATACAACAGTATTGATCAGAATTTAGCGAGGCTTGAATACGGGTCTCATCCAGGTCCGTCCTCTACCGCTAGACCCGTGTTCATACCTCGCTAAATAATGACCGGTACCAATGTTTGAGCATCAATATTATTCATATAACGAGTGGGTGTTCCATATGCGTGTGTGGATAATCGATAAAAACAAAACAAAAGAGCACCCCTAACGAATGTAAAAACTAAAAATCGATATGAAGAAGTGTCATTAAAGAACCCTAAAATTAAATGCTGCAGGGGTTACACACACATGCGCATATTAATGAAGTATTGTGTGTAGATAGAACATTAGAAAAAAGTTCATGGAGATATTTTGTTTGCTTTGAAAATTTTTATTTGCAATTTAATGGTCTACGAGCCGAAAGGTGAGTCAGTCCTCTTCGAGAAGTTAAAATTATAATTCTTTCATAAATAGCTAAGAAACTTGTACTCAGATAAAGAGATCTTAAATCTGTGATAGGCAGACTGATAATGTTTATTAGCCCAGTACCACCAGTTTCGAATGTAACACCCGTAAAATGACTACGTTAGCCAGATATTACGAGAGTCAATATAGATGATGCACATTCGTCTCCTCAAGCCGGCATAGCGGAGGCGACTACTGCTTGTAGAAATTTATCTGTACTAGCAGTTGTTTCCGTTCACGGACCGCACTCTAGCTTTATATCAGGCGGGATGTTGTTATAATTATGCCGAGATACAATAAAAAAAACTCTGAGAAAAAATCTAATTAAATTCATTAAAATTAAATAATCGACATTCGCATGATCAAAATCGGTTTTGGAAGATTTGTAGCCAATAAAAATGAACAGCCGATTGAATATTAAAAACGTATTTATTTTAATAAACATACTTTATAGTTATTTTATTACGCACAATTAAACAGTTGAAATCGCGAACGGTTTACGGCCAATAAAGTGCACGCAACATTTAAGTGCCAACAAAATTATAAATTACACACACAAACTTACACGCACGCACATATACATGGTACACATGCATACATTAGACGGCGTAAGGCGGCGATGAGTTTTTAAAGTTTTTAAGGGTTCGCCGAAGATTGCGTGCGTTGATTACCGTCCCTCACCCCCTCCCGTTCCCCTTAAGGGCCGAATGCCACCCTCGTGTGTGGAGGCCACGAGAGGAGTTTCGGGTGGAATTGCCGAAAACACACCGCTGGCCTCCCTTTTTTTAAGAAGGGAAAATTAAAAGTGTAACTTGTGATATCGCAGTGTTGATATTTTAAGATTGTCGCTTGCTGATGTGGAGCTATATTTTCTTTATATTTTTCAGCGTGTTTATTCTCTCATAAGAATATTATTATACAATCATTATTCCAACTATTTGGTATTTACTTTCTACTTCTACTTTCAATAGATATTTGCATTAGTAAAAAGTAACTTAATTTACTTGTGACATCACTCCGCCTGATGTAAAGCTAGAGTGCGGTCCATGAACGGAAACAACTGCTACTACAGAGAAATCTCTACAGGCAGCAGTCGCCTCCACTATGCCGGCTTGAGGAGATGAGCATGCACCATCTAGATTGACAGTGTATACTCCCCTCTTATACCTGGCTACTTTTAAACTATTCCCGAAACGCGAAAAGGTCACTTCACGGGTGTTACATTCGAAATACTATTATAAGTGTAAGTATCTAAGAACATACCTCTATAAAACATACTTAGAAAGTAACCGCTTACGTATCTCTATATATCCCAAACGACGTGTGCATACTTAGAAAGTAACCGCTTACGTATCTCTATATATCCCAAACGACGTATGCGACTCGCGGTATACATCCACTCATTTATTTGCGCGAGTCTCCAGTCTCCATCGATCCGCGAGACAAAAGCTACCGGCACCGTCGATAAACGAATTAGGGAAATAGGAGATTTTTTATCTGGGGCAACCGAGGGGGGATCACGCGCAAATCCCCCCCTTCCACGCGTCGTAAAACGCAAGCGGCTCCTTAATACTTTCTTATGCAAAGTCCCTCCTGTACTGATAATTAGGTAAAGGTATCTTGGATAACGGGAACCAATCTTATCAGGACTTGTGAAAAATTGTACTCTGTGACAGCCTCCCCTTTATTTAGTGCTTCCCGTACAAACCCGAACAGTTAAATTTTTGTTAAGTTATTTATAATTTTTAGTTAAAATTTAAAATTATCATAAATAAATTCATGTAAAATAAGTAAATATATTTTTAGCAAGGGTGTATAGTGAAATGATGTACCTATGTGTTTAATATATTTTTTAATATTTAATATTTTATTTATACATGCTATATGTATTTATGTATATCTTATATTTCTTTCTAATTAATCCGTACATGTATTTATATTAATTAGCGCTTATCTATAATTTTTAACAATTTTAACAATTTAACAACGTTGCAAGTAAATTATAACTTTTTTTTTCGTTTTTTTTTCATATGTTTGTATTTTTAAAATATGTACGTGGTGTTGTAAACCAACCACGTTTTAGGCTTTTTACAGGCATTGATGTGATCTTCTTTTTGTAAAAAAGCCCATTTTGTAAAATGCCTACATTTTAAAAGTTTGGTAAATGTAAAGCAAAATTTTAACCGCAGTTACAATAACAAATAAATTAAGGTGGCAACCCACATGTAACACGCACTTAAAGATAGGGTTAGTAATTAAGCAAAACATTAATCACAGATCGGCGACACTACGGAAGAAAGCTCCCTTGATTGCGAGTGTGACAAAGTATAATAATTCAAATGTTGTCGTTAGTCTTAAATCTTGTGGGTGTAAGAATTTTCTAATGTATTTTAGACACTTATTATTTGCAATAATAATCGATTATCTTAATTTAAAATATTAAAATTATATTTCATATTTTTAAAAACTTATTTTTTTTAAGGTCTATACTAAGCTAGTGCCTTGTTTGACAGGCACTAAGCGACTATAGTACATATAACATAGTTACATTGGTACCGGTCACAATTTAGCGAGGTTTGAACACGGGTCTCATCGACCGTGAGATCCCTCCTCTACTGCTAGACTACACTACGGCAGTCGTCTCTGCTATAGTGACACTCTTATTACATCTATTAAAAAACAATATGCATACACATTATACTTAATTATAGATATGTAAAATGAACTTTATTAGGGCGTCACTAACAAAGGACAGATCGATGCTTGTCAAACAATAAATGTCACGTCCATTCCCTCGTTGAATTTTTCCCGAAAATGAACCCCCCTCGTGAGGTGTTCGCCTGGAACCGTTAACTTAAACATACTTATACCTTGATATATGATATTATTAAAATGCAAATTAGATAAGCGATGAGAATTACTTTTTTTATTAACACGTGTTGATTGATGGTATTGTTCATTGGTTCTTAATGTTTTATTGAGATTTTATACTCTTCAACATTTTCAACATTTTAATACATATAAATCATAAGTTGAGATTTTACACTATTTTAAATAATCTCTTTTATTTTTTTTAATTTTCGATTGATCGAAAATGTACATACACTTAGGATAGCGCACTCAGTGCAGTTCAACTTAAGATTCCTCACGGTTCGATTGATGGAAATGTGCTCACTTAAAATAGGAAATTCTACATAATTCATCTATTGTATCGAACCATAGGGATCTAAAATTCCTTCTACAAACTGCACGGCCGTGGGTAATATTCTTAAAGCAATTTCCAAAAAGGCACAACAACAATGTCTCGCCATTTTTCCATAACATAAATAGTCTGGAGTGTGAAAAACAACCTTTAAGATATTACCCAATTTGTCAATAAATAGGGATGAGCCTATATACTCAAGGAAACAATAAATGTCGAATCGATCCCCTACACGCCCATCCTATTGATGTTAAACAGGAAATTTCGAATGTTAACCATGTGTTACATTGCAAGCTATACGAACGACATTTCATCTTTTATTTACTTGCATTTTCTTAGCGTCTTAGAAACATCACAAAATCACTAAAATGTTTACGTTAGGTAAGTCTGCCGCCTCAGGGTAGTACCACCCATCAAGTGATCTAATCGCGTTTCAGGATCAATTTGGAAGGATAGGAGTATGCTCTGTCAACCTTGGAGTTAACGAAAGCGAATGCTGCTAAAGTATTCTCTGTTTAACTTCAGAATTCGGGTTGCTATAAAAATGTAGCTTGTAATGGAATACATGGTTAAAAACCCGCGAAAACGCCAAATCATCGTGTTGAATGCCAAGTGTGTGAAAACAGAGGTGAGAAAAATATGAATACACCCTTAGGAACTGATTCTATCATGTTAAACGACTGAGGTGTTAACGTTAGGGAGGCGACATTGTAAATTTTTGTGAATTATATTAAATTTATTATACTATGTACGTATTGTTTATTATAGTGCATGCAAATGGATTTTTTACATAATACAATATTTATTTATGTAAAAACAAGAAATTAAAATGATTTAAATTATATCTATATTTTTATTTCAAATATTTATGACGCCAAATATACCTAAGTAACATTGGTATCTAATGTCCGAGATTTTCAGAAGAAAGAGAAAATTAATAATAAAGATAAAAAAACTTCGAACAAAAATCAATGTAATCGTATATTGTGTAAATTACTAAAACATACTTATTTTTTTAATATTCTAAAACAAATTACAGATATCAGAAAATATATTCATGCTTTAAAAAAAATGGCAGAAAAACTAAGCATTTCTAATAAATAAAAATAGTATTTATGAAATTAATTAAATGGCCTAAAAACCAAATTAAATATAAACATATTTTTCTAAGCAATATTCATGGAGAAACTTAAGATACGATAAATTACATGAGAGCATTACCTTCTTCATAATCTGCGCTTAAATCCTGACATAATTTAGTAAAGGAAAAATTCTACAAGAAAATGTAATAAACGTCCCCCCATGCGTGCCATACACCTACCTATACTGAGTAAGTTACACCCTAAATTAATAGCATCCTAACAAAAAAATTCGGCCCCCCTATCTTATGGCTAAAAAGGGGGGTTCATTTGCATATATGGTGTCCCCCCTTGGCACCCCAAGAAGCCGTCGTGGATGTATTTTTAATTTCATTCTTATCCCAGTGCTTAAATCATGAGAGCGGCCATGCGTGCGGGGGTGTCGCCCCCCTGTGGTGGTCGCACTCATTTCGCAACCCCCCTCACAACGCCGTTAGCTTGCGTCATACGTCGCTAACCACGTACAGAGTAAAAAGAAAAGAAATCTTAATAAGTTTGTTAGGGTGCGGTAGGAACATGTGGATAAGACTCGACGGTCAACTCTTTGTACAATATTTTATAATATTATAAGCCGGCATAGCGGAGGCGACTGCTGTCTGCGGATTCCTCTCTCTGATAGCAGTCATCTCCATTTATGGGTCGCACTTTAGCTTAACATCAGGCGGAGTGCGGTCATATGACGTGCTAAAATAAAAAAAAAGTATCAATGACGTAGTGATCTATTCAGATGTAGTCAATTAGTTCGATCCCTTAGTGCCTATACAAATACTAGCTCAGTATACCGTACGTATTTGTTGTGATTACTATGTCTTTGTACGTATGTATGTCTGAAACTAACAGATAGAGTCACGCATGTGGCTAATTCAGTTGGTTGGTTATTAGTAGGTGCTAAATAAACAATTATTATAGATTTATAGACATTGTTTGATTTGATGATGATATAACGAATAACATTCCAAAGCCTGCATCGCGTTTGCGATCTTCTAAACTTGTCAGAGTAGCTGCTCATAACGCCCTCTAGTGGCATCTGGATATAATTCGGTCGACCAATCACAAGCATCCCGACGTTGGTTCATCATTCGCCTTACTGAATTTCATCGAAATCATCGTGTAGTAATCGAGTAGATTACTTTCTGCAGGTACTAAAAAACAAGCGAATGGAGAGAATGAGAGTGCGCAATGAAGAGACAGATAAAAGAGTCACTATCGAAGAACTACGGTGACGGTGACGCAAAGGACAAAAATGTTTCTAAACGTATGAGTAGACATATTAATTTGTTTGTAAAGATATAATTTAATTTTTACGCGGTAATAATTTAATATAGAATATTAAAGAGAGTGAAAGAAAACACGCATGACTAATTAAAAATCGATATTGTATCCATATAATTCTTTAGTCGTCCTTTTAAGCACCCACCTCCAAAAAACAAGCGTCGTCATTTGGGTGAGCAAATTTCGTGGAAGTTTCCGCTCTTCCTATACTACTCTTAAAAATTTATGTTTGTATGTTGAGGAGGGGTCGAAGTTTAATGAAACTTCTGTACTAATTATAAGCATGTCTCGCGACTACTATTTTTTTGCCAATCCTACTTTGTTTACGCTGTAAAGGTAGCGACAGAAAAATAACCATATTCAAATTAAATATAAACATAATGTGTTTGTTTTGATTCATGGCGCTACATTTCGTTATACATTAAGCTATAACAAACCAAGAGAAACTCGAAAGGAAACAAAAAATTAGAACTCGATTCGCAAAGATAAGGCAAAAACCGCAGCGTTCATAATCGCATCAGCAAACTTGGAATTGTTCGCTTAATTATTGATAGAATGAAACTTTTATCAAAACTTCAAGAGCAGAAGCCAAAAATTATTTCAAAGCTACGAAACCCTTCATAATGCCTGCGAAAATATTAAAACAAAGACAAGGTGCCCACCCCGCCGAGCCTTGAGCCTACGGGACAAGATTTTCTCAATAATATCTATATAGAGTTGTTAGATACACATCTCCGCTGTCACGTGACGAATATTTAAAAAATGTATTTAAATTTTTATATAGAAAACTATATACATACTTGACAGAACGGGCGAGAGCGGTCCAAGGCTTCTATCCTCCATTTTTGGTCGATAACTAAGCAAATATGCTGAAACACGACAGTTCCTCCGGACAAAACAAGTCGCAACGTGTTCGCCGCGTAGCGTGTTTTCAGAGACTCTGTCAAAGCGTAACGACGCTTTTGTTTCATATTCAGTTAGTGCTTGTACTCATGACCACGTATTCATTTTGTTCCAAGTTAGTTTCCATAATCGTTCAAATTAGAGTCCGTATTCATGACCGTTCCGACATACTTATATTTATAAAACTGTAAAAAAGAAGAGGTGATAGAAAGTCTGATTAGAAGATATATTACAACGTGTGTAACCAAAAAGACATATGTAATTAATTCACGAGTATGTACTTTACAAATAGTAGCTCAGAAGCCCAAGTGTGAGATTCAATTTACGACCTCGCGGCGTAATATGAGAACTTTCCACTAATCACACAATATTATTTTGACAGTCGTGGTTAGGAAATTTTAAATAAAGCGATCCTATTGGTGAAAAGTTCTCACTTCACGTCGTAAGTGCGTATTATGTTAAATAATAGCTCTATATAAATCATGAGGTCTCAAAGAAGTCCTCTTGGGTGGTGATTAATACTACGTATCTCCCCGACGATTTAATCGTTGGCTGGCAACATTTTTACCCAATTTTTGGGTACGTTCGCTCCCCGCTCACCCCGCACGTCCTAACTTCGCCCAGCCAGCCCACCCCTTTCTTTTCGTTAAGATAAATTATACCGCGATCAGGATAAGAGTGTAGGTTCAAATTGCTGTCTTTAAAATTCAAGGCTTTTCTATCTAAATATTTATGTGGATATTTCGGCCGGTTATTGTATTCAGTCGCTCTCGGGTGGAGATTTTCACAATTGTTTCGTTTTATTGTTAGCTATTTGTTATATTTTCCTGTTTTGTGTACTATGGCGTCTTGCCCGTTGATTGTTTAATGATTTTCTTTGACAATTTTCCAGTTTAATTGTGCGGCGGTTAACATTTTTACGTTATTTGTTATCGCACCTTCTCTGTTATTATAATTTAAATTTGGAATATTACGCTTATAAATTGTAATTCTATTTTTAAAAACTCGTGTTTGACTTTTTCTTTCGTTGACAAAAATCAGGTCGAGATTTTTAAAACGCGTTCCCGTTTAGTATGCGGCGGCATACTTCAAAAGAAAACGTGGAAGGGACCTAATGTTAGCTTTACAAGTTACTTGACATGTGAAATGGCAAAGGAAACTTGAACGACACGACACCGACACTTAATTTCTCCTTTTTCCCTGCTCTTAAATAAAAGAAAAATAAATGCATTCTTGACTTATATTTCCTTTTTTTTTCAATTTAATTGTCATGTTTTAAACCGATGTATATTATTAATATTGAGTAGTTGTATGACTTTATTTACAACTAAACTGACTTCAAATGACGCTGTACAGCAGTTTTTCGTGCCTAATTGGGTGGACAAGAGTAATGATAGGGTTGTAACTTCAAAACGCAATTTATATGCATTTTACGAAAAAAAAAACTTTTTTATAATTAGATCTATTTAACTATTTATTTATTTACTTACGCTCATTGGAAATTTCAGTCAAAACTTTTAACTATGGATACATTTTATCTACACCTTAATAATATAAGGATAGGCAGGCATAGGTTTGAGTGCGAATTGTGAAACAGTCAGTGCCGAAGTTAATAATTAGACTTATGCGACTTTTTAGAGATTTATAATAAACTAGCTGACCCGGCACACTTCGTACCGTCTCAGAATCAATAAATAAAAAAGCATTTCTGAACGACTTAAAACTTTATTTCTAAACGACGCGACGGGACGAACATCAAATGTTTGACATTCAAAACTAAAGGAATAGTTTCTAAGGGAAAGCGAAATTGTTGTTCTTACTAAATTCCAAGCATTTTTTTTTTCATATTTACTCACCTTTTAAACCTTCCTAGGACTTCCATAAATAATTCAAAACCCAAATTAGCCAAATAAGTCCAGCCGTTCTCGAGTTTTAGCGAAACTAACGAACAGCAATTGATTTTTATTATATAGAATAATAGACATTTTTTATTAAATTGTATTTTTGAAATTGGTAACCCTAAACGGAAGCGGTTTAAGTTTCGAATACGTTTTGTTATAGAACTGGGCATTGGAATGAGTTGTATTTTTTTTTTCATCAGAAATAGAGCGATATGCTCCTATTACTTTACAAATTGCTTGTTAGCGAGTCTTTTATTTTTCTTTATATTTCTTATACCTTCCTAGTTATTAAGCATATCTACTTATATTTACTTCCAATGACGTAAGAGATGATGTTACGTGACTATACTATAGGGCGACTCATATCTGTTATCAATGATGCATGGAGGAATAGTGCTGGGACTCGTGCCGAGAGATCCAGATCACGACATTCATTCAGATCATGAACAGAATGATGTGATACTAATTTTAATCCATTTAAAAGGTCCCCTATCGAAGTTTTGTTTTTACTACTAGCTGACTCTCCGCGTGATGTAAAGTCAGAGCGCGGTCTATGAACAAAAAGTGATGACTTCACGGTCATTTCACTGGTGTTACATTCGAAAGTGGTGGTACTACCCCAGGATAATACGAAAGCTAACGAAAAATTGCGGGCAATAGCTGCTGATAAAGAAATATTAGTTTTTAGGAAACGAAGCTACACTACGAGGACTTATCGCTAAAACTATCAAAAACTTTAAAAACATGTATTTTATTACTGGCTTAATTAAGCCAGTAAAAAAAAAATATTTTTTTTTTTAGTAGCTCGGCATGTGACAACAGTCCGCCTGAAGTAAAACTAGAGTGCGGTCCATGAATGGAAACAACTGCTAATACAGAGAAACCTGTGCGGGTAGCAGTCGCCTCCGCTATGCCGGCTTCAGGAGACGAGCATGTACCATCTAGATTGACAGTGCACACTCCTCGTCGTTATACCTGGCTACTTTCAAACTATTCCCGAAACGCTACAAGGATACTTCACGGGTGTTACATTCGCCTACCACTCTTTTTTACTTTATTTTTATGTTGGGAGACGGAAAGTACGTCGTCGCGATCTGCAACTGCGCCTCTAATCCACCCCGTAATGAATCCCAAACGTACATAATTACCGGCAACACGGAAAAATCCAATCTCCTCCACACACCCGTACGCATAAAACAAATTATCCTTAATTTTGCCATCCGAAAGAAAATTGCGAAGAACTCGCACACACACTGACAACGTTTAATAAATTAAAACATTCCCCTAACATACTAGCTGTCGACCCGCAACTTTACACGCAAAAAAGTAGCTCTCCCTATCCGGCTCATTAGAAGAATATTCGTTTTTAATTCAAACACAACATATATTTCTTCCCAAATATATTCATTATCATAATTCGGCTAACTTACAAGCCGGCATAGCGGAGATATTTTTCTGTAATAGCTGTTGTCTTCGTTTATAAACCGCACTCTAGCTTAACATCAGGTGGAGTGTACTATAAAAAATAAACACACAAAAGTTATATATCGATGAAATCCAAATGAAAATCCCTTCAGGAGTTTCCGAGATTATTGCGTAAAGACAGACAGACAAACGCAGTCGGCTATTTTATTTTATACTATGTAGTAATGCCCTTGCCATGTGTTGGTATTGTAAAGTCTTAAAAATGAGCGGCCGGAATCTTTTAAAGGGTAGGTCTTAAGTGGGTGGAATCACCCAAAGTCCCATCTGCCTCCCTGACGTCGTCGTCGGGGTGCTATGCTATGCGCAAACGCGTTTTTCGCCTTACTGCTTCTTATTGTACCTTGTTTTGCTTCAATATTCGGTTGGCGATAAAGGTGGGTTAAATATTAGAAAATTAATTTTTTGCTAGTGCGTTCGAGCGATTTTCTAAAATCTACATCATTTATAATCTAAAAGATTTCAAGTTTATTTCTTAATTTTAGAAAATATAATAATAATAAACTTACATATTTAAAATAATTATATAAAATATATATATATTCACTTCAAATTCCAAAGAACGATTATTGTGCCGACTTTGTGTAAGAACAATAAACATGAGGACAAAAACAACGCAAACCAGAATAATAACAGACAATAATATGTTTTTAATGTACCTACTTTTAAAATAATATTTGTAAATATATTCATCTTCAATCTATTGATAGATCTCAGAGAAATAGACGCTATTGTCTGATTTTAAAATAAAAACAAATAAATATACTCAGGTTGCTTTTTAAGAAAATATAAAGAAAGCTACACGGACAGATGTGGGGAGATTTTTCTTGAGCACGTGGCCTGTGACAGAGGGGTTGCAAGGGGGGAATTTTAAATGGCATACTATCCAAGGTATGTGCCTTAATATATATTAATGTGTGGGTAATGAAACGAACGTTGAATACTAATCATATAAGACGCCGTGTGACTGTGTGCGTTCTTTTTTATATTTTAATTAAATTTATATCTTTGTATGTCGTTGTATATGCAAATTTAACTTGGAAACTGCAAACCTGTATGGTGTACATTTGTCTTCTAAAATCGGCATAGTGGAGACGACTGCTGCCAGTGAATTTCTCTGTGGTACCGTAGCTTAACATCAGATGGAGTATTGTCATTCTAAGCCGAGCTAGAACGAAAATATTGGATCTACTGTTAAAAATAAATATTTATTCAAGGGCTGAGTATTTAAGGCTTGTGTTGTCCTTATCCTGTACTCACATGTGTATTGTATATGTATTCGTATGTAGGTAAAAAGTATATTAAATCATTTAAAATTGAAGGAAGAGAAAATAATGCGTACACAAATGTTGGTAATAAAAGTCATCTCCCGAAAAACATTTTACACCAAAAGTTTAACGGCTTTAAAGACCAGAGCAATAAATTTCAGTTGGCTTAATATCCCTAAAAACAATCGTGACATTCCCTGTAGACCAGCGTCCTCCATAAAGCAAAAGTGACGTCTCTAATACGATCACTCCTCTAATTATTCCCTTTAATTCCCAAAAATTCCAACCGGAGAAGACGTCCCTTAACCCATTAACAGAAAGTCTTCAAAACTCACACTTTTCAAAGAACGCCATTGTTCCAAAGACTAGTAACTTTCAGATCTGACTTTTATATAATACCTATAAAGCATAGATATATATTACTAGAAATACAAACCCTTTCTACAGTGACAATCTTGGTGTTACCGACATCGTTATATCAACATATTTTTTATATTAATTATTGAGATTAATACTTAATTGACAACACTGTTTATGGTATAATAACAATTTACCAGTGTGAAAGTAATTATTTTTGCATCAAGTTATTAATATTGTGCATCCCGAGTCATTAATGTCAAGTCAACAGTCAGGTCAAGTCTCAGTCAAGTCAATCTCCAGTAAAGTGGTAGAACCTTTGCTGAAACTTCCTACGGAGTTTTGGAGGGAAAATGGAAACACAGGTTCGCTTCTTTTGATTTGTTTGCCCACACTCACGCACGTTCACGAACGCTTTATTGTTAATAATTCACCATTATTACACATGAACAATAAGTTTAGGAAAATGATTCAAGACAGATAACCTAATGCCTCTAGATGGCCACTAAAAATCTAAATGAGGCTAATGATCGACACTGATGATGAAATGAAAGGGACACAATAAAGGCTGTTATACTCGTAGTTAAAGAAAATAATTTAATATGTATAAAAATCTATGAGAGCTTTCACGTTATAGTGCGATGTCATTTTATGTTAAGCATCTGTCAGTTTCATACATTATATATCATAAACTCTAGTATGTACGTAGATATTCAATTATTTATAACTATAATTAAAAATATTTAGCCTCTAAGAGACAATACGTATAGAACGCCTTTAAACAGTAAAAATAACTTTTTTACTCTTAACGGAGGCTACACTTGGTTTAAAGTTTTTGGGAAGAAAAAAGTTCGCGAAATCTTTTCACGCGTCAACGAGGTCGGAGAAAATCTTCAGCGATAACGTTTGCCTTTTTTGGCGCAGAAAAAATATCTTTGGGGACTTTTGTTAAATGGGTTCCTTTGGTTTAATGTTTTGTTGGTTTTTATTGTGGGTTACGTGACGAATAACAACTGATGATGGTTGTTAATCAGCCTAGTTTACCGTCTCAAGGTTTGTATCTAATATTCGTGAAAAAGTGTTCCATATTGACCTGGAGGTGGACTTTTGTCGTCTTCAACCGGCATTGCGGAGGCGACTACTGCATGGTAGTTGTTATTATGTACAAACTTCGCTAAATTCTGACCGGTACCAATGTAAGTATGTTAGTGCCTCTCGGTGGGACACTGCTATAAATAATAAATTCGCAAAGCAAATGGGTATACCTATTTTCTCACGCCTAGACTATATTCAAAATTACTTAGGATAAGTGTCTGTCCCTACTAGTTAATTATCCGGCGGTAATCGTGACACTCTAGAGACAGGGATTCGAATACGCGACCATCAGTCAAGTGGTTGTGTGCTCAGATGTGAGATAGAACACGTATCTAACTGACAACTGCTTAAGAAAGTGTTTAGGTTGTGTGGAATCAAACTATTTTTATGTAAAAATAATAAAATTATATTTAAGAGTGGTAGGCAGAATGTTGATGGTTATTAGCCCAGTCTGTCGTCCTGGGGTAGTACCACCACTTTCGAATGTAGCACTCGTGAAATGACCTTGCGTTTCAAGATTAGTTTGAAAGTAGCCATGTATAACGAGAGGAGTGTGCGTTGCCAATCTAGATTGTGCACATTCGTCTCCTCAAGCCGGCATAGCGGAGGCGACTGCTGCCTGTGGAAGTTTTTTTGTAGTAGCAGTTGTTTCCGTTCATGGACCGCACATCCGGCGCGCGGTGTGTTGTCATATGCCGAGCTACAATTTTTTTTTTATACAAGTTGATTTCCATACAATGTTGACTTAAAGACGATGAGTTGCGTTAGACAATCTGTCTTGTTCAGAATGGAGACTGTCACCAGCAGCACCTATGTTACCCTTACGTGCACGTTGTGCTACCCGTGTGTTTATGCCTTTATTTACCTGTCTAAACGTATATTTAATGTTTTTATTTATACATTATTTAATAATAGAGCCTTAGGTTATGCAATAAATTGTTTATTTTTTTATTATAAATGAATACAATGCACTGAACTTAAACTAGGATGCTCTATTATCTATGTTATACTTTTTTCATAAATTATTATTTTTCCGAGTAGAATTGAATTTAGGACTTGGGTAACAGACTGGTACGCTACAGAAAAATGTATACTAAAAAATCATCAGCGACCAAAGTACATATAACATAGTTACATTGGTACCGGTCAGAATTGAAACAGGGATCTCATCAGTCTTGAGGACCGTCCTCTGCTGCTAGACCACGGCCGCTCAACCATGCCTAATCATTTTTTATGACTTAATTTAAGTAACATTAGCTGAATTCTTTTGGTGAAGCATCTACAAATTTAAATTTAAAAAAATGTCTGAAAATATGAGGCAATAGACGCTCTTTTTTAATTATATTTGTAAACTAAAAGGACATACCATCAAACGACACTAAGCAGCTATAAAAATAATATCAAAAAGAAATAAAATAAACGATGAGAGAAATTCACGAAAATCGCCGCGACCAATTATTTTTTGCCTCCAGAAATTCGAGACTTAACGAAATTTGAATCGCTTACCGTCGTTAGCTGTGAAATTATATAGAAAAGCTTTGCGCGCATCTTCAAAGACTGCCTACAACCCTTTCGGCCGCGGGCGGGGTGCGCTCGGGAATGGGCGCGGGAGAATACGCACAGTAGGTAATATAGAAAACTTGTGTTAGCCCAGTTCCGCGCCTTTGTAACATCATTTTGGTTCTTTCTATACACCAACCTCATTATTTTGATTATTTTATATATTAAAAAATATATCCATAGCAATTTAAATTAGATTTGTTAGTGCTGTTAGTTGACAATTGATAGGCAGAGTCTAGTAGTTCTGACACAAAACAGAAGACTGAGTTTTTAATGAGATTTCCTATCATTAGGATACCGTGACCCTCGGGGTTATGTCGGACTCTCCAGGCTAGCGCTGGCATACCGACTGTAATCCCACGGTGGTTCACGTTAGAACTCATCCAGACTTCGGTGGGTCAAGATGACAGACCTAATCCCGGGAATGACGAGTCAAAACGTTCAACTCGTTGAACGCCAGTACGACGGATGAATCCTTATATCCGCCGTCAATAGACTAGACTTTGAATACATAGACACACACATAGAGGTCAAGGAGCAGTCAGGGACTAAAGACTGTCCTCCGCCTCTATATTGGCTATACTAGCTGCTATTCTAATTATACGTACAAGTTCAATAAAATATATTATTCAAAAGTATCAAAACCGTTAACACGACATCTAGCTTTATAATTTAAGAAGAAGAAACAGGCCATAAGAAATAAATGTAAAGAAAGAGTAGAAATGGGTACGGGCCGAGTAAAGGGTTGTACCACCCTACCACCCCTATCCTGTACGCACGGAGAAAATCTTTACCAGTAGGTGTTTAGCACTTTTGTGTTGGTGAAATCGCTGTCGTATTGGTAAAAGTAGATAACTAACATAATATAACCTATTTTATTATAATTATATGAACATTAGGTAATTGGAAGTTAGACAGATTGGTGTAAGCACTCCCGTCTACTAGTCTATCGTTCTGGGGCGGAGGCTTTAACTGGTGAAGTTCGAAGACTCGTCTTCTAAAATATAGTATAGCGGAGGCAACCGTATAGATCTTGCTTTAGGTTAACACTGGGCGGAGTATAGTCACAGGCCGGGCAATAGTACTATACTATTAAAATTAAAAGTTTTGATGACTTTATTGCATTGTGAGCTTTGAATATGACAAATATAAATAGGATTTATACTAGGTTTTTATCATTAAAAAGACTACAAGACTCGCTTTATAACAATAGCTAAATTAATAAAACTTTAAAAAAAAACTATTAATTTGGTACACCCGCATATGTGGCATAACCCTTACTGCTCTAATATAAATAAGTCGCCTCCTCGAGCCGGGCATAGCGTAGGCGACTGCTGCCTACAGAGTCTGTACAAACAGTTGTTTCCGTCCATAGCTCGCACTCTAGCTTTACATCATCAATACAATAAGAAATTATTTTTTTTATCAAAATGTTAGTTAGAGAATTATAGCAGTAAAGCGATGGAAATTTTTGCTTGCAAGATTTAAATCGGCTCGGGGTGAAAGCTAAGAAACATGTATTTAAAATGGGTAGGTAGATACATTGTTTCATTAAAGGGGTATTGGATTTTTAGAAAAGGGTGAGGGCTTAAAAAGTATTTCTTACTTTATTGATTGAGTTTAAGACGGTTGTGTGTAATTACTTTTTAAAATTAATTGATAGTTATTCTTCTTTTGTTTTGGCATTCGAGAGTGTAGTAAGAGAGTGTTTGACGCGCTTTTGCCCGGGAAAGTTGAGGTGTTTTTTATTTAATTCCTTAATTAGTTTAGTGGTTATTATTGTGTAAAATTGGTGTTATTTTGCGTAATTTTATGTTAGTAATTGTGGAAACATTAAAATCCACTCTATATGAGGCAACGGAAGCGGTTTTTTTGTGGTTATCCCACGCCGTGAAAACGCTCATATTGTGACGTGACCGGGTGAATTGCCATCAAATACTCCAAGAAAGCATGAAATTGTAAAACACCATTGCAATTTGATGCAAAAACATCAAGAAAGAAATTTACTACTCGACATTGGCAGAATTGTCGTTGTTATGACATCTGAGGCCATTTAACAAAAGAAGAAGAAATATTTGTAACAAGTTTTTTTTTTGTAGCTCGGCATGTGGCAACACTCCACTTGATGTAAAGCTATAGTGCGGTCCATTAATGGAAATAGCTATTACTACAGAGAACCCTGCGCGGGCAGCAGTCGCCTCCACTATGTCGGTTTGTGGAGACGAGCATGTACCATCCAGATTGGCAGTGCACACTCCTCTCGCTATACCTGGCTACTTTCAAACTATTCCCGAAACGCGACAAAGTCACTTCACGGGTGTTACATTGAAATAACCATCATCAGTCTGCCTACCACTCTTTAAAAGTTAATATGCGAACGGGGTTTTGGCGGGCCACATTAGATGATTATCTGTTTTGAATATGTGTAATAATTGATGGATCATTAACCATTAAGTGTTCGTGAACGTGCGTGTGTGGACAAACAATTCAAAGTAAGAAAACGTGTGTTTTCATTTCCCCTCCAAACTGCGTAGGAAGTTTCAGTACCACTTTACTGAAGCTATTTTTGACTTGACTGAGACTTGACCTGACTATTTAGTGTGATAAATGAATGACCTGTGACGCGTAATAATATTAAATTGATGCAAATATTTACTGTGACACTGGAAACATGTTACAATGCCATAAAAATAAAAAATAAAAAATGCGTATCAAATATCACGACGATGGTTATTAGCCCAGTCTGCCGTTTGGGTAGTAATTCGAATGTAACACTTGTGAAGTGACCTTTCGGGATAGTTTGGAAGTAGCCACGTATAAAGAGAGGAGTGTGCAATGTCAACCTGGACAGACAGCATAGTGGAGACAACTGCTGTCTGCAGCAATTTCTTTGTAGTAATGTTCTGTTCATGGACCGCACTCTAGCTTAACATCAGGCGCATATGCCGTGTTAGAATAATTTAAAAAAAGTTAGTCTCACGGTAAGAAAGTCTCATTTCCGGTTTCCGGATGGTAGCATTATAATCACTTAATTTTTTTTATTTTTTTTTTATTGTAGCTTGGTATGTGACAACACTCCGCCTGATGTAAAGCTAGAGTGCGGTTCATAAATGGAAACAACTGCTACTACAGAGAAACCTGTGAGGGCAGCAGTCGCCTCCTAATCCGCCTCAAAATTTAATACATTATCCCAATATTTAAATGTAACCACAAAAACTCAATACCAATTATAAAGTACCTCTTCCATAGCGTCTTGTCAATGAAGCTACCCGACACGATTTTTTATATTAAGGAATATTTTCCATTGAGACGTTCTCCCAAGATCTCATTTAAATTAAGCTTTTGAAAAAGTCTCATATACAGGGGCGGTGTACATCAAAGGGGGCGTAGGAGCGAAAGGGTAAGGTATTTTTCTTCCAGGGAAAGGGGGGTGAAATGCGTATCTACACCTACAAACGTATTTCACGTATATACGAATTACAAATACACGCACAAATGCTGTATGTAAAACACTTTAAGAAGCGACGAAGAAACGCGAGAGGCTTAAACTATACAGCATGATTTTTAATTATTATTATAATAACAGAATATTACCTGAGGCATTTGTTCTTTATCATTGACCCAACCGGTTAGTTAACACTAAAATTTAATTTCAAAAGATTCGATGCCGGGTGTGTTAAGCGACTTTTTAAAATCGGGCAAACGCAAGTGACTTTAAAAGTCTTTGAGTGCAGTTTAACTTTCAATATTTAGGGTATATTTACTTCTAATCCAGGTAGGCCTCTAATTTTCCAGCATATGTATTAAATTAAATAAATTGTAGCGAATATATTTTTATCCATGTAACGACTTAATCTCGTTTCAGGATCAGCTCGGTACTGTTTTGTAAGCTGAGTATATCGAGAAGAGTGTGCACTGTCAATCTGGACGGGGTCAGGTGACTGCAGCCTCATGTACTGCTCTTTAGTTATCTTCAGGTAATGTGCGGTCATATACTAAAACAAATGCTATTTTTTTAAAATTTCATTATGTAAAATAACTTCTAATAATAAACGAACATGAGATAACATTTAAAATTATTGTATTTAAGTATTATCCAAAAATGGGACACCCTATACTCTCGTAAGAAACGGGTGGTCCGGGTAAAAAGCGAAAGGGTTGCGGAGGCGATCGCTCTCGTCTTCCCCCTTAACACCCCGAGAGCCCGCGAGCACCCCCTGTCCACCTAGCCTTCTTACAACCTTTTTACGGAGGAGGAGCTCCACAGAGCTTTGCGTAAACCAGAGGTGGTAATAGCGGTGCGAATAGGAGTTGTCTTTTTTTTCTCTTAATTTTTATACTCAAATTATTGAAGTTTACGTCTTCAAGGTCAGCTCTTTTCTACTGTGTATCAAATTATGGTATTAATACTTAATAAAAACATTTCTGAACAAAATTAAACCGACTTCTACATAAAACAATCAATCACTAAAAAGTAATTTTAATTGAGAGTATCTGCACACAATTTAATGAGCATAAACAAGAATAGATGCTTATTATCTATTTAAAAATTAATTGTCTACATATTATCTAGCATATATCTGGTGCATGTATTTCAAATATGTTTTATGATTGGTAATATACCTAGATTCAAACTATGCGGAGTTTCACATTTGGTTGGCACCGACTTACAGTAGCAATTTATAGACTATATATTTTCTCAAATTTAATATTAAGTGTCCAAATTACGAATACAGCTTTAAATAATTGTAGTTTGATGTTATCCGTCCAATATTCTATTGAGTATCTACGTCATCACGAAAGGAAGTGAATATATAAATTATTTTAAATAAAATTCTCTGACAAGAGTGTTGTGTTATCGCGTAGATTGACGCGAACACGGCGGGAGGCACAGGGTGTGAGGTAATTGCAAAATAAAATTAGCCCGAACGGGTACGTGCTCAATTTGCGCCTCCCAAGAACTGATTTGTTTGGCTCTCTCTCGCCTATATGTATCGCCTCGACGCTTTCCTTACTCTGTCGAAGCGTTTCTTTAGCCTATATATTATTGATCGTTTTCTTCCAGCACCATATTGTTTTACCTTCTAATGTTTCGTTTTGTTTCACTCTTTTATAGAAGTCACTTCTTGGAAAAGTTTAAGTAAATGTTGTGTTACTGTATTCTACATATTCGCGCATGTCAGGTTTTCTTTTTGGAAAACTATGTAGTGAAGCGTAAGTGGTTAGTGATCAAGAATCGTAAATATAGGAAGGTAAAACGTCTATTTATATAAATTAATAAACTAAAAACTTTGAGATCATTATTGGAAAGTTTGCTCTACGAGTACCTACTTAAGTCGAATTAAGTTTTCGTAGTCGTATTTTCTGTTTCTATTGTCAGTTTTATAAATGTAAAATTTTTGTTATTCTTTTTTGGAAACTTTATAAAACTGATCGGGTTAATGTTTACGTAACAATATCTAAAAAAAACTTGAGCTGTGATTTCATCTGAGGAGATGTTTAAAAAGGCGACTAAAGTTGGGGGCGGTTGCCGGACGGTCGGAAGTCAATGGCTTTTTTATTTTCGCATTTTCTTTCTTTTCCGGTTGAACTTTTGCAAAGTTTTTATTTTTTGAGTAACTTCCACGAGTGTCAGTTTGGCGTTCGTCCGCCATTTTCCGCGGTCAACACCGATAATTGCGACCGCAGGTGCAACTATTATTTTTATTTCTTTTCGATGTTACTTTTAGTTTTTCTGTTTGACTCGCCACATTAGGAGTATATTTATATTTTCTGTTTGTATATGTATGTATGTATAAGGCTTTGTACCTATGAGTGTATGATTGTGTATTCCGGCAGCCTATCTGAGCATATGTGGGTCACACACATATGGCACGCCCACTGCGCACGCACGCCTACGTATGCCCACGCCCATACCTACCGTACGAGATACGTGTTCCACTTACGTGACGTATGTGTCGATACATATGTGGGCGTGTGTGTGAAAAGTGCGCATGTCGATGGGCGGGGCTTCTTCACGTGACGTGTACGTGCCCTGTCGTTGTAGTGTGCGCGCTACGTGACAGCATATTTATTTCTCAGTCCGTAGTCGTGTCTCCGGGCGTGACGATAAATGACTTATAATTTATTTTTACTCGAAAAAGGAAGGGTAAGGGAGGAAGCTCGAGTTCGTAATTAATGGTGAAATTGGCTATTCCGAGTATTCGGTGCTCGGTAATGAGGCGGGATTGAGATTAAAACTCACGAAAATGAGCTCCTAGAAGGATTAAGGAAAAATCTGAGTTATAAAGTCGTAACCGCTGCTCTAAAGACTCGTGACGCTTAAACTTTAATAGTGACTCCTCACTTTAATGAATTATTAATTGCCTTTTCATTTTACTGGGTTTTTGATAGTTTAGTATTAACAGTAAATTAATACTTTTATATTTTATCTTGTTGTAGTCTAGTGTGTAGCTACTACTACCGAGAAAACATGTCTATAGTTAATAGACGAATTAATGTGTACCATCCTTAACTAGGGCAGAGAAACGACCTCTTCAGTTACGTAAAATTAAGTATACGGTGATAGTCTATATATCCTATATATATCGTCCCAGACCACAGACTGGGCTATCTAAATGGGATTATCAGTCTATCTACCACTCTTATCTATTGCTATAATCAACCAAAGCAATTTATTCATAACCACTGTATTATAATTAAATTTAGTAACAAACAAACCATATGCCACAATTGTAACAAATGATTTCGCAGCGGGACACTTAGATCCATACATCTTGGGTCACATTGATTTTTATACACAAAAATTTTCATGTTTTCCATAATGAACCTTCAAGTGTTGATGTAAGGTTCAAATTAATTTTATTAGTTCAATGTTGCATTTGCTAAGTTCTGTATGCAGGGAATTGTCTGTTAGACTATTATTATTTGACCTTTTCTTACTGGTGCCCTTAAAAGATCAGACCTTGAACCCCCGTCATCAAAAAAGTTTACGATCACTTGGAAAAATGAGTTTTTCCCCTTTTTGTTAAACTATTATTAACAAAATATATATAACATTGTATTATTCCATTCTTTATTATTAGTCGTTGTTTGTATGTAGTAGTTGTTACCGAGACATTTATTTATTTTTTATTTTATTTAATAGGTTAAGAGGGGGTCACCGTGTACAATGCACTTTGGGCCACAGTCTAGTTCTTTTGACTGTTATTTTCCTGCTGTGTAAACTACACTACACTATCCTGAGAGTGGCCTGTTGTATTTAACGAATAAAAAAAAATGTATTGGTTCTATATTTAAGAAAAACACATAATTTAAATATAATAAAATGCAATATTTATACAAAGTACTTTTAAATAAATAATGAAAAAATTAAGCCAATAAAAATATTAATATATTATTTTTTTAAGCGATCGCAGACTTTTTCCGATGTTTGTTAATCTAAGTTAATACTTAAAACTTTAAAAACATTATTAAGCTTTTCATCCTATTAATCGTATTTGAAGCAACGAAACATTAGAAGGGTCAAACTTTCCCTTTATAAGGGTCAAATTCCCCTGTAAAACTGGTCCAATACTGTCAGTTACTTGTGCAAGATGGGTGTCCATTAAACACCGTCACAGAGGCACGTGGATATCGTGTCCTAAGAATTCAAGTAGTAAGGGTGACATATAAACTGTCTGCGGTTGACCGGACCGTGTGGTTACTGATTTTGTACAGGCTGTTCTATGTTTATTTATTTTATTATAAATTTTTATTATATACTCGGCCTAATATGACAACATTCCGCCTTATGCAAAACTAGAGGGAACAACTACAACAACAATGAATGGAAACAACTGCTGCTACAGATAAATTTCTACAGGCAGCACTCGCCTCCGCTATGCCGGCTTAAGAAGACGAATGTGCACCATCCAGATTAACAATGCACACTTCTCTCGTTCCACCTGACTACTTCTAAACTGATGGCTACCCCGTAACGCGACTATTTCCCTTTACAGATTTAACAAATTAAGAATATATTATATAGAAATAATTCTAAATTTTACAAAATACAGGCAGATAGTGGTAGGCAGACTTAAGATGGTTATTAGCCCAGTCTGCCGTCCTGGGATAATACCACCACTTTCGAATGTAATATATGTGAAGTGACCTTGTCGCGTTTCGGGAGTAGTTTGAAAATACCCAGGTGTGTGCATGTCAATCTAGATGGTGTAAACTTGTCTTCTTAAGCCAGCACAGCGGAGACGACTGCTGCTCGTAGAGATTTCTTTGTAGTAGCAGTTGTTTCCGTTCATGGACCGCACTCTAGCTTTACATCAGGCGGAGTGTTGTCATATGCCTAGCTACAATTAAAAAAAAAACAAGATAGCTCATACCTAGTGTCTATGGTATTTATAATATAGGCAATAATTAAGAGAGGTAGGACTGGTTGTGGGTGTGAACTTTCAACAACAAAATTTAAATCTTTAAAATTGTAAATACTTTCATATATTGGTAGATGTTTAAAACATGCTGTATAAGATAAAATGTTATTAAATAAAATTAACATACGGAGGCGCTTTGGCTCCGTGTGTCCGAATAACACGCGCCAGGGTTAATTCCATTACGAAGATATTTTTGGTAATTAAAATTTTACATATTATCCATATCAATCTCTGTATGTGCCATAGTGGTAAATATTTTGTAATATACTCACATTTTATAAACAATTTGTTTATTTAACTTATTTTTACAACACGTAAAGCTAGAGTGCGATTCATGAACAGAAACAACTGCTACTACAGTACTATTAAATTTTACAGGCAGCAGTCGCCTCCGCTATGCCGGCTTGAGGAGACGAATGTGTGATATGAATTTAGTAAAAATGTTAATTGGGAGTAAGACGATTCGGAAACAAACCCAACATATTACGAGCATAGTCTATTAGTCAAATACTGCACGGTGCATTAAGTGTGTCAAAATTTATTACTCCTCTTATCTTAAAAGATATAATCTTACATATGATATAGTTTTACATAATAAATATTGATTTAGTTACAATTTTATATCCGTATATCTCATATTTTATAAATGTAAAAAATCATACTTCAAACATTCATATATACAACTAGATGTGCAATAACAGTCCTAATGTGAGGCGAGAGAAAATATGGCCACAGCCATATTTAGGTTCTCTGTAAGTTAGTATTTGACTTCATGGCAACATTGACGCGGCCTACGGTTTTTTTATGACTGATGTATGAAGTTTGCACCTCTAGTATATATCTCTATGACTTCAAAAATGTAAATTAAAAAATCAATTTATTTATCGATAATTTTCTTCATTTAGTTATGACAAAAATTGAATTTTAAAAAAATCACCATGGACAAAACAGCCTGAACTAAGGCGGAGAAGCTGGTCGCCATGCTGTTCTGACCATAAAGCTACAAAAGTTATTGGCTTTTGAAGTAATTTTTATTCTATCTTTCTATCGAACAGCCTGTGCGACTACTGGTTTTTGTTTTTCACCACAATTTAATTTTCATCATAGTTCAATCACAACTAATTGACCTAATAAAAAATTAACCCTACGAATGTAGCAGACCCATATTTAAAATGTCAAATGTAAAGATACCAATTTGTGGGCAAAATGTTAGTCAACAGTATAAAGAAAATGGTGCAATAACGTAAAACGACTGTTGTCTCATGCAATAAATTTAGCCTATTAAAATAATGCTCACAATACTAATCATAGGAGTTTGCTTCGCTTGATCCTGACTCGATAAGGTTAAGATTATATCTGAGAGAGTGATGAATGGACCCAGTACAGCTACTATATCTTGCCACTGTCTTTAGGAAGACTTGAGTTTGCATGTTGCATGCTTTTATTAAATTTTATTTAGTTAATATTCTATTTAGATTGTGTACGTATATTAAAAATAGGACACAAAATGTAAAAAAAGATATATATTTGTGGGATTATCGTAGAGGCGGATTTAAAGAACAAGGCAATTATACTATTATCACCGTTTATTCTCGTTTTTTACACAAATACATCTTCTTTACAATTACAACACACGTCTTACTCCTCTTCCGTCAAAAAGCAATCTCCCCTCTCGCTCAAACTCCTCCCTCTCGCTCGTACAAAAATCATGTTCACAGATGGACAGGCGAGTTGGAGAAATACTTTGAGGCTTTGGGCGTCAAATTAAATCCCACATATTGTATCTCGGTATATGATAACACTTGCCATTATGTGAAGCTAGAGTGCGGTCTATGAACGGAAACAACTGCTACCACAGATAAATTTCTGCAGGCAGCAGTTGGCTCCGCTATGCCGGCTTGAGGAGACGAGTTATTGACCATTCTAAGGAAATTTCGTGAATCATGTAAATGCCTCGAGCAAAACACTAATAGATACTTATACTAAAATACACCATAAATATTCTGTCAAATTAACTAGATACTTTGTACACGTTTTAACAATAATAATAAAGACTGTCATTTGCACCTATTGTATTATTTTTAAAGGGTCAAGGAATTCGATCTGTTTCAGTGAATTGTGTGTAATCTTTTAAACGTACGACCTATCTCATTATTCAATACAGCGTATCGTTCTAGACGCGTCAAAATTAATATCAAACCCTGAAACTATTATACAGAATTTGCAATGAATTAAATGTAATTTTTAAATCAAATTGTACGCATCTTTGACTATACGATAATAAAAGCTAATCCTTGTGTCGTAGGCATTGAGCGACCAAAGTACATAGTACATACTTAGTTATATTGGTATCGGTTAAAATTTAGGGAGATTTTAAAACGGCCGTGAGTTCAAACCTTATACTGCTAGACCACGATCGTTCTAAATGATAATAGGTCGCATCGCATATGTAGTAAATATTGTTTTAATTTAAATAAGCATCAATTTATGATTTCAGATAAAAATTCCTAATAACTAAGAGCAAGACAACAAAATGCGAATTACACGGTAATTTCTACACGGAAGCATTTTCCACAGTTTATCACGGACTAGGCTAAGATATGCTGAGCTGTTCAACGCTACCAGCTGCGTATGTTCACGCCAACATGCCGTGTGGGTGGTTACTTGAAAGGCATACTACCATAAACAAGAAGTTTTATTGCCTATATCTAAATACATATGACTGCTGTTTACTACACATATTCAATATATAATAATTATTATTATTTGAATCTACTTTAAATGGAATAGTTTTGTAAAAATATAGTATAAGGGTTCATGAGACCCGTTGACGATTTTATGTACGAAAAAAAACGTGTGTCTAAATAAGTGTTAAATAAATCATATAAGAAATAATTGAGATAAAAGCTCAACTTCTATTAATTGAGAAGAAGCAATGTATTAGTAAAAATAGAGGCTAACAGTTGTTAGACAGACAAAAATATAGATATACCTATTTACATATACATATGTAGTCGCACTTCAGCTTAAAACTAGCAGTGCAACGAAGAATGTCTGTCAACCTAGACGGTGGACATTTGTCTCCTTAAACCGGCATAGCGGAGGTGACTGTGACGTGCTGACATTTTTCTATCTAGATCTTATACATAAATTAGCGTAAAACAAGAACAACACAAACAGAAAACAACTTAGACCTGGAATGATAAATACCAGGCACTATAAACTTAGTGTTAAGTTTTGCAAAAACGCAATCACTATAAATACACTTTCACTTACAAATATAGTTAGGAAATAATTCAAAATGTCCCACGGGCACCACATACGGTACATTACCATACGAGTCCAACAATTAAGTATAGGCGTACTACATTTCCTAGCAGTTGTTCTGTTTAAACCATATCGGGTGTGTTGTAAGGTTGGCCTTTTAACTGACGGTGTTAAAGGAGGCTGCGATTGTGATTGTATCTGTTATCTTAAGGTATATGATCGCATCGGTGCTTTTACGCCGTCGGCAGACATCATTACCTGTGCGTCCGGCCGTATTCATAGGGTTAATTTGTGATATTTTTTATTGTAGCTCGTCATAACACTTGTTAAGCTAGAGTGCGGTTCATGAACGAAAAAAACTGCCACTACATTTCTTTTATAGACAACAGTCGTTTTAGCTATGACGGCTTAATGAGACGAATGGTCAACATCCAGATTGACAGTGCACACTCCTATCGTTATTTTGAACTAATCCCGAAACGCGACTAGGTCACTTCATGGGTGTTACTGAAAACGGGTGTTATAGTTACCTATATTATAGGTGTACCAGGAACTCATAACAGGCATTGAAAAAAAAAAGTTATTTTAACATGGTAACAGCAGTTGTTACCTGTCATAACAAAATAAGAGATTTTTTTTGTTAATTCTCCCATTCTGGGAAGGCAAAGGGAACAAAGCCCATACAGCCATATAAGAGATTTGTTATCGCTTGCTGAGATTTAGTGATTTATTCTTTATTTTAATTAAAATGTCGAAAAAGCCATATAAGCCATTTTTATTCCCCCTATTTGCCATGAGATTTTGGTAGACTTATAGTAGTTTTTTCCGTTCATGGATCGCACTTTATTTTATTTATTTATTTATATACTCTATTAAAAAATTTACAAAAGGTGGATTTAGAGCCGCGTGGCTTTATCTACCAGTCGACCTTCACCTTTACAACAGGCGGAGTATTATCATGTGCTGAGCTACAATAATAATAAAAAAGTAGATTTTTAAACAAATCTAGAAATATGAAATAAAGAGCAAAGATATTTCTCACGTTCATATCTCTGTTCCTAATGGGCAAGAGCAAAACTAAGCCATCTTAAATCGAAAACCTTCGAAAAAATTTCGAGATATCACTTCAATTAGATGTATTTTTTGATTCCTGACTGAAAAAACTTATTGAAAATTTTGAAATATCTTTTGTTTATGTTTCCTAACAATAACAGTGTTTTATACTAACATCTATTGTAATTTTTAAAACAAAACTACACTATAAACACGATGTTTTAATTAACAGGAACTTTTAAAAATCAAAAGTTTGTTTGAACTTTTGACAAATGATTATTTTTTTTTGTTCATTGGCAATGGTTTAGGTACGGCCGAAACGTCACGATTCCTATATTACAATCGCAATTTTAAAAAATTAATAAAAAAAGAACAAAGCAATTATAAAAGTTTTCCAGAAACACGTGTCAACTAAATTAATCTATATTATCTAAAAAATATGTAACAAAGATAGCAGTCATCCTTAATTGGAATGGCCATATCTATTAGCTATTTTATCATTAGTCTGGTCTATGAATACGTGTCATAAGGGGCGTAATACACAAAACGGTAACGGAGGTTGTAATTCGCTGTGCATTACAGAGTGCGGTCGAGAGTGAGAATTGTTCCCTCCAGGACATGCAGGAGGCTTACGCAATACACTACATTATGTTATGAATTACTATTAACTATGGATGTGGTATTAAAAATAAACAGTGTACGTAATTTTTTTTAGTTGCAGTAATATTACTAATTATTACTATCATAATTATTTGTTTACACAAAGCTAATGCTTTTATCAGACATATTGAGCGACCAAAGTACATATAACATAGTTACATTGGTCAGAATTTAGCGAGGTACAAACACGGGTCTCATCCATTATGATTGGCAGCTTCCGAACTGATTCCGAAATCGCGGTTCACGAGTTTTTGAACTTGAAAGTGTTTTGCGAACCACTCCTTATATTGCCTTTTTTTACAATACACTGGTCCTTGGATGTGTTGCATGAAGTAAATGTCTAGATAGTAGAAGTCGCCTCCACTATGTTGATGGTGAAATAAGTTAGTAACAGTTGTTTTCGTATAGCTTAACATCAGGCAGAGTGGGGTCATATGCCGAGCTACAATCAAAAAAGTGGACATCATCTGGGTTAACAGTGTAGACTAATCGTCCTCCTCCATAATTATCCTAGATATGTGTGCATTATTAGATCATTGTACTACTGATAGTGAATTTACACACTGGCATGGATTATATGAAACGTGAATTACATGATGCCACTCCAGGGGTATTGCATTTGTGAAATGTGTTTATATAACTTCCTTACTGCTTTTGCCTCTTTAAAATATACTTAAATATATTTATTAAGTTATGATGAAAATTCAACAAACATAACAAAAAAAGATGGTGTACGCGCGTATATAATTTTAAAAATTGTACGCATACAGATGTTGCATTTAGACTTCGGCGGCCCATAGTCTGCCTACATGTTGTAGAGGCCCTCAAATCGTTTGTGGATAACCGTTGAAAGTTTCTATTAAGGTCAAGGTAAAGAAGAGAGCAACTAAATAAGTTGGCTAACACAAAATTTAAAGCAAAACTCAGTATTTTTTTGTTTCTACTGAGCCTTTATCGATTCAACTTAATTTTTTTTGTAGTGTGGTGGCGGCCTATAGGCAACTACCAATGTTGCCTATACTTAAATCCAGCACTATGATGATGGTTATTAACCCAGTCTACCTTCCTGGGGTAGTATCACCACTTTCATGTCTAACATCCATGAAGTGTCTATGTCGCGTTTCGGGATCCGTTTCGAAGTAACAATAGAAATTATGCACTGTCAACCTGATGGTACACATTCGTCTCCTTAAAGTGGCATAGCGGAGGCGATTGCTGTCAACAGAAATTTCTCTGTAAATGCCTATATAAAAGGAATAGAAAAGTTCAGCTATTGCACAAAATTTGAATGTTATTTACATTGCAAAAAAGCAACAAAGAAATAAAATCAAATTAATCATAAAAATATGAGTCAAAATAAATAATGATTTCGTATAAATAGACGTTAAACGTATTCACTTAAGGAAGATTTATTTATGTCCCATCTACCATATGAATTATCTTGGATAGTTCACCTTGACTGATTACTAAAGCCAAACACTTTAAACTGGCGACACACGCTTGAACGAATTTGAAAAAAAATGAACAAAACGGACACCGAACTTCCAGCATCAATCTAGTTGCTATGAGTCCCAGTTTCGCTAAAATTTGTGACCCAAATTATATTATTAATTAATCATAATGATTGTATTAATATAAAAGTAGATAGCTTTGCTATAATGCATCCATCGTTTAACCAAGTACATCTCTTTTATAGTATAATGTAGGACAGCGAGTAGTAACCACGGGTGTAACAAGTGCTGGTACTACCTGAGGGCTGCGCATAATCACCAAACGAAACGTGAAACGAAATTACAAGACTAGGTGCGGACGACATTTACTAGATTTTATGATGCGTTTTATTTAAGGTTCAGAATAGGGTCTAACGCACTGTTATATATACACTAACGGACTTTAAAGTTATTTATATACTTGTAAGGTAAGAAAATAGAGATAATTACAAAATACATATGAATAATATTTGCTCTTGTTTTATGTTATGCAATTAGATGTCATTTAATCTAATGCCGCATTCATTACGGGTATGCATAATAAATTAGAAACTGCAATTAATGTTATTACATAATAAATATGTATAAAATAACGAGATATGTTGATTAGAATATAAATAAAAGTCAGAAAGTACGCACGGGTAACCCAAATTGGATTTGGGTCACAAATCAAAGATCAAATGAAATTATCAGAAGTTTAGCTCAATTTATTATCCGTCACAGCGTAGGAGGCGAGTAAAAATTAAGTATAAACACACCAACTACCGGTCGTCGGATTTGAAATTTCCTCGCTGGAGAAATGTCTGAGATTATAAGCATTGTTTGGCCTCGGGTGGCTCATCAAATGAATCCTTATTAGAATTTATACGCGTTCTTATACCGCGTAAAGCACGCGTTCAAGTCTTGATCTAGTGCTTATCGTTTTTCTTACTACTATTGCCTGTTAATTATACAGCGTGTATTCTTTTAAATAGTTGCTAATATTTTATGAATATTTATTATACGATAGAGATATTTCTATATACTGGTTTATATTCAGACTTAATTTTAATAAATAAAGAAAGTTAGATAAATATAGCCGAACGGATGTATAAAATAGCTCTTATTCCTAATAGATAAGAGTGGTTTTAGAATTATTTGGGTAATTATTCATTTATTATTATTTGACATTTTAAGTCTTACATTATACATTATAATGAAAATTGAATTAAAAATAAAAATCAACACCAACATATTAGCTGGGTTTCTATTTTCATTGAATTAATTGAATTAACAACGGCTTTGGTCTGAGACCCGTGTTCAAATCTCACTGACCGTATCAATGTAACTTTTTTTTTTTTATTGTAGCTCGACATGTGACAACACTCCGCCTGATGTAAAGCTAGAGTGCGGTCCATGAATGGAAACAACTGCTACCACAGAAAAATCTCTACGAGCAGCAGTCGCCTCCACTATGCCGGCTTGACTAAGACTAAGTTATATATATTTTATTATATGTATCAGTGCCTATAATACAAGCGTTACCTATAAATAAATAAATTATTGTAACACCATGTACAAAATAAAGTTGATCACTTTTATTAGCTGAGGAAATATGGAAGCGCTTTCAGCAAGCAATCGTTGTGACGTACACTGGTTAGCTTACCCTAAGGCATCGTGTACGCAAAATAGGATAATTCCGAAGATAATTCAGGCTGTCATCCCACCATCAGCCTCTGGTGACGAACTGTTTTCAACTGCTCTTATAGGTTAACCTTCTCTCTTAACTTGGGGTTGTCGCATTTAATATTTTGCCAGTATTTTAGTTACACATCAGTGCATGTATTTTTTTAATAAAATTTAATTAGGGACTTTTTCAGGTCATGCTAGTTCCATCATACCTTAAAAAAAAGGGGTCGTGGTCTAGCGGTAAGACGCTTGAACTCACGATTGGTGAGACCCGTGTTCGAACCTCGCTAATTCTGACCAGTATCAATGTAACTTTGTTATATGTACTCGTACTTTGGTCGCTCAGTTCCTATAGGTACTATCATCATGGTCACTTGTCGAGTTACTAAAAAAATATTGATGGTTATGTATATTGAATGTCCGTTTTACTGAGCGGTATTTTTTTGTGGCATCCCACGCCGCGGTAACAATGGTTATATTAAGTATTATATTGATTGATTAATATATTGCTGCCAAACACTCCAAAAAAACATTGAATTACAAAATATTCGATGTTAAAGAGAAGCAAACATAATACTGAAGACGTGGCTGTATGGGCTATTATCCCTTTGCCTTACCAGAATGGGAGAAAAAAAAAGAAGTAAAAAATCAACTAAAATTGCCACTCCTAAGTAAATATCAGGTTTTCTTATAGTAGATAACATCATGATGTTTCTTAGTAATCTTGAGTCCTTTCCAGTATTACAGTGAAGGTTGTTCAGTAGTCGATGGCAATGTAATAGGCGGTTTTTGTATCAAAGAGGCGGAGTCAACGAGTTCTAGTGTTGCGAAATACTTTAACCGTATGATATGACTACCGGTAAGATTATTATGATATTTAATATTTTTTAAAGAGGTATCGCATTTTAATTTGTGGATCATGACCCGAAACTCTATGCTAGACTAAAGCGGAAACTGATTGAGGAGTGATAGCGGCGCGGCGCGGTTATATACGGTCCATACCAAGACCTAAATCGACCGCACCGCGCCGTCACATAATGAAATAGAAACAATATTTGACAGATCACGCCGTGCCGTTCCGCACCTCTCAAATGCGGTTTCGGCCTTTGATATGAAGACAATATAAGATAAATAAACATTTGTTTTATTATTAATGACAACTTGAGTTAAGATCGGCATCGAACTCTCTGCTAGGGGTTTCCGATATTCTGACTACTAAACTACACAGCCATCGGCGCTTTACGTGATCGTATCAGAATTCTACATTGTGGTTTCAAAATTTCTAAAATTAATAATAAAAAATAACTCATAATAAACATTTGTTCCGAGTCTGACCTGATCACCCGTCATAGAGGCCGTCTAAATACAAAAATTACACGCCACATACAACGCGTGCAATACGTGACGTATGTACGCAAATCAGTTTTACGCATTACAAATGTCATAGAACGCCCACGTTACGCATAACACGCTCATATATGGATTGTCTTTTAAACTATTCACATTGCTACATATTTTCCTAAGTCGTAACTCGTAACTCAGTGTAGTCCGAATATGGCTACATATTTTGGGTGGGGACTAAGTCTATATGGACTAAGTTTAATGCAGAGCAATTGGTCCGGTATATGACAGGTTGATATATTGAACTATTAGTGTCGCATAGAATGAAATAGTTACTTTGGTTGAATCAATAACTCGGTGTAGTTTAATCGAAGTACAGGAGGGAAAATTATAAACAAGCTATTTATGAGAACGTTTAGTTTTTGTTATTTGGAAATTTTATTTTAAAATAGTGTAAGCTACCAATATAACTAAAATTGCAATAAAATGGAGAATGCCTATCCTAACCTAAGAGAAACGGGTCCACATATTTTTTCTAGAGTTCGTCGATGATTTTTAGTTCGTTTTGTAGGAAAAGCTATATTCCTTATCACCAAACAGTTTTAATTTTTTTTACCGGAATTATTGAGTAATTAGACTTTTTGATGCAATATTTGAGGTTATTATTATATTATTATATATTAAATGTTTTACTAATTAATGATATCTGTTTTTTATGTAACTAAACATACAATTAAATAAATTAATGATAAAAAAATAAGAGATTATTTTAGAATATTGTTTTGTTATCGATATCATCAAGAGGGCCCAAAAATGGGTATTGTCCTTTCATATATGAACCTAGGTACCTGTAAAGTAGAGCTGTGGTTAACTGTGGTATAAAATCCAGAAATAGAAAAGGTTGCCGATGGAAATTAAGAATAGATAAACAATGCGTTGTGTAGCGAGATTTCAGAGGGACATTCGCCAAAGTAACAGAGTTAAAATTTTTTATTTCTACTATCTTTGAAATGAAAAATGATAGAAATGAATAATTGCTCCACAGAATATACGCGAATTTTCTATTCAATTTACATCACAATATAAACATATACATGTGTAACTAAGTGAACAAAATATTATACATAAATAAAACAATTGGTATCGGCCATAATTTTGTAGATTAAAAATTGAAAATAAAATATTATTTTAATGTATTTTAAACCAATACAATATTATATAGGTCATTGTTATGTGAAGTATATAAATGTATTGCATGATTATCGTAAGCACGAAATAGTAGTTAAATACTAACTAGTAACTATGGAGCCCTGTTATGGCAAAATGATCTAAAATATAAATAATAACTGTAATAACAACATTTATGTTTACAATAACATACCAAAAATGATGCTTTTGCCACAAGATTAAGAAACATTTATCCACGAAGGTTCTTATTCTATTTTTGAATTTGTATTTTTTTAGACATCAATATGACGCCCCTTAAAATTGGCGGCCCACATTTCATATGTAGTACGGTGCAATCTACGAGCGGAAACAACTGTTACCACAGACAAATCTCTGTAGATAGCTGCCCTATCCGTTATGCCGGCTTGCAGAGACGCATGTGCACGATTATATACATAAACTTTTAAACGCCATAATTTTTTTAAAATTTTTTGTTTATATTTTTTAATAAGAATAGTAGCGCTATTGTAACTGCATTTTGCCATAGCTCGTCTCCAGATACCAAGGTATACGTTCCTATTACAAATGTGCTTATTATATCAGCACGGAATGTTGGACATATGCCGTTGGCAAATCTATGTCACAAGTGTGATTTGCTTGGTGTACATATCACTCTCGATTTCTTACTGAGATTTATAGCTGTATAATGACATAGGTGATCGTTTATTATTATAAGAATTTATTGGTTTTGCTGCAATTGTACTCTGCATAATTTGTTGAAGGTTTTGTTTTGGATTGTTTGTTAGTCTGGGACTCCAGGTGTAGGTTAATTATGGTGGAATAAATTCGTTTTTAAAAAGGAGAATGGCCATTCGCCTAAGAGAAATGGGCCCACATTTTTTCACGATCACTTTATAATAAAAAAAAATCTACATTTCTTGTGACCAATCAGTTCTAATTTTTTCACCTGAGTTATTGTGTAATTAGACTTTTTCTGATACAATATTTGAGGTTATTATTATATTAAAAGCTTTAATAATTGGTAATATATATTTTTTTATGTTATTAAACATTGTATATTGATTGGGAAACAAAGTACATTAAAACAAATTAAAGAAGAAATAAGGCATTAATTTAGAATATTGTTTTGTTAACAAACTATTAGGTATCAAGTGGGCCCAAAAATGTGAATTTTTCTTTAAATAGTATTAAAATAAGAGTGGTCAAAAGACAGATAACACAGTGAGGTCACTTAACTGTAAGTCACGTAGAAGTAAGTCTCGTCTTCAACTCCTGAAAAGCCGGAATAGCGGAGGCGACTGCTAGTTGTAGACATTTTTCTGTGATGGCAGTTGTTGCCGCTAATAAACCCCATTTTATTAGACAGTGTATGTTCATCCAATATTATAAAAAATGTGGTTCTATTATTTTTTTAAAATTATTAATAATAAATAAAACATTTATTTATTATTATGATATTAAAAAAATATATTAAATGAAATAGTATTCATACATTATCTAGTAAACAAAGTGGAACAATTTAATTAAATCTAACGGCCCCGACGGTCATTTCGTTTCGATTATTATGAATGAAGTGTATGTAGAATAAATTTCTATCAGCCATAGAAATTGGTATAAATATTAATAATTCTCGTTTGTGTCCATGCGTTTTCCTGGACATTTACTTTATAGTATCATTCAGAACCACGCCTTAGAGCATAAATGAAGATTTGTGATACGTTATTACTAAGGCATGCGATACTATCAGATGTATTCGAATCATCTCATTAGCATTCGATTCATAATAACTAACGATAATCGAATCGTGTCTCAAGGGTTGTGCGTTTTGCATGTGTTAAATAAAACATCGAGTTCGATTACCTTATATCGATTACTACTTACATTGATATATTGACAGCGCGTCAAACTATTTATACCCTGTCGATGTAACCCGTTACTGAGGAGTAGTGAGGAGCTCAGAGCATGTCATCGACAGACTTCGAGCTGTAATTATCCTTTTCTGTCTGTCCCGGAGGCTGTGATTTACAACCACTGATCATTCCCTTGGGGTCTCCTTTAACATAAACATTGAGTAACCAACTTCTTTTTATTAGTAGCTACAGTAAAATTTCTACAGACAGCAGTCACCTTCGCTATGCCGACTTGAGGATTCGTGCGCTATCCAGATTGTACACTATACTCCTCTCGTTGTACCTGGCTACATTCAAACTTTTTTTTATTTTGGAACGACACGTGACCTCGACTGGTCTGCTAGGAAACTCAGTGAAGGTCCATGAGCATTGATGACTGGAGAACGACTGGAGAGAATTTACGACTTACACTTGAAATCGGTACTATGATACTTCAGGACGGCAGACTGGTCTAATAACTATTATCAGTCTGCCTTAGGTAAACATTGGTATGAAATAATAATTGTTCCTAGATTGAAGCACGTATGGTGTAGCTGTGGAGTCATTACATATTGTAATGTTGGGGCGCAGGTTTAACCCGTTCTACAATGTTGTGTGTTATTGCATTAAAATGATTATAGGGTTTATGAAAATTGATGGTAAAATGGACGAGCTTGTTAGGATTTTAAATGTGGCTACGATCGGTGAGATCGCAAAACTCCTTAAGTACATTTTAAAATAAAATAATAATGATATCATGAAAAGTATCCAAAATATAAAGTATCAAAAGAGTAGGGTAGAGTAGAGTATTTTAAAAAACACCGAATTTTTAGATCGATACTGAAATTAGCTGTGATATATTGGACAAGAAAGAGAGGGACAATAGTACGGTAGGTGTGAACTCACAATCCACGAGACCCATTGTAACTGTATTTTATGTACTTTGGTCGCTCGGTACAAGTCATATAAGCACTATGTTCTAGGCCTTTAAAAAAATATTTATCAACACGCATCCGATAACAGAATGCCGTTTATTTAAATAATATATATTTTTAAATTTAATTTTTATTCAAAAACAGTATAATGCATCCACTGAAACAATTTCACAGTTGTTATTTTATTATTTTTATTGTTTATATTATTTTATTTATTATATTTTATTTATATTATTAAATCACGTGGATTTACGCCTCCACTTCTCAGCCTCATCTGTTCAGTCTTTTAAGCGTAATTGGGAGGACAAACAAAAAAACTTTCACATTTGTAATAGATATAGATAGAGTATTTTAAAGGTATAGGTCGCGTCAAACTTTATGGTGTCTCGGAAGTTAGCTGCGGGCGCTATTTCGCGCAGTTACAGTCAACTTTAGCGGGTAACTCAGGAGTGTGCCCGTGCGCAGCGACTCGTGCCTAACTTCGCAGCCGTCATAAAATTTGGATCGTACTATACTTAAAATAATTTTCAGCATTTCTTATTAACATATTTAACAAATATTTATTTTTGTAATTTAATATATTGTTTCGGTTTCAATTACTTTTACGGATTGGTTGTGTTAAAAGTTACTTTCGCGTTTTGAACTATTCACCGTCGTCGATATCGTAAATGCTATCATTAGTTAAATGATTTGTTTATGCATCATTATGACTACTTTCTTAACTAGGTAATAGGTCGATACTTATAGTAAATCTTCTAGTGTATTTATTAAAAAAAAAATGGATTTCAAATGTAAATTTTTTATAGTAGCTCGGCAGGTATGTAGAGTACAGTACATGAGTGGAGAAAACTGCATGTATAGATAAATGCCGGCAAACTCCTCTCGTTATACCCGTCTATTTCCAAGATGACAAGTATAACACCTGTGAAGTGACTCTAGAGGGAAGTGTGCACTGTCGAACCTGGATGGCATAGAGAAGGTCATAAAAATTACTATCTGCTGTAATTTTTCTGTGGTAGCAGTTATTTTCGTTCGGGTGAGATGTTGTCATATATATATTTTATTGTAGCTCGGCATGTGACAACACTCCGCCTGATGTAAAGCTAGAGTGCGGTCCATGAATGGAAACAACTGCTACTACAGAGAAACCTGTGCGTGTACTATCTAGATTGACAGTGCACACTCCTCTCGCTGTACCTGGCTACTTTCAAACTATTCTCGAAACGCGACAAGGTCATTTCACGGGTGTTACATTCGAAAGTGGTGGTACTACCCCAAGACGGCAGACTGGACAAATAACCATCATCAGTCTGCCTACCACTCTTTAACAGTGCCTATTGGAGCGACCAAAGTACATATAACTAAGTAACATTGGTACCGGTCAGAATTAGCGAGGTTCGAACACGGGTCTCATCTTTCGTGAGTCCACGCGTCTTACCGCTAGACCACGGCCGCTCTTATGCGGAGCTACTGTAAAAATTATATACTTGGATAAGTATTAGGTATACACAATCTGTGTATACTAAGATATATTTAAGACGTAACTTCCTGTAGGTAAGTGGATGTGTGTATGGACATGTGGAGAAAACTATACCACTTACAAACCATTGCATTGCGGAGGAAAAGTCGCAATACTAAATTGCTATGTGTCTTACGTTACTAGTATTTATGGATCACACCCTTAATTTTCTTGAACTACCTACTACATGAATAGCGGTCGTCTGCGTCCGCGATATTATCAATGTTGCAGCCGAAATTTTTATTTAGACTTTTTGTAAAATTTCCAGGAATTATTTGGAATTTTTGTTACTTACATACATTGGTACTGGTAGGAATTTAGCGAGGTTTGATCACGGGTCTCATCGATGTTGAGGTCCGCTAGACTACGACCCCTCGTTTACAGCTTTTTTGTTTACAGATCTGGAAATCTCGTTTGCGTTGCTCTTTTCCTGATACAAGATACCTATTATATACAATAGATAGTTTGGAGTGTGATAATACTGTGTAATTAAAAAAAAATAGCTAAAAAGAACCTGGTAATAATAAAAATTAATATATTTTCTAAAGCGACTTACATCATCGATATATCGATACAAGAAATCAATGCAATTACGGTCTGAATCGGCATTGATTTATTAGATAATGATGGCCAACACTAGCTCCTATTATATACGGTAGTTATTCATACACGGAGAACAGAAGTCATGTGTAGAATAATTATAGCCCGTTAGAGTATACATCAAATAATTGCTGAGAGCTGGTTCATTCTCAGTTAAGTTTTATTATTATTGTTTTATTATAGCTCGGAATTTGGCAATACTCCGCGCATTGTTCAGCTAAATGATCCATGAAGGGAAACAACCACAGAAAACTTTCAACAAGCTATGTCGACTTGAGAAGATAAGCGTGTACTATCCAGGTAGACAATGCACACTTCTCTACTAATAATTATATACTGTCTACTTCCGAATTAATCACGAAACGCGATAACGACACTTTTGATGACAACACTCCGCCTGATGTAAAGCTAAAGTGCGGTCCATGAACGGAAACAATTGCTACTACAGAGAAATCTCTACAGGCAGCAGTCGCCTCCGCTATACCGGCTTTAAGAGACGAGCATGTACCATCTAGATTGACAGTGCACACTTTCACGTTATACTTTCAAACTATTCCCGAAACGCGACAAGGTCACTTCACGGGTGTTACATTCGAAAGTGGTGGTGCTACTCCAGGACGGCAGACTGGACTAATAACCATCATCTTCGTCTGCCTACCACTCTTAAAAACTTCACGGGTGTAACACGTGTTCGAAAGTGGTGGTAAAATCTTTTCTTTTTTAACACGACATGTGACCTCGAGTGGCCTGATGGTAAGCGCAGCTGAGGTCCATGAGCACTGACGACTGGAGAACCGCTAACACGATTGCTCCAGTCGCCACTACTATGCCTGCCAGAGGAGGTGCTTTTTCACACTCCGCTTGAAGGATCCAAGGTGAAAGGACTGGGAGAACACATGGGAGGGCAAGATTTTATTTTTATTTGATTTGATTAGAAAAATAAATAAATAATAATAATTATAGTAGAATATAATTCAAAATCAACTTAAATTAAGCTTAAATACAAAGGAGAATGCCTATTCGCCTAAGAAAAATGGGCCCACAATTTTTTTCTTAGTTTGTCGATGATTTTGAGTTAATTTTGTAGAAAAATAAATTTACTTCCTTATTACACATAAGTTTTATTTGTTTCACCTGGGGTATTGAGTAATTAGTTGTTTTCTGATGCAACATTTGAGGTTATTATTATTTTAAATGCTGTAATAACTGATGATATCTGTTTTTTATGTAATTAAACTAAAAAAATGTTATAATTAAAATGAATTAATAAAAAAATGAGATATTATTTTAGATTATTATTCTGTTACCAAACTATCAGGTATTTGGGCCCAAAAATGGGCATTCTCCTTTAAAACATTGTTAGAATATTTCACATAGACACATATTGAATAATGATTTCCTGTCAATGGTATAATGAGACGTTAGTGGTGGTTTATGTCGTCCGCACCCATTAAATGCTATCAATACGCCACGCCATACATGAATATAATTGGAAAATAATTTTAAATTCGTAAATTGCCTACAAAATGTTACATTACTCACCTTGTTGCTAATTTGCCGTATCTACCTACAACTTATTAATTTTTTTTCGTGTTCATGGCTTTTTTTTAAATTGTAGCTCGGCATGTGACAACACTCCGCCTGATGTAAAGCTAGAGTACGTGCCATGAACGGAAACAACTGTTACTACACAGAAATCTCTACGTGCAGAATTCGCCTCCGTTATACCGACATGAGGAGACGAGTATGCACCAGCAGTGCACACCCCTCTCGCTATACCTATCTACTGTTAAACTACTCCCGAAACGCGACAAGGTCACTTCACGGGTGTTACATTCGAAAGTGGTGGTACTACCTTAGTTTTAGATATGGCTTAGGTACAGCTAGAGGAGTGTGAACTGTCACTCTGTATGGTGCATACTCGTCTCCTCGGGCCAGCATGGCGGAGGCGACTGCTGCCCGTAGAGATTTCTCTATAGTAGGGCTCATTGACCGCACTATGCCGGAGTGTTGTCATATGCCGAGCTACAATAAAAAAAATATTAAAACAAATTTTCTACATACAAAAGTCGCCTCGCTATACCGGCTTAAGGAAGACGAGTGTACCATAAAGTTGATAGTGCCCATTACTTTCGATATAAGTAATTGGCTACTTCCAAAGTGATAACGAAACTGATGACCAGCTACAATAAAAAAATAATATTTCTTCTCTCGTAATAAAATTATAAACGTTTAGCCTTTTAATACTGACGAAAGAATTAGGCATCAATTCATAAAAAAATACAGAGTGAAAGTTTCTCCATTTGAAAACGTGATTTTGTCCACTTTCGTAAACGACTGTATTTAGTGATAATATTCAGCTTTCAATTTAACAGTAAAGTGCTCTTGATTGCTTAGGCTTTGTATTTTTTGTCTAGATTTATTCATTTATTTAGTACAAAAGCAGATACAACTAATTATGTATAAATTAACAAATGTAAGAAACAAAGAACACAACATGCTTATAAAGATTAATTACTCTTTAATGTATAAATACACTAAATTTGATGTGCTATACAACGTAAGACATACACAGAAAAATTAATAATAATAGACTAAAGCCTAATTTTACGTTAAATTTACGTTATGATTCTGTCAAAATATAACGAATTTTTACCGAATAAAATATTCGGTAAACAATGTATACAGGTATAACACAGAGACATAATTTTATTTATTCTAGACCATTGATATATGTATACAACTAGATGTGCAATAACGCTCTCAATGTGACGCGAGAGAAAACATGGCCACAGCCACGTTTAGGTTCTGTGTGAGTTAGTATTTGACTTGACGGCAACTTCGTCAAATCGTTTGAAGCTGCCTACGTTTTTTTTAATGTCATATGTATGAAGTTTGCACCTCTAGTATATAAAGTTTTACCTGGGAGTGTTTGGCGCGCTTTTGCCCGGGAAGGTTGAGGTGTTTTTTTTATCCCTTTGCTTAATTAGTTTAGTGGTTATTATTGTGTAAAATTGGTGTTATTTTGCGTAATTTTATGCTACGCATGTGAGTAATTGTGGAAACATTAAAATTCACTCTATATGAGGCAACGGAAGCGGCTTTTTTGTGTTTATCCCACGCTGTGAAAACGCTCATATTGCAACGTGACCGGGTGAATTGCCACCAAATACTGCAAGAAAGCATCAAATTGTAAAACACCATTGCAATTTGAAGCAAAACCATCAAGAATTTATTACTCGACATTGGCAGAATTGTCGTTGTTATGACACCTGAGGCCATTTAACAAAAGAAGAAGAAGAAGAAGAAGTTTTACCTGGTTTATTTCTTTTTAATAATCAAGTTTTGTTCGATCTAATCAAATAAATTTTTCTTTAACATCATTATATTTGCAAAGTCATAATCTAGGGCATGTTGTTTTTCTTCAATTCGATATTATTAATCGTGAACATAGTACATTATATTTACGCGCTGTTAAGGTGGGAGCTTGTGGTGACAGGGAAGGTTGATGGCAGAAGACCGCGCGGTAGAAGCCCGAGCCGATGGACAGACCAGGTTTCCATTTGTCTGGAGATGCCGGTCCATAAAGCTCTCCATCAGGCAAGCAGTCGCAGCCGATGGAGACATCTAATTGAGCGAGCCACCAGTAGCTACGATCCTCAACAATGAGGGACCGACTAGGAGAGAGAGGGAGAGAAGGTGGGAGCAATCGTATGGTTAAGGCGATTGGCAGCAGTAGGACCCTTAAGTTAATAATAAGTTGTGTTGTACTTCCCGTTCAGACAGCTTTAGGTCAGAAAAATATTTTTAAAAAAGTCTTCAAATATGGATGTGAATTTAACGAATATTATTACGAAATATATTGCACGTATAAAGCCGACACGCAATAAGATTACTTTCACGAATTACCCGTGCGAAGCGGAAATGTTCACGGTTATCCATAGCGGTCCAGTTATTATTGGAAACATATTGAACAATAACCCAAACGGTAGTCCGAGCTACGAATAAAAGTGGCCAATCAATCGACCAGTAACTATTCTCGTTCAAGATTCAATTATACTCGTTATAAAAACGAAATGAAATGAAATCTTTATTGCGTGTTTGGTATTAGGTAATTTTTGTTCGTAGTAAAATAAACATGTCCAGCTAATATCTGGCTTTGCAGGCTATTTGTGCCTAGTTAGTAAGTTAGCAAAACTCGTCTACAAATCATCATCAATCTACCTATCAAACTTACTTAACTCACGCCCTGTCCCGGGGTAGGCAGAGACTACGGAAAACCAGCGACTACTCTTCCTACTAGCGAAAGTGGTATTCGCTTCGACCATATCTATTGCTATCTTCGTGCATGTTCTTCGGTTGAGGATGTTCTGTCTGTCTCTTTCGAAGTAGCTGACTAATCGGGCTGAGAAAGGTCTTCCTAGGGCGTCCCTTTCCGACAATGCTATTCTCTTTCGCGCAATATGTTTTAATTGATGGTGTGTGAGACGAAGGTTTCGATCTTCCGATAATCTACCGAATAGCCACGGCACTCTCTTATCGTTTGATTTTTACAAGAATAGGATTCCCTGAACAGTTCGTGGAGCGTGATCGTCGTGAAAATAGAAATCGGTATTGTTCAAGTTATTGCTGTATCTATATGTGCCAGTTATAATGAATTTTCGAACGCTGTAAATTAGATTCCACAAAGAACGATAATATTATTTATAAAGTATTCGTGATAGTCTAAAAATAACAATTGAATATATTTTTTTTCATTTATTTTTGTTTGTGACTCGCCGTGTTTGACAACAGCTAATCAAAAGCAATTATTACAACATATTTAGTATTTATATTAAAGATTTTTTTATTTTATTTAATTTCTTTATTTAATTAGGAGCTTACGCTCACGTGTCATGTGGATGTCATCCCCATTGAAGCCTAAACAACTATAGTATCAGAAACTGAAACATAAATGTAACTAAAACTAATCCATATATTTATGATAAGAAATAAAAAATAATAATGATAAATAATAGCAAGCAAATAAAACGAGGAGCGGAGCAGTCGCCGCCGCTATGCCTGCTTGAGGAGACGAATGTACACTATCCAGATTGACAGTTTACATTACTCTCATTATACCTGGCTACATCCCATCTATTCCCGAAACGCGACAAGATCACTTTACGGGTGTTACATTCGAAAGTGGTGGTGTTATCCCAGGACGACAGACTAAGTATATTATATATTATATATTTATATACGTATATATGTATGTTTATGTATGTGTGTATTTTATATATATATATTTATCTATGTATTTACTATTATATACTACTGTTCTATCTTACTACTTATCCCACTATTTCCCTATATTTCTCCTGTCTTTCTCTATATTTCCTGCACCCTCCAAATCACTACATAATCTTTCTGGTTAGCTGGTAGAGAATGCCTTTAGGCATTAAGCTCGCCTTTGTACATTTATATTTGTTGTGCAATAAAGAATTTTATTATTATTATTATTGTTGTTGTTTATTTTTACATATTCTCGGCTGTAGCCGGTTACTAACATGTTCGCGGGCCTAGGCCAAGGGAACAGTATTGGTCGGATGGTGAAGTGCGTTTGTTTACAAGAATTTACGGACAATTCTGCAGGTGTTAAGTATGGTGACCTTCTGTAATGCTATATATGTTTGTGGAGATAATAATAATTATTATTATAAGCTAATAACCATCAACAGTCTGCCTACCACTCTTTATAATTTAATAATAAGTTATTTATAAATAACATCTAATCAGTTGAACACATACAAATGAAAGTATAATAAAGAAGTTACAAGACGTCAGAATAAATGCGATCGATTTGTCAGTTGTAATTGACGGCAGCTGACAAACGACTCCGATTGGTTCATGGATAGTGCGCGTGCGCCGACTACACTCGCTTATTTATGAATCTTCTGATAAAAGCTCAATTTGATGGTTTTCTTGTAAATGTCCCATGTCAATGATTTTTAAGTGATAGGTTGACATGTCTATATATTTAATTTTAAAGGAATAACTAATATATTTGCCTATATCTAGAGCGGCCGTGGTCTAGTAGTAAGATGCGTGAACTCATGATCGATGAGACCCGTGTTCGAACCTCGCTAAATTCTGGTAGGTACCAATGCCGGTGCCTATAGGCACTATTAAAGACTGATGATGGTTATCAGCTCAGTCTGGTGTCCTGGGGTGGTACCGCCACTTTTGAGTGTAAAAGACGTAAAGTGACTACAGTTTAAAAGTATATTTATCTTTTTTTTAAATTTCGTTTAGCATATGACACTACTCCACTTAATGTTAGGCTGGAAAGCGGTCTGTCACAGGAAACAACTGCTACCATATATAGATCTCTATAGGCAGTACTCGCCTCCGATATGCCGGCTTGAGGAGATGAGTATTTACCTGGCTACTTTCAAACTGTTTCCGAAACGCGACAATGTCACTTCACGGGTGTTACATTCGAAAGTGGTGGTGGACGACAGGAAAAAATCAATCATTGTGGAATACGGTAACTAATTATTTATAGAAACAAAAAGTGACCGCAGTAAAGCTGCTGGTGATCGCTTATATACTAATATGTAATCAGTTTGTATCATGTTAGGTGTCTATAATAATATACTTCTACTAATACATAACTCTCCGTTTTTTTGCATTCAAAAGGGGATGAGTGCTTAGACTGCAACTATGTTTACATAAATCCCTAAATTATTTTTTAATAGTAGCTCGGAATATGAACACTTCGCCTGACGTAAAGTAGATAAATTTCTACAAACGGCAGTCGCTTCTGCTATTACGACTTGATTGTGGTAAATAAATATTCGTATTAGTAATATATTTTTTCTTTTCTTCAAACAACTGCTACGACAGAGAAATCTCTACGGACACCAGTCGCCTCAGCTATGCCAGCCTGGGGAGTATGCACCAACATACCCTCTCGATATACCTGACTACTTTCAATCTGCTCCCGAAACGCGACAAAGTCACTTTACGGGTGTTACATTCGAAACCGTAATAATAAAAATTTTTTAATCTATATTGTTTTTTATAAATAAAATACAATAAAATATTAAATTAAATTAAAAGTGCTATATAATTTTAATCACATCTTCCCTCTCTAGGCCACAACTTGACACACTTCCCTATGTAATTGTAGCAATTTACATCGAGTGCCGAGTATTTCTGCGTTCGACACGTCAAAACATATCGACATGTATCTTGTGGACGGTATTGCATAATATGAACCTTGATTGAGCCATTCATATATAATCAGTGGTGTATTTATGCCAATTCCACTCATAGGCTAATGATATGAGAAACCTAACTACCATAAATAACATAGGACAAGTATGTAGGTGGCCCTGTACACATTTTCACCGGTTTATTCAATTACTCTGTTTAAAGATATATTCATTATAATTTCCTTTCACTTATATTCGATTTAAAGAATGGTAAGTTACCTGATGATGGTTATTAGCCTGTGGTAGTACTTTTCGGTGTAATATCCGTGATATAGTCGCGTTTCCAGCCGGCTGTAACGAGAGGAATGTGCACGGTTATTCTTGCAAATTCCTCTCCTTAAGCCAGCATAGTGGAGGTGACTGTTGTCTCTAGACATTTCTCTGTGATAGCAGTTGTCTTCGCTTAATATACCTAACACAAGTGTAGTCATATGTTGAACTACTACAAAAAATTGTATCTATAGAAATGTGCATATGTCGCCTTACCGTTAGATCTAGGCTTAACTAATATATTCAAAATAACAATCAGTAAACTTCGAAGCTAATAAAAAAAAAATTAGAAACGCATTATTTTAATAGAACGCCACACATGAACAGTTCTTAAAAAAAGCGATTCGATTACCAATTTCAAGTACGTGAAAAATGACCTGTCATAGACACGGCCAAGTGCGTAACTCGGTGGCATTAACCGAAGTCATTTCATGGTCCATTGTGGTCGGCTTGTGAAAGCAATCAACGCCACAGTGTAGCTGTAGTTTTTGTATAAAATAATTACAGACAATTCTTGTTCCTTAATGAGTTGGTGAAAAATAACATCGTTAACAAGGTGACTTGTGGTTTTATTTATATATGGAAATGTATATACAAATAATAATTTTAAAAATACAGCATTTTCTTAGGTAACACGCTAACATATTTTAACTAAATAAAATATTTTATACGGCTTACTACGCGTTTATTTTGATTAATTTAATGGCAGATAACGGATTTTGGCGACAAAGCTTTCGAAATCGCGTCGGATTTTATTCAATTAATAAAAAGCATTTAAATTAGTAATTATTTTTTACAGTTTTTTGGATCTTTGTAAAAGCTATTGACAATCATAATAATAATAAAACTCTTTATTGTGCATATAAAACTAAATAAAACAAAATATATATTTAACAAAAATTATGTAACACAATAGAGGCGGCCTTATTACTGAGCAGCAATTTCTTCCAGGCAACCTATAAATAATGAAGAATAGTGTGAAATATAGAAACAAAGTGTGGTGCACAAAAAAAAATTAAATTAGTTTCATAAAGGAGAATGGCCATTCGCTTAAAACAAAGGGCCCACAACTAGTTTCCCAATTTCTTCATTGATTTTTAACTCTTTTTGTAAGATAATAAATCCATATTCATTTTCACCAATTTAATTTTTATTATTTAATTTAATTTATTGAGTATTTGACTTTTTCTGATACAATATTGCCTTAAGGTATTAAATTCTTAAAATTAGTGATAGCTGTTTAAATCATGTGAAATGGGCCCAAAAACAGGGAAGCAACAATTGCTTATTCCTAATCCTATTAACTATTTCTTTTTAAATCTAAAATTACAATTAAATATACACAATATTATCTAAAATTATAAATAATGTACTTACAAATTAAAGTATTTACCTATACACGTTTTTTTAATTTTTCGATTTCAAATGCTTTCAACAGAATTGATTCATATCGCAATAATGAAGTAATCTAGTTCGGTAGAATGTCTAAAATTCGTGCCCAATCGTTCAGTTTACGCCAAGTGTGACTTTTTGTAATGTTACGAAATAGACGATTAGACTAGGAGCCGCATATTTTTTACTTGTCGCGAAAATTGCTATTACTAATGTTAAAATTATTTTAGATATATTGCTCAAAAGATTACATCACTAATACTTATACATATAGCTCGTATGTATAATTATTTTAATTAATAAAAAAGAAATAAAATCTTTTAATATTTTTAAAAATAATTATAAGATTTCAATTAAACGGTTTGTTTTATTTAAAATTTTATTTTATTTTGGCGCAAACAATCATATAAAAAAGATTCAACAGAAAAAGAAAGAGTACAACGTAGACCTAAAGCGACTAATATTAAGTGTCAATAGTGTAAAAAATACTTTCCATATTGGCTAGCTTTTGTGTGCTATATGTGTTGGCGGTAGAAGCATGGTAACTTATTAAAATAATAGAAATTACCAGCAAGCAATCTGGTCAACAATACAATCTAGTAATCGCACGAACATTTTTAGTTCTTTGCATCCGAAGGCCACTAAACCCTATTCTAGTAAACTTTCCTGTATTGAGACACTGGCTTACTAGCTTACTGGCCTAGCTTGAAAAACTAGCCTCGTGTATTTCGGGCCTTATGTCATGTTATTCAAGCGACTTAATAGGCTCTCGGTCTAATTGTTCGTTACGGCTGAAATAATATATTTGTCGCAATAAAAAGCTTATTGTTGTCAAAATGTTATCGCTGCTGGATTGTCACGCGTGTTTAATTTGAAGATAAGAAATCAACTTAACTAACATTGCAGAATTCTTGGAAATAACAAAATTAAAGCAATTTTGTGTCGTGACGTCTATTATCTCTAATGATACAAAAATTTAGAAATACCTACACAAGAAATACTTATAGATTAGCTTTGATTTTTTAAACAAAATAAATTTAAAATTATGATATAAGAACTGTATTCTGTTTGCTCGATACCTATTAATCTAAGCCTGCAAGTTCGTATGCATGCTCTTCCATAGGGATCAAACATTGCTGTGTCCTGCGGTTTTATCCACGTTAATATAAAAAATCATTGGAAAATAAATATTAAGCTAGGTTATTTCTAAAATAGCTGTAATTGAACGTAATTCATTAAACTTTTGTACATACAAAACTCCAGTAGCTTAAATCTATTTTAAGTAACAAAATAAGTCCCGTGACGGAATCATTCGAGTGTAAACAGTGTGTTGAATGTTAAAAAAACATCATTTCACGTCGATCAACGCTTCGATGAAAGAAGCTACCAGAAATTTAAAACTACTTCGATGTAGAAAGTTTGACCTCTATTTTGTATCATTTCTGAGAATACTAATCTATTACTACCATATCGATGCGTACACTCGGTTTTAATTTAGTCGTTTAATTACAAGAGTTGTTCCTTAATATCGCGCGATATTATTTTAGCTAATATTTTCGAAAAAAATGTAAAAATAAACATGTGTATTTTTATTATAATATGATTTAAAAAGTAACTTTAATTATAGCTTTAGTTCCTTTAATACAAGCACATATTAAAAAAATATAATAAAAAATCCCAGATCAAGGAGGATTAAACAATATTTAATTGTCCTTGTCCCAGATTGTTTCCTATAAATGTAGAGCTACTTTTCGTTATGAAGATGTGAAGAAGGTCAAAGTTTGAAAGTTAAAATAGTCAAGTTCCATCACCGGGAATGTCCGAGTCTGAATAAAAAGAAAACGAATAGGTACAAGTCTTCTCAATGCAACTCATTTTATGAATGAAATAAGATTTTTTATAAGAAACCGCGTCAAATACGTGCTTTCCTTTCTCGAGCGTACGTTTATTTTCTACACTTTTTTAGTTACCTGGCAACTTGCAATCGAATATCAACTTTAAGGGATTTGTCATAGGAATTTAAATTACATGAAATGTTGTTCTCAGGTGTTTGCTGCTGAAGTTTCTTTGATCAGAACACCGGACTTGAGGTCTGATTCATTTTAATGCGAGATCATTTCGATTTTTTTTTTACTACATATCTCCAGAAAATCATTTATCATTAATTATTTTAATATAATGATGTTTTTAAAGACGACCGACAAGTGTTAACAAAAAAATTGAAAATTATTCTTTATGTTTGCGAAATAAAAATAAATTAATATTCTTAACAATTTATTCATCAAAAATATAATCAAATAAATATAAAATTTAAGTGACCGTGGTCCGGTGGTAAAAGGCGTGAACACACTACCAATGAGAACCATATTCAAATCTCGCTATTTATATTATGTACTTTGATCGCTCAGTACCTAGTGACTAAGCATTAGCTTAGTATAAACAATAAAAAAATCTAAATAAGAAACAAATTAAACATATAAAAGTTGATCTTATAAATTTAAATTTGATTTAAAATAAGCCAGTAATCGGAGTGCTGTCTGGAAACCTTGTCACGGTGATCTGATTCAGACATATTGAGCCTTTGAAGGGACAGATGCGGTTTGAATAACGAGATTTCTTTACATTAAAGATGATTGAAAAATGTATTACTCAATTCCAAAATTATATTTTAATAAGTTCTTAATACACTAAAATCTATTTCATACTTAACGTGACCATTTATTTTTTCCTCAAAACGGGATATCAAATCCTTCTCAATCCATAAATAAAAAACAACGTCTTTTGAACCTATATTTTGGTACTGGGTACCAAAATATTATTATATTGAAAATTTGGAAATAAAGATCTGTATATATAATTTTACTACTCAAAATAAGCATTAAGAGATCATCAAAACATCACAAAGCATCATAAGAACATTACATTCTCTAAATCGAAGCTAAATTTTAAAAATGTGCAATATAAAATATAGTTAGGTGGGAGTATATGCACATGGGACAATTCTGCAACCCGGGACAAGCTTGCTTCGGGGCCAACAGGACGGAGTACCCAAAAACGGGACAGTCCCATTCAAAACGGGACGTATGGTTAATAACATACGGGATGTAAAGTTTCTAACTAAAATTCCAAACTAGATAGAAGTTAGTTTTTTCTTTTAAAAATACAATTTATGAGCCGCCTGTGAATGAAATTGTAGTCAATGGTCACGCGATGAATCATGGCGTAAAAAATGTTGTCGACAACCAATGGGCCTCGTGGGAAGCTTATTAAAGCATTAAGAGAGTTTATTTATGAAAGAAACTGAATTGTATACTGCGTCTGATGATAAACCAGAATGCGAAGGCAACTCAGAGTGGCCGTGGTCTAGCGGTAAGACGCGTGAACTCACGCTCGAGCCTTGTTAAATTCTTACCAATGTAACTTTGTTATATGTATTTTGGTCGCTCAGTACCAGTCAGAGTGGTAGGCAGACTGATGATGGTTATTACCCCAGTCTGCCGTCCTGGTGTAGTATCACCACTTTCGAATGGAACAACCGTGAAGTGACATTGTCCCGTTTCGAGATCACATTGGAAGAACCAGGTGTAGCGAAAGGAGTGTCTAGGCCAGCATAGACCACTGCCAATAGAAATTTATCTGTAGCAGCAGTTGTTTCCGTTCATGGACCGCATTCTAGCTTAATGTCAGGCAGAGGGTTGCCATATGCCGAGCTACATTTTAAAAAATGCTGGCAGCAGTTGCCATCATTATCCTTAATGAAACGAAGGTCGAGGTTGACAGGGCAGACCTCTTTTATTCGCCACTCTTCTAATGCATTTTTTTTTAATTGTCGCTGTGCACATAACAACACTCCGCTTGACATTAAACTAGAGTGCAGTCCATGAACGGAAACAACTGCTACTACAAAAAAAATCTTCTAGGTAGCAGTCGCCTCCGTTATGCTGGCCTGAGGAGAAGTATATGCACCATCTATATCGTAATATCTGGCTACCTAAAAATAGTTCCTGAAAGTTAAGTTAAAATTTGAAAAAATGACGTGTTTTTCAAACTTTTTAATAAGATGAAAGATTAATATGAAAATCTGGGAAGTGTGAACGATTCTAAAGAGCGTTATCATAAAGAGCCCCTAGCGGGAGATAAAGCGTCGTGCACACTTGGCTCAAACTGAGCTGTTTATGGTTATATTCTACAACAGAAGATGCATTTTACGCCTCCTTAGTATCGAAGAGAGCGTTAAACTTATGTGGAGCACGCTTCAAAAGTTTTATAGGGCTTAAAGTTTCAACTTAAAGTTGGGAACGCTAAAAAGATGGATGATATTAAAAATTCTTCTATCGCTCTATAGAATAGAGTATAGTTCTGAGTGGAAAATTAAAATGTTTAAAACTTCTTGAAGATCGTCTTTAGACAATATTGTTTATTGATTGTGTGTCACAGCATTTTTTATAGTGATTCAATTACAGCAAATTTCAGCTTTACTAAAGAAATCGGTGGCTGCAGTCTCCTCACACACAATGAGCGGCCAAAGCTGGTAATTGTGGAGACCGCGATTTAATCTACAATCCTTGGGCAGTACCACCACTTAACGTAAGGAATGAAAACCGTGGGGACTGCCACCTCAGAGGTCCTCGGCTCAGATTTGTCCTTATGTGGGTGGCAGTGTTTTCCACTAAATATTCTAGCTTGTAAACGCAATAAACTTTTTCCTCGAGCCGGCACAACGGAGGCGACCGCTGTATCTGTGGCCTAACATCAGGCAGAGTGACTACACGTCTAACACAAAGTCACGTGCGTACAATTGCACACGTCACGGAAATTGCGTCAAGGTTTATTCCAATCTTTAAACGCAGCATCTAAACAATAGCAAAAGGGTAAATAATGTCCAAGTACAAATAGGCTGTATCTCTGGACATTCCCACAAGCTGATTCGTCCGCGAGCTATCATTTACTACGTACGAGCACGCGTGGCCAGACTAACATAGACTTATGAACATTTAGTATGGTCATTTTTTCAACAAATAATACTTCTATAATGATGCTACATATAAAAATAATAACATACAACAAATCTTACCACTACCTCGATAACGATATCAAGAAATAGTAACGTTACATCTCTGAATTATATCGTTATTTTTATATAGATACTGAAATGATATTTCTCTTGGATAACGTTATCTTGTCATCGAAGCTACAAACAAAAGTCATAAGACTGAGAAAGTCAATAGATTAACAACGAAATTAACGGTATATTTTTCTAACGTTACTTTTAACGGTATTTTCTGATCATTGATACCAAATTAATCCGGTATTTTAAGTAGCATAACGAGAGGAGTGTGCACTGTCAATCTGGATGGTACAAGCCGACATAGTAGAGGCGACTGCTGCCTGTAGAAATTTCTCTGTAGTAGCAGTTTTATCCATTCATGGACCGCACTCTAGCTTTACATCAGGCGGAGTATTGTCACCTTACTATTAATTGTGTAAAAGAACACCTTTGTTGGGGATATAATATTTATCTATTGACAACTCGGTTAGAATTTATACGGACTTTAAAAATGATTTTTTTTCGTCTTTGACCCTTTTATACCAGTAACTAGGTTACCTTCTACCTCTAACCTACCTTCGAACTCTTATCTATATTATTCAAGAAGAGGTATAAATAAAAATATGACGTATAAAGTGGGAATATGACTTTAATGTGTAACAAAGAGAACAGCGGCTTATCTTTAGGAATTGAATCTATTTCTATCTACTTTTGTACGTGTAAGTTTTTTTTACACACGATTTTTTGTACTTCTGTCGTTATGCTTTCGCTATTTTTATATATTTATATATATCTAGACTTTAGTTGTTTTTATATTTGTTTAAAAACCTGCTTCTCTTCGCTCACATCTGTCATAAACACGGAGATTAGCCGGAAGAGAATGCTAATTAGCATTAAGTTCGCCTGTGTGCACGCTACACTAAGATGTAAATAAATAAATAAATTTTTAATCTAATAAACGCGACAAGATCCGCGTTATGATTGTTTTCACAACAGTCGAACCTCTCATTGGATATAACAACAAGGTCTATTCTAAAAATATATGCGTCTATATTGATCTACAATAGATCCTTCTCCCTGTGCCGGCGGCGCACGACCCTGCGCACGATTCAGATTAATCTATCGAAAATCGTTTTACAACATATTATTTATAGAGCGCATGCGCGGGCAATGATCATCAGTCCGTGTGCGTCGCGGTATGCATTCTTTGTTAGCTTTGTATCGACTTTTTTATGTATCGATAAATATATTTTACGTAATAAGTGTAAATTGTATTATTAATTCCTAATTACTAAGGACAATTACGTCAGAGTCCTGTTACTCTAAGGTTGAATTTCCCTCATCACTTTCTAGTTACGTTGTAAGAAGACAACAGTAAAGTAAATTATTAGTTAAGTCATTAAGAGACACAATCTAATTAAAACAATAAAAAAAACTTAACAAGAACTTGTTAGATAATAAAAATAAAATCTAATAGACGTAGCCAGTCATCTAACTGGAGTCAACAATTAACCCCAAGAATGTAATGAAACTTCCAAACTAACCTTCGCCGAGACGTGGAATCGCGGAGCCTATTTTAAAGACATTGAATATTTAAGAGAGCTAATTGAAATGAACGCGACACTTGGAGTTGAGCCAGATAATTACCTACAGCGAACCCTAGGAGATGAGATTTAAATGTACCACGCTTAACTTGCTTGGGAAGTAGGGACGACGTTTTTCAATTTTCCCTGACAAGCAAAAAACGTTGTACTTTTTAAACTTGTTCAGTTGAGGAGTCTGTTAAACGCATTGCTCAGTACTAATGAGATAGTCGAAAATTAGTTTGAAGAGCATCGTCGAGTCATTTATGAATTTTAGGAGGGAGAAGTCCTCGGTTAATGTTTTGTATTAGGCACTATTTTAACTTATAATTTTCCAAGTTAAACAGAGAACAAATTGAACTTTTGAATATAATTAATTAATTAATTAAATACGGCAAGCAAAATATAATAATAAAAAATAAACTAAGGAGACATATAATTACTATTTGCGAAATAATTTTATCGATATCAATAGTAAGATAGCATCACTAAACGTCGTGTGATGTCGAACATTGTTACCGGTAATTCTTCCTTGGATGGACATGTGCCGTGCACTTCGACCCTGTCCGATTGTCCGTCTACAAAAGCACCATGTTTACCGGAACGCAAACCTATTTAGTTTAGTTTGTTTGCAAAATCTATCTTAGATATACATTGTTACCTACATACATATTTTATCATATTGAGAGTAAAATGAATTAGGTAGAGACATAAGTAAGTAAGCCCCTTCAAACGATTTGACAATGTTGCCGTCAAGTCAAATACTGAGAGAAAGCCTAAAAGTGACTGCGGTCATCTTTTCTCTAGCGTCGCATTGGGAACGTTATTGTTTATCTAGTTGTATATATCAACGAGTAGAGGTCAAAAAAAATTAGGTACACATATTATTCTATTATATTTTTTGCATTATATTAAAATGCTGAATTTTTTTGAAATTATGATGAAAATTGAACAAAAATATAGGCATGAATTGAGACGGAAACCGAACCTATGTCCTTTGCTTTGCGCACAAGTAATTTACATTGCCGTGTGAAAATTCTTCTGTACTGAAAAAATCACATTTTCATTTACGTATATTACATATTTGTTTAGATTTACAGTTTATTTTTATTTAATTTCAAAAAAATTTTACCGAAGAAAATGCTTACCATCCATTACTACATTACAAACTCTCACATAACTCGAGTACTTAACTATACCTATTCTTAACTATTTACTTAACTGGCTATTAAAACGTAAGTAATTTTACAACGGTTGTAACAAATAACTTTGTAAGGCACATATCGCATTATCGTATACCACTTAATCTGGATCATAATAGTTAATCTGAACAAAGTAAGGCTAATAGCTTGGACAAGTGACAATGCTATAGAGTTAGATAAATTATTACATAGAGGCGACGTAGGTCTGCCAATTCAAAACAGTTATTTTATCTGTCCAACTTTATTTATTTAATAAATCATCTTACAAATATAAAAAACGGGAACAGTTTGAAAGGTATAAAGAGAGGACTGTGCACTGTTTATAATTTAGATGGTGCATATTCTTCTCCTTAAGCCGGCATAGCGGAGGCGGCTTCTGTCTGTAGGAGTAGTGTTTCCGTTCATGGACCGCATTCTAGCTATAATAAAATAAAAATATGTTTATTTTTGGGGTTTTAAATTCTACTGTTTTGCTATTAATTACACAAGGAGTATCGAAATGGCAGGGTCAGAATATGAGGAGCACCGACGTGTAATAGATGTGACAAAAGAATAATAAAGTGTGGTATAGGCAAAAGTAGTATGTAAAGAGATATGTCTCCGGTGCACCATGGGAGGTAGCTGATTTTTTTTAATATTGAAAAAGTCACGATTAACCGTTACAGTTTTTTTTTTAATTTTTAAATTTTCGTCTATTCATGTAATTTGCAATAATAATAACATATCTAATTGTAAACGAGTCTATGGTAGTTAGATACAAAGATCCTATTGCAAAATAACTATCGAGTTTCCTTGAGTATTTTACATGGTAAGAATGCGAGTGGATAATATACGTACATACACTACACGATTGATGGAGAGTACCCGAGTACATCGATGGTACCAAGATAAATTATAGCAGCATTTGTTTTTGTTTTATACTACAAATATCTAAGTGGGATGGTAAAGGAGAAGTTTTGCCCATTTTTGGGTCCACTTAATACCTATTAGTTTGGTAACAAAACAATATTCTACAATAATATCTTTTTTTTTTTTAATTAATTTTAATTATATCAACACATCATTTACCAATCAATAGACAATGTTTTATTACATAAAAACAGATATCTTTAATTATTAAAGCATTTAAAATAATAATAACCTCAAATATTGCATCAGAAAACATCTAATTACTCAATAACTCGGGTGAAAAATTAAAACTGATTGGTAATGAGGATAATCAGCAACAAACTCTAAAAAAAATATGGACCCATTTTTCTTAGGGAAGTGGGCATTCTCCTTTTATTTAAAGTTAATTCAGGTAATATTAAAATACAATACAATACAAATAAAAAAAACTTTTTCTATTAATTCTAAATTCTGACTGGAACCAATATAACTGTGGTATATGTACGACGCTCAGTGCCTGTAATACAAGCATTAGATTAGTACAGGAATTTAAAAAAAAAGTTCATTATAATTTAAACAAATCTGCCGTCTAAGAAATGTTACACTCGTGAAGCGTTATAGTGCTTGGAAGTAGTCGGGTGTAACTGTAAGCCTGGATGTATACGGGTCTCCTGAAGCCAACATAGTGAAGGCGACTGCGGCATGTAGATGCTGCATTTATCTTTGGTAGCAGTTGTCTCTGCTTATGGAAACTATAGACCAGTGATTCTCAACCACTGTGCCGCGGCACTTTTGTGTGCCGCAAAATTCTAAAAGTGTGCCGCCAAATTTTAGATAATATAATTATGTTAATATTATCAAATAATATGATTTAAAGAAAAAAACGTATTACAAGTATTCTTATTATTAACTTGTAATTAATCCCTTAATAAACGTACAGTTATTTTTGTAGTACATATTATTTTATTTAGCACATTTAAAATTATTACCATAAACTATTTTACGCAGTGTGTTATAGGTAAGTAAATAATTTTTAAACTTATCTTTTTCTTTGTGTGCCGCCAAATTTTTAAATCGTGAAAAGTGTGCCGCATTAAAAAAAGGTTGAGAACCACTGCTATAGACACTCGTCATAATAAACTATAAAAGGAGGTTTATAGTAGATTAGACAAAATAATCTAAGCCAATTTGCCAAGAATTTAGGAACCTTAAAAAGCAACGTGTATTTAAAAAATATATGGTCAGGTCACATGTACGCATGTCTGTATAACAGTATCAGTATCATAAATAGTAAACGCAATTACACGCGAACGTCACGCATGACACGCGCACATGTGGATTAACTTACAATAAATAATTGTTGTATTAATATAATAAATGCAATGAAAACAAATTGATTACCAATTTACCCGAAGCTATAGCTAATATGACAATAGAACGAACGATTCCAAACGAATTCCAAAAGGTTGTAGGCGACAGTTACTTGACAATGCATGATGAATGTTAGTTACTGGTCAGTAAGCGGGGCCCATTTGTCTTTCCGGGCACCATTGCGTACCATAACTGGGGCTCATAATGGGTCCATGTTAGCGGTCATTATGGCGATATTAACCACGTTTAAATGCCTTAGGAGTTAACAGTACTGTTTACAAAATATTTTAAATACTATATTATACCTATATTTGTTATAGTAGTCCGGCATATTTGTTTTTTTTTGCTCAGTTTGTGACCACACTCCGTCTGATATTAAATTCGAGCAAGATCCATGAGTGGAAAGAACTGATACTACTAAGAAATGTCTGCAAGCAACAGTCGAAGAACTCAATATATCAATTGTGATTTGTAAATCAAATAAATAAACTCATCTCGTTATATCAGGCTACTTTCAAACTGATTCCGAAACGACGACATCAAGGGGTAACACTAGTACCCCAGGATGACCCCAAATTGGGCTATTAACCACCATCAGTCTGCTACCACTCTTTAAATAAGTTTCTTTAATAAGCCAGGTAGGCCGACGTGTAAATTACTTTTAAATATGTTGTTACAATAAACGTTTTAATAGGTTTTCTTAATTAGCCAATTTATTTATGTACAATTTTAATTACTTCTTTCAATCAGAAGTAGTATTTGTTAATTATATTTCACTCACAAATGAAATTAAGGTATTTTTGTTTACCTCAGATTGTTAAAATATGCTTTAACATTTAATTGTGATAGAGTGAATCCGGGCAATTTGGTCATGTTTGCTTCGAGAATCATTTACAGTAATGTAATATAAAAATAATGTTTGTTTGGTTGTTTATTTGTCTCGATTGTTCTGTCTGGAATTATCAGTCCGATTTTCTTTTGTATTATACAGAATTAAAGGTTTGACTATTTTTAAATGCAAGTTTCACCGCAGGGCACAACTAATGGAACAGGAATAGGTAAAGGCAAATTGCTAATTATATGCAAACATCGGATTTTTAATAATATAAAAGTATGTTTTAAAAAAAAAAAATATTATTAAATTATTTTGCAAACCCTACAAAACCAATACCAGCCTAAAGGTATACGGCATAACAGTAAACAATAGGGATATCTGTTGCATTAATTGCATATATATGCACTCGTAATAAAATGGCAATTGCATTAATGTGGTATCATTGATTGGGAAACACGAGGCGACCACCTTAGAAATGCATTCGTGAGAGGTTGTTCTTTATAATAATTTATGCTCTTCAATTCTTTTATGATGTTCAATTATTGAATATATAATTATGAGGTTATAATCAGGATTTCATATTACGTAATGTTTTTAAATAGCATATAACTACATTCTTCCTGATGTTACAGAGCAGCAGTCGCCTCCACTATGCCGGCTTAAAGAGACGAATTTACTTAGTTAGAGCGACAAGCGGTTGAATACATCGAATTCTGCTTTGTATGCACATAATGTGACAAATAAAAAAATGTTATAAGTCGCTCATTGCTTATGATACAAGGCATTAGGTTAGTATAGCCAAAAAAAAATGAGTGTCGAATTAATAATGCAACTGCAAAGTGGAGCAGTTGGTGTTTTCATAGAATAGAGGAATTTCGACGCGGACGCGGACGTGCCTGTGTTTTATTACACGATTATCCGTACCCGATTACCCGTCATTTGAATACGTCAAAATATTGTAATAAAATTACAAATATTGGATAGTGTATACAACCCCCATTGTTGTGACATAATAAAATCAAATAAAAGCGTAATATTTGGCAAATCTCTGTTAAAAGAAAATAGAAACATCCCCTTTGGAAAGACCAACGATAAATCGACATGCCCTTATGTCAACAGCGTATTAGGGTATACCCTCAGATTTGTCACGAGTAAATCACGCGAAAAATCCAACCGATAAACGTCTCTATCCGCTTTTCCCACACATTTTCGCATTTCCTTCTCATGTGCTCACTTAATATGACGTTGTTTGCCCTATTCTCCCCTTTTGCATAATCTGTGCAAAATCTAAACGTAATATATACTTTTTCCACTTACAAACAATTTTAAACCTAAAATCTACTACGTTAAAGCTTAATTTTACATAAATGTTATTAAGAGAACATAAATGTTGATATTTTTCTTCCTAACTTTTACATAATATGTGTCAATTTTATTTTAAGGCAGAATAAACCTAAATGTTACCAAAATAAGAGCGTAAATTGTATGTGGAGTTCATTAGGAATGTCAAGTTAGTAAGTTAGGGGAAGCCGGGTGACATTGTTACACAGTGTATTGCGTGTATTATTGGGTGATTGAATGGTCTACATTATTGCCTATTTGGGCGATAACTTTGATAAGGTGCCCTCGTGTTAAGGAAAACATGTGTAGGAGTGAAGAACAAATTAAATAAATGCTATTTTATTTGCTTCTATAGGGCCTCTTTTATTAGAAACTTTTACAAAGGACTTTGTTGATATTTATGACATTATTCCGAGAATAAAAATGTAGATAACTAGAATGATTTTAATCCCGGAATAAATAACAACAGTTATAACATTAACATAAATTGCTTTATTGTTTATTCTTGGAAATGTTCTTTATAATATATAAAATTATTATTTCATATTTATTACCATAATGATATATTTTTTATAGAAGCTCGACATGTCACTATACTGCGCTAAATAGTAACCTAAAACGCTAAATAGTCTATAAGAGCACAGAGGAATATCTACAGGAAGCAGTTTCCTCCACTATGCTGGCTTGAGGAGACAAATATGCACCATCGATAGAACGAACACACACCTACTCATCTCGTTATGCCTGGACACTTTCGAGCTGATTCTGGTACGTTTTTAGGTCACTTTATCCTAAGGTCCACTTGCACCAAAAGGTCCATTAAAGTTATTTTGACTGTAACATTTTACCGTGACGTAACCATTAAACGTTTACATTTACTCCACACTCGTTGCAATATCGTATAAATTCGCTGGTTACGGTTAGCGTTGAAGTAAGCGTCAAAAATGACTGGCGCGACGATGGTGCAACGCGTGTGGAGCAAATGTAAACGTTTAAACGTCGCCGTAAAAGTAATAGTTAAAGTAACTTTAACGGGCCTTTTGGTGCAAATGGACCTAAGTCTGCCTATATTAAGAGAAATTGTGTCTATCGAAATGTATGTATGAATTTTGTATGTGAAAACAAGTACGATGTCTGGTACTTATTATGAAATTAACATAATATCTGTTCATGGGAAATGCAATATTGTTAACAAGGCAGACGCGATTTCTCAAAAGTTACTGCAGTTAATTTCAAAGTTCGATTAAGAAGTAACACGCGGCAATAAGCGGAACATGGGACCCCGCTGCTACGACGCACGCGCAGACCAAACTCGTCCACGTTATTAGTATTGTAATATGAATTCACATATCATGCAGACGGTGACGTATGGCGTTGTTTAACACTTGGTTACATTAGACCTATGAAATATATTTTAGTATTTTGTTTTAGAAACACTAAAAATAATCTAATGTTTTTATAGCCGCTGTGATACAGTGTTTATGCGCTAGTTTGTTACACGGTGGTCTCACGTTCGGTTCCCTGTAGTATAAGCTTTTATATTTATTTATATTTTATCTCGGCGGCACAACACACCACCTGATATAAGGCTAGACTGCAGTCCATGAACGGAAACAACTGCTATTACAGATAATGTAATAGTTTCTACAGTCCCCTCCGCTATACCGGCCAGAGAAGACGAGTATGCACCATCCAGATTGACAGTGCACACTCCTTTCACTATAAAATGTTTATTTATTTGCACATTTAAAACAACAGACTGAAATTTTCTCGAAAAATATTCCAAACTACTTTATAATCCGCAGAAACAAAAGCCCGTAGCGATTGGTAAATGTGTTAATATTTCCAATGTAACCATAGCATAAATGATATTAGATTAATACGTAGCGGCGCGTACTCGCTCGTGATTAGCCGCCACAACGCTCACCTCAACCTCAGTTTGACCTCCTCCCGACTAACGACTACATGAGCAAAACCACTTGTGACTGTGTCTTCTTAGTACGCAACTATATATGGTTTAATTTAGTATAACTTCATATCTAGTGAAAGGATTATTGTTAATTTATTTCAATTTAATTGAGGAATAGTGTTGTGCGCGATAGATATGGTTTGAAAGATGATGTAGTGACGAGGATTGAGAAAGGAATGCTTCGATGGTTTGGGCACATGGAAAGGATGAATGAAAGGAGATTGACGAAAGGAATATATAAATCTGATGTGAATGGATGTGTTAAACAAGGCAGACCCAGAAGGGTGTTTTCCGATCAAATAGGAGACATCCTCATGAAAGCTGGGCTGCCTAGTACCCATAACCGTCAGGCGTGCATCAAGAGAATTGTGGATGTTAAGGAAGCGAGGGTGTTGTGTCAGGATCGTGGTAAGTGGCGTTCCGTTGTCTCTGCCTATCCCTGTGGGAAAAAGGTGTGACAACTGTATTGTATTGTATTGTATAAATCCACAATATCGCATATCGATAGCTTTTGGGCAGTGGTTAATAGCTTTTGATTCAGCTGACCACTGAGCTTACCAATCATTTATGCCATAATTTAAAATCCCAATCGAAAGAAATATTTATTTATGTTTATAATAATTAAATAATATTGCAGATGAGATTGTTAAGGAGGATTATAACTTTTAAGTGTTATCCCGAATTGTAACACTAAGTTACGATTCGGGATTAGAAAGTAGTCAGGCATATGGAAAGACTGCCAATTTGGACAGTGCTCACTGCTCATACATTTTTCAAGTGTATATGAAGCGACTGCTGTCTGCAGATATTCATTTGTCGTAGCTGATGTCTCCGCTCATTGTTCGCACTGTAGCTGGTCCAGAAATGTGTATTTATTCAAACTATTTTCTATTTATTTACTAAATATTTTAGATATATGAAGTAATGTTATTTGAAATATAATTGTCTATTGTAATTACAAAGTTATTATACTTCTAATAATTCATTGTACTTAATAATATAAATCAATCACAAATAAAGTAGAAATCGAACAAATTGTTAGAAAATTATTTATTGTATAACAAAATGTCGTGTGTTAAAGTTCCGAGTAATTTGTTACATAAGTTTAGTAGGAAATGATCAGGCGCAGGCTATGACAATATGCACTGTACCGCACATGCGCAGAGAAAAGACAAAGATCTGCCGCTCTCAACGCTTATTGCTCAACAGGATATGTTATAAATTCAGATAAATATTGTTTAAAATAGAAATTAATTTAAAAAAAAGCACGTTGAAAATATTTCATTCACTTACCCCACTCTCCCTTTTAGTAAAGAGTCCTGAGGAAGACTTTTCTCAATCAAATAATTATTAATTTTTGCATATCACAATGTTAGTTTTGTTTATTAATAAAATATGACTGAATTTTGTTTTTCTATTAACAACAATAATAATAGTTTCATGATGATATTATTATAAATACTACTACTTAACTCACGCCTTGTTTCCACTGGGGTAGGCAGAAACTATGGAGCGCCAGCGATCTCTCTCTCTACATACCACTTTCGCTTCGACCACATCCATTACTTCCCTCATGCATGCACGTCGGTTAAGGGTGCTCCTCACCTGACCCTTTCTCAGCAGTTTACCGATCCGACTGAGAAAGGTCTTCCTAGGGCGCCCCCTTCCGACACTGCACATTATTATAAATATTTATGTTAAATACAAGCATATCTCAAGCACATGACCAAGGAATAATCCATAAAATTGTCATGCACATGCCCGCAACAGATAAATAATTTGAATCAGATAACCCGTCCGGTGCATAATAACCTATTATTCTGGTAATGCTTACTTTTGTCTCTTATAATACTCTATATACAGGGTGTAAAAATACAGATAGCAATCCTAAATGCCACGTGTTATACCACTAGTACTAAAATGTTATTGTACGGTATTTTTTTATTATTAGTTTTTAGAGATTTTGTTGTAAAATCAAGCCGCAATGTCATCATTACATCGGCAAAGGTCAACGCGCTAGTCTCTATCAGCTGTGAGTTAAATGCAGCGATACCAGATTTTTATTTCGCCAAGTCGGGATTTCGGAACTTTTTGAGTGAAAAAAGCAGGATTCTTTCTTCAAAAGCGGGACATAGTAAAAAACATATATAATCAGAAGTGTTTAAATATGTATCTTTTATTTGAGTTTTAAATTACGTTTACGTGACAATAGATAGCATAAATAGCCATAGAAAATGTACTTTAATAAAAATATGATATATGATATTAATCAGATTTACCCTATCGTTAGGTAGTTGAGTCTTCTTATGACCGGTTTCTGAATTCTTCGGTTTGCGTAACAAACCGTTATAACCATACAAATTTGACAGATCGTAAACGATAGTTATATCAAAATATATGGGGAATGTGTCCGTTAGAAAAAGGCGGTGTTTCAAATAATAGTCTGAAGAGTAAGTTACAAATTGTAACTCTTTTTACACAGTTTACAGTAAGCTTTATACTCATCCGACGTCACAATACACACACAAGTCCGAAATCGGGACAGCCTGTCCCGCGCGGGACATTTAATTTTAATTTAAAAATCGGGACGTCCCGCCAAAATCGGGACGTCTGCCAACGCTGGTTAAATGACCTAGCGCGTGTTACGAGTCCCCATCGCGACACTAGTCGTAAATCAATCCTTGCATTCACATTGCTGGTTTTTAATATTTCGATGATGTTTTGTGTTACGTGTGTTATGTTGTTAATATTAGACCAATAAATGTCAAAAGATAATGAAATACTTAGACCTCATCAGTATGATGTATACAACTTCTGGTTCGCGGGATTGCTTGCTACAACTACACCCTGGATAGAATTACTAGCTGTTGTCCACAATTTCACACGCGTATAGTTAATTTTACGCGTTTAACTTGAAAAATGGTGAGTTACTCATACAAACTATTTCACCTCTTTCCGTTTGTTTAAGCTAAAACTTTCTCAGGATAAAATTTTTATCGAAATCTGTTCAAGGGTTTAGGCATACATACAGAATTGCTTTCACGTTTTTACATATTAGTATAAGTATAGATTTTTTTTTAAATTATTGTAGCTCGGCATGTGACAACACTCCGCCTGATGTAAAGCTAGAGTGCGATCCATGAATGGAAACAACTGCTACTACAGAGAAACCTGTGCGGGTGGCAGTCGCCTCCACTATGCAGGCTTGAGGAGACGAGCATGTACCATCTTAGATTGACAGTGCACACTCTTCTCGTTATACCTTTTTTTATAACGATATAAGTTCGTTATATCTATATTTAGAGGCGTCTCGTCATAGACGCGTAGAAATTGATCGTAAATAATAAATACATAAATTGTCTCAATGTAGAATGCTAGATTGGTTTATTATTGAATTCTGATGAAAATTAAACAGAAAAATCAACACAACAACAATTGTCACGCCTTTTTCCCACAGGGATAGGCAGAGACAACGGAACGATCCTGACACAACTTCCTCACTTCAACACAACAAAGTTACATTAATTAAAATTAAATGAAACGAAAAAAAAAACATTCAGAGCTTCAGAGATAACAACGCATACGTCACGCGTGTTCGCGTAGGTGTGGCTTAACCATAAACCAATTTTATTGTACATCTATAATAACTATAACACCTACATTAGAACACATGTAACTTAACAATAGAAGGCTTTCGATTTCACATTGTCCTAACAGACTAAACTGATTTCTCTAATTAAAGGTTCCAGTACGTTATTTGACATTATACATAATACTTCTGGTTATATGTAACTGTGTTTTAGATTCCGCACATCAATAATAACCTTTATTACAACTGTAAAAAGTTGAAATTTGTTTATTTATTAGCGAGTGTATAACAAAAATGTGGTTCAAAATCGAAGGTGTGAGATCTAATTGGCAATCGGTTTTGCTAATTAGTACAGTGTTACGTAGTGTTCCCCTACATACAAGCGATTCAGTTTTCGATAGTAAACCTGTAGAGCCTAATGCTTTCAAAATCAAAAGTTAAGGTTTACTATCCAGTGAGTCTCGAAGTAGCCAGGTTTAACGAGAGCTTTGTGCACTGTCAACCTGATGTCTGCTGTCTACAGACATCTATAGTAGCAGTTCCCTTTCATGGACCGCACACACACATCAGGCGGAGTGCAGGCATGTGCCGAATTATAATAAAAAAAAATTGACTTAATTTTTAATGCAGAAGTGTTAAGTTTGTTGTGAATCGAATGCTATGAAAAAAGTCATGGTTAAAGGTGGAATTATTTAGTTTTATAAGTTTCTCTAACTTCTGACAGCGTTCAGTACTGTCCAGCAGTTTAGGCGCTATCTCCCACTTTGCTCTTATATAGGATTCCACGAAGAAAGAGATTCTCTCTGTATTCTGTCCGTATCCATTTATCAACCGCTTTACGTACAAAATGGGATGTTAATAATTGCTGAATTAAGAATTTAAATCGCGTTTAGGATACAATTTAGTATACACATCATAAAACATCAAGTAACCCATTTGAGAATGACAATCATACCGGCATCGTATGCGTGCGCGCATGATTTTATTACGACAAGAGAATAGAAATTTCAAATTACGAACAAAGAGATAGTATGGCCGCCTGCCGCTACATCGCTGGTCACGTATACAGCTGATTATAATGATGTGACCTTTTCGATTCCACACAACCTATCAGAGAGGTTAATTCAATTTTTTATTGGAACAACTATCGTATTGTCTAGTTTAATAGCTCCCTAAACTGTTAAATAACGCACTTAAAATTACACGTTTAGAATTTGATTTTATAATAGACAACCTCTATCATAAGCTACGTCGGGTTCAATATAATATAAAGATTTTACCGTGGTGATATGGTAAGCGGTTTGGCATTTTGTGCCGAACTAGATCAGTTAATAGAACTGTGGCCTTAATGTAGGTATATTACAAATTCATATTTGTTACAAAATTCCTTTGTATCACGAACTTTGTGTTCTTACACCTGTATCCCACAAAACATACTCTTATATAGCTTTATGCAAAGTGTATTAATGTTTAAACATTGAACTTTAGTGCCATGTCTTTTCACGTTAATGACTGCGCGATAGTTAGCGCGTTAAAAATTACGATTTTAAAACTATGGCTATATTTGAGGTTTTTTTTGCTCGACATGTGACAACACTCCGCCTGATGTAAAGCTAGAGTGCGGTCCATGAATGGAAACAACTGCTACCACAAAGAAATCTCTACGGGCTGCAGTCGCCTCCACTATGCCGGCTTGAGGAGACGAGCATGTACTATCTAGATTGACAGTGCACACTCCTCTCTTATACCTGGCTACTTTCAAACTATTCCCGAAACGCGACAAGATCACTTCACGGGTGTTACATTCGAAAGTGGTGGTACTGCCCCAGGACGACAGACTGGACAAATAACCATCATCAGTCTGCCTACCACTCTTAAAATTTTGGTCGAGTTAGCATTTAACGCGTATTGATGTAACCCTCGCGGGCACTTACATCGTTTTATGACACTTTTTTAGACCGTTAGGTGATCAAATCTGTCATATGCGTCGTATTCAATATTGAAAAATATACCGCAAAAATATCGTCATTTTCGATTTATCGATATATTTTGACCATCCCTAACAATTCGTTTATCAATTATCGGTTATTTTTAATTAATTATATTATTGACCTATTAAAACGGCGTTTTAAGTAATATTTATGTTAGAATATTTTTGAGTAACTTTTAGTTAAGTTTTGGCTTGAATTTTGGAAAAACTACCCAGGCAGTTAATCAGATTTTTCTAAAATAAATTTTATACAATATAAGTAATAACGAATGGCAACCCTAATTGCAACGAAATGGAAATGACAATGTTGTATTGCCCAAGAAGTATTGTTCGCGTGGCATAAACCACTTTGCGCATTTGTTGCTCCGGTATGAGTGAGTTATTGAAAGTACTTCCTTTTCAAGTAACTTTACTTTGACCAGGAGAACATTATATGTTAGGAAATATGTCGAAAAACGCCTGTAGTCTAGTGGTAGAGGACGGACCTTACGATCGATGAGACCAGTCTTCAAAGTTCGCTTAATTCTGACCGGTACCAATGTAACTATGTTATATTTACTTTAGTCGTTCAGTGCCTGTGATACATGTTGGCATGGCATTTGTTTTTAAAAAAATTCTGCAATATTTCAATAGGTAACAGAACAAGGACAACCCAAATCCAGACACGAAATAAATATATACCGTTTATTTTCTTAGCTAGAAACTCCACCTGAGTTAGCGTTTATATGCGTCTAACTGCGTGATAATTAGCGCGGAAAAGTTACAACATTAAAACTATAACTACATTAAAGGTTTTGTTCGTGTGCAAACGTTTAAAATACGCGTTAAAGTTTCAACCACATTTTTTTTATTATTGCTTGGCATGTAACAACACTGTATGTAAAGCAAGAGCGCGGTCCATGAATGGAAACAACTGCTACTACCGAGAAATCTCTACTAGCAGCAGCGCCTCTACTGTGCCGGCTTAAGGAGACGAGCATGTACCTACAGTAGCCGGCTACTTTCAAACTATTCTCGAAACTCGACAAGATCACTTCACATTAACGTAATGTATTAATTATTACACTAATTAACGCGTTAATACGCAGGTTGAGCTGTAGCATCACAGCAACTTTAATTTTAATGTACTCATACGAATTATACGAGTAAATATTATAAAATTGTTCATAATAATATTAACATTAAGGCCCCCACACACGTACCATCGTGATCGTAACCGTAACGACCGCACAAGACGGTATTCGGTCAGACTAATTCTAATGATGTTATTATGAGAAATGTGATTATAGGGATTATATTATTATGTATGTCAACCTCACAATGTATGAGAGTTGACTTTTTAAATCATACGTTGACCATTACATTTTGATATTTTAAAATATTACCACCACTTTCGAATGTAACACCCGTGAACCCGTAACCACTACCTTGTCGCGTTTCGGGAATAGTTTGAAAGTAGCGAGGTATAACGAGAGGAGTATGCGTTGTCAAATTAGTGGGTACATGCTCGTCTCCTCAAGCCGGCATAGTGGAGGCGACTGCAGCCCGTAGAGATTTCTCTGTAGTAGCCGGACCGCACTCTAGCTTTACATCCGGCGGAGTGTTGTCACATGCTATAATAAAAAAAATGGCTGGCATAGTGATGATAGATCTTAGCCCAGTCAGCAGTCCTGGCGAAGTACATTTTCAAATGTAACACCCGAGACTTGCCAGATGTCCGGTTTTTGACCGTACAGTCCAGTTCGGCATGTCTTTAAAGTACGGAACAGGCTGACTGACTGGTCTCTGACTGAAACTCCTGTCTACAGTGTCTTGTGACGGCGAATATGAGGGTTTATCCGTCGTCCTATATCCTGAGGCGTGCGGCGAGTTGAGAGTATCGACTGGCTGTTTGGGGGGCACGGCCCGACACCTTGAACCTCCTGGGGATAAGTCAAAAGCCGATCGACATTTGTCGCTTGATCAAATCGACAACATAATGTATGAAACTTAGGTGACTCAAATCTAAATATACTTATATAAAATGTTAATGTTAGTACGTAAAGACAGGGTTTTCTCTATGACCACCAACTCCAATCTACTGCCCGTTGGGGTGGTAGATACCCCTTGGTCTCCTGTTGAAAGTAAGGGAGTTTGGTTGCGGTGGGTGGAAGAGGGTGGTTGTGGGAGGCGAAAATCTCAAAAAATGTATATCTGTCCTTTTCTAACTTATGACATATTGACTACTAAGTCTGTCTTTTTTTAACTTATGACATGTTGAGTATGTATAGAGTTCTAAAATTGTTTTGAAATAATCTAGAAAACTCCAAAATGTGTGCAACTGTTACAATTGATCTAGAAGGTTCTAAAAGTTTCAAGAATGATCTAGAAAGTTCCAAAACGTTATCAACTGCTAAAATCGATATAGACTGTTCTAGAAAGTTCTACAAATTTCTGGAATGATCTAGAAAGTTCCAAAATGAGCGCAACGGTTAAAATCGACATGAAATGTTCTAGAAAGTTCTAAAAATTTCTAGAATTATCTACAAACATTAAAAAATTGTATAGCTGCTAAAATCGATATAGAATGTTCTAGAAAGTTCCACAAATTTCTGTTTACACATTTACTAGAGTGTTCCTTATTTTCAATTCGTTAATTAGTTAATTAATTTGATTTGATTAACTCTATAAACACCGTATGTTTAATGGTCAAATAAGTCTCTCAATATCTAAAATAGAAATCTACAATATCTACTTTAAAAACGGATCCTTAAATATTTTTTATACCATTTAACATGCGATGTATTTTGATTTTGTCCCATATATTTTGATTTCGATTTGATTGAGACTCCATGCACTATGCGTCGAGTGAAACACCTTAGAGTTTTAGTCAGTATGCCAGCGTTAGGCTGTAAAGTTTACATAACCAGAGCTAGGGAATCCACAACAGGAATTTCTACACGTAAAAAAAGGGTCAAACGCTGGCCTATTATGATTATGAAATTTAAAAAAAATAATTATTAAAAAAAAACTCACAAAAATTAATTGAATAAATAATCAAAACTGATTACTCGTATTATCGTGGAGATAGCATCGCGAGTCCATACGACGAAGCACGCTCTATTTAAACTTAACTCATAACGTTAATGTAACTTACTGTCACCATACTATACCATCTTATACATTCCCACAATCGATCATCACTTACTTATCTTTTAAACTTAAAAGCATTATCTAAGAACTCGATGAGCTGTTTATATGAAACATTAATAGTTTTATAATATATGTACCTACTTATTTACTCTTGGTATATATGTATATAGCCTTTTGTTTTCGTGGTTCCGGGTTAATGGCCTTTTCTAGGCTATTGGTGTTGTTTTTTTTTTCACACAGTAGCCACAATTTGCCTGTTTTTAGGAGTAAGTTAGAGTGCGAATCATGAGACCACTGTTACCACAAAAATCATTTTCTGTCTGAAGGCAGCAGTCTACCATCGTTATGTCACTGGTAGCTCGATGTAGGTACAAAACAATAAAATATAGCATTGAGAACTGTATGCGTTTTGTTCCCTTTGCCTTTCTAGAATGAGAGAACTGAACTTAAAAAAATCGAGGGTGGGTTTTATTCTAAAGGAGAATGCCCATTTTTGGGCCCACTTAACTTTTAAACTTGGTAACAAAACAATATTCTAAAACAATATCTTATTTTTTTATTAATTCATTTTAAATATATCAACACATCATTTTCCAATCAATATACGATGTTTAATTACATAAAAACATATATCATCAATTATTTAATATAATAATAACCTCAAATATTGCATCAGAAAACATCTAATTACCTAATAACCCGGGTGAAAAAATTAAAACTGATTGGTAATAAGGAAGTAGATTTATTTTTCTAGAAAATTAACTAAAAATCATTGACAAATTCGAGAAAATAAATGTAGGCTTTCTCTTTTGTTGTTCAGGATCATGGCACAGGATCCCGATATCGTAATTCTAGCTTTTGTCTCAAAAAAAAAACCGAATAGAGTGAAATAGGAGATGAACCAAACATTGGGTGGATACAAATGCTTGTTTTAATTATTTTATATTAATTAATTATAAAGCCAGTGTAAACAAATCTTCTATCTAACCATTTTTAAAGTGAAAAAAATTATCTTATTTAGTGTTTGTTGTTATATCGTCACTCGTTCGTACAAAATTAGTGTAAAAAAGGCTGCGTTTCGTTAGTTTTTGCTAGATTAACGTTCATTTTCTTAGAAATATAAGTAATTTGTAACTGTAACAGAATTGGAGCGAAAATTTTTGCGCTTCTAAAAACGTCTAGACATCTATTTATACTTACTATTTTATTTTTTTGAATTACAAAACGGTTTAGAAAACTGTAATTAATTTTACGAATACAATAATTGATAATTGCGGCGATGAAAGATTTCTGCAATTTTTTTATAGTCCGACTTCGGACCGCTCTACCTCTAAGATCAAGATATAGTGCTGTCGCCTCCGCTATGTGCACTATCCGCCGCTATCTTATTATTCCTTCATTTCTTTTTTTTTATTTTTATTTTTTTTTATTGTAGCTCGGCATGTGACAACACTCCGCCTGATGTAAAGCTAGAGTGCGGTCCATGAATGGAAACAACTGCTACTACAGAGAAATATCTACGGGCAGCAGCCGCCTCCACTATACCGGCTTGAGGAGATGAGCATGTACCATCCAGATTGACAGTGCACACTCCTCTCTTATATCTGGCTACTTTCAAACTATTCCCGAAACGCGACAAGGTCGCTTCACGGGTGTTACATTTCGTTATAAAATACATTTAATATTGTTTGGTAATTTTTTTTTTAAATTGCCCATAATGTACAGGATACACGAAACCAGTTGTTGAAGTGTTTAAAACGTCTTATCTGGCTTAACACAAGCTAGTAAACTAACTTGCTCACCATCAATATCTAAGCTTACTGGCCCAGGAATCAAGCCAGCTATACAGTACTAGCTTACTAGCGCTGGCGTACTGTCCTGGATTGTTTAAAGTCTGTCTATACTTCATCCAGTCAAACACTTTTTTGAATAGGTAATTTTTATTTAAGTTTCTCAAATGCATTTTTTATAGTGAGTTAATCAAAAGCACATAAATAACTTGGCATTTGACCTTTGTACAAAAAGGTAGCTTAAAACAAACAATTGCCCAAAGTGGGGTATTAATTATAGTGATCGGACAGTGGAAGCCGTCGCTGTCAACGTGACATGACGTGTTGTGAGATTTAGATAGAGAGGTGAGATATATTAGTTTGCCTGTCAAAACTATATAAAGGATGTTTTGTTTTTACATTCATCACCTAATTTACTAATTACCGTTTCGATGAAAATTTAATATAAAAAAATCAACAGCTTAAAGCTGAGGTGGGGATCGAACTCTACTAAGGTGTATGACAACACCTTTCCAGATAAAAAGCTAGAGTGCGGCCCAGGGACGGAAACACCTGCTGCTACAGATAAATTTCTACAGACAGTAGTCGCCTCCGCTATGCTTGCTTGAGAAGACGAATGTTCACCATCCAAATTGACAGTGCACACTCTTCTCGCTATACGCAGCTACTTTCAAACTGATCCTAAAACACGTCAAGGTCACATTCGAAATTCATGTTACATTAGAAAGTGGTGGTACTACCCCAGAACGGCAGACTGGGCTAATAACCACTATCAGTCTGCCTACCACTCTGTGTGTCCCAAAAAATATCTGCTGGTGCCAATGTAACTTTGTATTTAACAAACGTATTTTGTAACAACGTATTTTGGTCACTTAATATCGATGATATATTATAGATAAAGAAAACACGGTGGTTTTGACTAAATATATAAACACATCCTGTATCTTAAATCCGTTAATCTGTGCTTGGATGCGCTAGAGTTGCCCATTGTTTCAACTTACATGATTCAAACGAATTAATGATGATTTATCATTGTGTGGAGTTAATAGTCTATTTTTGTCTTAAATAGTTAAATGCTTATGTGTGTGGGATTTTAAGTGATATGATAATATTATTTTGTTGCCAAGTGTATTTAATTTAATTGTTACCGCAAGTGTAAGAAACAAGGATTTACCTTCATTTATTTATAATATTTAGAGTGGTGAGCAGGTTGACGATGGCAATTAGCGCCGTTTCAGATCAGTTTGTAAGTAGCCAAGTATAACGAGAGGAGTGTGCATTGTCAATCTAGATGGGACGGCATAGCGGAGACGACTGCTGTCTGTAGAAATTTAACTGTAGTAGCAGTTGTTTCCCTTTATGGGCCGCACTCTACCGCATTCAATAAACAACGTGTTAATTAGTACAATATTTAATGCATTACGTTAATGTGACCTATTGGCATTACATGTCTTCTTTAACTCCTTCCTATAACATGGGATCCTTCAAGTGCAGTGTTAAAAGGCATCTCATCAAGGCGGTATAGCAGACGAGACTGCTGTCTGCAGATCCCCTTTTCTGACTTCTCTGACAGCACACAGACTTCTCAGACACCTTGATATAATTTTGTACGCACTTTTTATCGCGCAGTTAGACGCAAACATTAACATTAACGCTAACGCAGGTGGAGCATAAAAGTATTCTAACCATAATAATGTTATACACATAAAATCACAAGGGAATATGAAAGCAAAAAGAATTACCATACTAAAGCAAAGAATATATGCAGGCTTCTCGTTTTTTCCGAGCAATTTTTCCATATTATGGCGGTAAAATATATTCCTACACTCGGCCCGTTTGGGGATATATCCCGTCACATACAGTGAAGGTACATATTGGTAGGTAGGCATGTAGTCGTGTGTCGTAGCGAGCAACAGGTGACTCACCCCTGCAGGGTTAAACGGTGCAGTTTAACTAATCTAAAGTATGCTCTATTACACTTTTTGTTGGTATATTAAAGGAGAATGCCCATTTTTGGGCCCACTTGATACCTAATAGTTTGGTAACAAAACAATATTCTAAAATAAAATCTCTTTTATTATTAATTCATTTCAATTATATCAACACATCATTTACCAATCAATAAACAATGTTTAATTACATAAGAAATAGATATCATCAATTATTAAGGCATTTAAAATATTAATAACCTCAAATATTGCATCAGAAAACATCTAATTACACAATAACCCGGGTGAAAAAAATTAAAACTGATTGGTAATAAGGAAGTAGATTTATTTTTCTATAAAATTAACTAAAAATCATTGACAAACTCGAGAAAAAAATAGTGGGCCCATTTCTCTTAGGCGAATGGGCATTCTCCTTTAAATAATTTCATAAGTAATTCATAAATAATTATGAAAAAGTGTATAAAGTTGTGTTTATAAATAAATAATAAAAAATATATCACAATAAAATTAGATACTTTAAAAATTAAATTAAAGAGAATACCAACAACCACTTTGCTAAAAGTCACGTTACGGGATTAGTTTCAAAGTAGTCAACTATGTGAAAAGAGTGTAAATTTACCGGTATAGCGGAGACGACATTTTTCTCGTGCTACCCCAGACACAAGCTTAATATCAGGTGGACTATGAGCACATGCCGAGCTAATATAAAAAAATTAAATAAAAAATCTAAATAGAGTATCATTTGTCTAAAATAATTCAAGTCGCCTGCAACGAAAATGTTTTTCTCATATGGTGGAAATCCTGCCGCGGCTAATGCGTGCCAGGGTTACCGATGTCGAGGAAATTTATGTCGAGCCTTTTGTTTTACGAGTTTGCTTTCAAAGCCACTTACAATGTATCGGCAGGGGTGATCTTATTTAATACTGAAATGTACATGTTTTTGTTTCTACAAAACTTTGTCTGCTCTCCCAGAAGTTTAGGTAAATATGTATTTAAGTTTAAATTTGATTGGTTTTGCATCGTGTTTTTGGTTTATTAAGTTTTATATTATTTAAGAGTATATAAGCCATTAGTTGCAGTTTTAAAATTCATTTGAACTGTTCTTTTTTCACCAATATATCGTGGTTTCAGATAGGACATTTTACGTATTGTATAGGTACAATTTTAATAAGATTTTATCTCTGCACATACTTTTAAAATACTTAAAGATATAATTACTAATAATCTATATTTTTGTTATTATTCTCATGCCAAGTGAGAGTGCGGTCCACGAACGAAAACAATTGCTAACACAGAAAATTTCTGCAAGCAGTTGCCTCCACAGCAGTTGTTCACCATTCAGGCTGACACTTTTCCCGTCAAAAAAAAAACACCATAAAGATAAAAACACAACTTTGCAAATTAAAATTAACTAACATGTAAATATAATTAAATCATATAACCCAAAATGTGTGTGTAATTTTCGTAACCCCTAACGTGACACCCTTAATTTGCAGTGAAAGTGTGAAAATTGAGAAGTTAAAGGGGAGTTCCCACGGGCTATAAATTTCACCAAAATACACGTAAAAGCCACTTGTTTTGGCAACTTTATATTATGTGTTACTTTATACAGTATCTAACTTAACTAATAGGTTAAATTGTTTTTTTATTTTATTTTTAATACACACAGGCTGCGTCGATGCATAACGTGTGAACGTTTGAAGCCAATTACGCTTTTTATTTGTCTCTCTAGTTACACACATCTTTATGTTGCTAAAAACACCTTTTTTTTAAGGCTGTAGTAATATTTGTGTGCCAAAGCAAATAGTTTCTTAACCGTGACGTCATGAATAACAAACTATTTTAATTGTATAAATGCATAACTTTATTAATATTAAAATGTAACACGTTTGTTAAAACCTGCAATAACAAGTATACCATCCTGTCTCGCGTAACTAAAAACTATATTTAAATGAAAACTTGCATGTGAGTTAGGGTTGTCACACACTTATTCTTTTTAAATTTTAGGTGAGCTGTACACTACTTAGTCAAATAAAGAGTTGGGTTAAAAATGGCGTAGCACCTATCTCGCTTTTTTTAACACTCCGCCTGATGTAAAGCTAGAGTGCGGTCCCTGAATGGAAACAACTGCTACTACAGATAAATCACTATAGGCAGCAGTTGCCTCCGCTATGTCGGCTTGAGGAGATAACGAGCACCATCTAGACTGACAGAGCATACCCTTCTTGTTATACCTGGCTACTTTCAAACTGCTCCCTAAACGCGACATGGTGTTACATTCGAAAGTGGTGGTACTGCCCCAGGACGATAGACTGGACAAATAGAATAGTATGCACATAGGTTGTTTGGTCAGCAAAACAAAACAAAACTGTTTCTCAATAATAATGTTTAATAAGTATATTCTTTTTTAGTCATATTTTCATGAAGAATCGCATATTTTTGTCATTTTTCTATAGTGTACGGAAAGCTTAACCATTGAATAATTAAAACAGGTTTATGGTCAATTACAGTTAACTGTCGATTAACTATAACTAATACCGCTACCCCACTGCAGGCATAAACGTAGATTTTATCTAGATACCAATTAAAAATTAAAGGAAAAGTTGATATGTGAACGTAGTAAATCAATAAATACCGGGTTGGTCTCCGTACGCAGACCCACTAAACTCATGGTGGGTTTCCTTCCTTTCTAACATGCACGCCTTCGATGTTATCACACGTGTTTTTTGTATTTCAGTTTTCTAAGTGTTTTCTCAGTCTAAAGAGATATGTTTTTTTTTTGTAGCTCGGCATGTGACAACACTCCGCCTGATGTAAAGCTAGGGTGCGGTCCATGAATGGAAAAAACTGCTATTACAGATAAATCTCTACAAACAGCAGTCGCCTCCACTATGCCGGCTTGAGGAGACGAGCATGTACTATCTATATTGAAAGTGCACACTCCTCTCGTTGTACCTGGCTACTTTCAAACTGTTCTCGAAACGCGACAAGCTCACGTCACGGGTGTTACATTCAGAAGTGGTCATCAGTCTGCCTACCACTCTTTAATAGAGTCTATAGGAACTGAGCGACCAAAGTACATATAACAAAGTTACATTGGTACCGGTTAGAATTAGCGAGGTTCAAACACGGGTCTCATCGATCGTGAGTTCACGCGTTTTACTGCTAGACCACGGCCGAAAGCTGGGTTCAGTTTAGGCCAAGCAATTCTCTCGTGAGCCGCTTGTTAGGTATAGGCACTGCCTCCCTCATTTGTCGGCAGTCCGTTGTCTGGTGGATCCAAATAAGTTTATGCGACTCACCTGTTTTTTGACGCAACCAACCTCTTACGGCTTAGAAAGGCAGTGGGTAAAATAATAGAGAGTTAAAAAGTGGTGTAGTCTGCCATTTTAGGGCAGTACCACCACTGCAAATATAACACATGTGAACTGCCCTTATCGCGTTTTGTGATTAGTTTAGAAATAGCCGTGTACGATGAGAGGAGCGTTCACTGTCAACCTGGATGGTGCAAATTCGTCTCCTTTTAAGTCGGCATAGCAGAGGCGACTACTGCCTGTAGATATTTCTCTGTGGAGAGTTGACATATGCCGAGCTACAATTGAAAATAATAATTAAAAACAAACTGATCACATTTGTGCCAATTATATTATTGTATTCTATTTATCTATTTAAAATACCTCTAAATAGCTCATGTACCTAAGCTAGATAATAATCTAGATATTTATGTTTATATTCAATTCGAACGAATAATAAAACTTTATAACTAATAATTAAGTGTGTAATTTGAATCTAATGTCTGAACATAAGAAAATCTAACTAATTTCCTAAACCTACTCCTTATTGAACTACTATACTATTATTAGCAGATCTTTATCATGTTACATGAAACTGGAAACTAGCTAACCTAACTAGCTGCCTTCGAGCATATATCAAAGTATGTATTATGTAAAGCTTTTTTTTTTCTATATTGTAGATCGGCATATGACAAAATTTCGCCTGATGTTAGGCTTTCTACAGACAGTTGCCTCCGCTATGCCGGAGTAGACGAATGTGCACCATCAGGTTAACAGTGCATACTCCTCTCGTTACAGCTGGTTACTTTTAAACTGGTCCTGAAACGCGATAAGTTCACTTCACGGGTGTTCCAGAACGGCAGACTGGGTTATTACCATCATCAGTTTGCTTACCACTCTTTAATAGAGCCTATAGGCACTGAGCGACCAAAGTACATTTAACCTAGTTACATTAGTACCGGTCAGAATTTAGAGCGATTTGAACATGGGTCTCATCGTTCGTGAATTCACGCGTTCTGCCGCTAGACCACGGCCGTTCTAAACTTTTATATTTTTTTCTAATTTCAAAGTAAATTAATCCATTATGGTGTTCAGCCATGTAAAATGAATAAACAGTTATTTGTTCGAGGGTTTTCTATATTAGCTATTAATTGGAGGATTTAATAGAAAAATTAAGTACAAGTTTAAATACTGCAAATTCGACGACAATAAATGTCGGCATAGTTGCTATTAATTGTAACTTTAAAGAATATAGATAAACGATGGAACTGAAACTAGCCTCACCAAAGTAGCCTCACTAGACAAGAATAGCGCCCCCGAATTTTTTGTTTTGTTTTTTTTTTTTACTGAAAATAGATGTAGGAAGCAATCATTGATTTTGTACGTACGTAAAATTCGGTTTTTTTAAGCAAAATTACCGTTTATATAATGATATATATACATCTATTGCTTCCTACATCTATTTTCACTAAAAAAAAAATTATCCGGGGCGCTATTCTTGTCTAATGAGACTACTTTGGTAAGGCTAATTTCAGATATGATAAACGTATGACGTTACGCTTGAGTGGACAGTGGACTTAAAATATATTTTAATCGTATAGAATATAGATAGATAATAAAATATAACTAGAAACCAGTAGATTATTTTAATTATAATAATTTTAAGAGGGACCTATTTTGCGATCGCTACAAATCTAGCTAAATATATTGTGTCTACATTTAGAGAGCTGTTTAAACAATTTTACCAAAGTGCATATAACTATGTTACAATGGTACTCGTTAGAAATTGGAGTTTGAACCTGAGTCCCTCGATTGTGAGCCTTCAACTGCTAGGCTACTAAAATAGTGTGTCAGTATTTTTTCTGCTTATTCCAGTTTAGAGTCCAGACAAAATATTTATCTAATCAAAGCAATAACTTATAATATGTCACGTATGGCTGGCGTCCACTACTCTCGCCGACTGGCATCACAAAAATTTGCTCACCTATATTTACAATGAAATTACGTCCATTAGGAAATCAAATCGCATTGAGCATTGCTTGCCAAACGAATTACTGCTTTATTACGAGATAATACGGTGAAATTCGTCTATGATGGACAGCTGCAGAAGAAACGCTATCCGATTCGGCACGTCTCGATTCTCTAGTGGACGCTAAGCTTTAAGATATATTACGTTTTATCAAATACAAACGCATTTATCAATTACATCGCATGAAAATCAAAACGTTGTAACTACTCAATATAAATACATTTAGAACGCTATCAAAGTCGTATTTCACGGTGGCCGAGCGAAGCACGACACTGTATATTATTGATTTAGATATCGGCGCATACGCAGTCTCACTTAAACGCTCAACAAATGGGATTAAACTTACATGAATTGTTCATTAAACTACCGCTCCTTTGGCCAGTATGTGAGATCTATGTATGGTCCGCAAATTAATATAATTTTTTGTACCAGTAACAACCTACCAATTATTATTTTTTAATTGGTTCATTAACAAGATGTAAAACATCAACGGCTCTATAGTTTAGTGGTCGGAACACAAGTAGGCAAAGTGAAGGGCGTGGGTTCGAAACTTACACTCAACTTAGGCTGCTGTATACGTGTTCATATATATTTTTTAATTTACATTATAATTTGGCAATAAAAATCTACTATTTTAATTTGCCATTTATTTAAAAAAATATATAGATAAGATATTTAATTATAAAATCATCAGCGTCTCTTATGAATTAAAAAAAAACTTTTTAAAATCGGACCTATATTTCTGAATCATATTTTCGATAATTAAGTATGCAGTTATATTTTTTTTGCTAACCCTACACTAACGGGGACACATCGTTGTCTAATCTACGTTCGCGAGTTATTTGTGCTCCAACGGTTATCGCACGCACGGTTACTGTTTTGGGTCGTGTAAATTTGTGCTGACGCTACCTATTTCCATAAATAATCCAAAGACAAGTTATATGCAAGACAAATACTTATATAGAGGTCAAATAATTTCCTTACAAAAGAACATATTTTAGTACATGTACTGCACCTAATACTACCTCTAGCTTTTGACATATTAAAAACATATAATGAGAGGAGTGTCGGCATAGCGGAGGCGACTGCTGCCTGTATAAGGGAGAATACCCATTCGCCTAAGAGAAATGAGCCCACATTATTTTTTCGAGTTTGTCGATGATTTTTAGTTAATTTTGAAGAAAAATAAATCTATATTCCTTATCAGCAATTGGTCTTAATTTTTTCACCCAAGTTATTGAGTAATTAGACTGTTTCTGATGCAATATTTGAGGTTATTATTATATTAAATGTCAGATTTTGTTTCAGAGTCAACACAGTGCGCGAGGAGGTCCTCCTCAGGGCGTCGAGGTACAAGAACAGAATTGGTGTTGACCAGAATTGACCAGCTTACACTTAGAGTAAACCTCTCAGTGGAGAGGTTCTCAGCCAAGACTAACGACTCGAGGAGATCTGCTTATAGTCCATGCAGACTGATTGCAGATTATAATATGTATATATAAAAAATATATATTATATTAAATGTTTTAATAATGGATGATATCTGTTTTTATTGACTGTTGACTGCTAAACAATGTGTTAATACAATTGAAATAAATTAATGAAAAAATAAGATATTATTTTAGAATATTGTTTTGTTAACAAACTATTAAATACCAAGTGGACTTACAAATGGGTATTGTCCTTTATCAGTAGTAGCAATTGTTTCTGTTCATGGACCGCACTCTAGCTTTACATCAGGCGGAGTGTTGTCCTATGCCGAGCTACAATTAAAAAAAAAGTAATTACTACTAAATTAAGGTGAACATACTTATTTTTTTCAAAACGGGATAACTTTAAAGAGTGGTAGGCAGATTGATGATGGTTATTAGCCCAATCTGCCGTCCTGGGGTAGTACCACCACTTTTGAATGTAACACCCGTGAAGTGACTTTGTCGCGTTTCGGGAATAGTTTGAAAGTAGCCAGGTATAGCGAGAGGAGTGTGCACTGTTAATCTAAGATGGTACATGCTCGTCTCCTCAAGCCGGCATAGTGAAGGCGACTGCTACCCGCAACCTGTGCGGGTCTCTGTAGTAGCATTTGTTTCCATTCATGGACCGCACTCTAGCTTTACATCAGGTGGAGTGTTGTCACATGCCGAGCTGCAATATTTAAAAAAAACTCTATATATTCCTAACCCTACGTCAATTCTGAATGTAGTCACTAAAAGTTTTCCATAACATTTGATGAAGGCATGTGTTTTTCTACATGACTAAATACAACCTTGTTCCGCTCAATGGAGCTGAAACAAAATATGATTAAAATAGGACAAAAAAACCTTTACACTATTGAGTGTTAATGACAATTATCGATAAATAGTTACAATAATTATCGATAATAATATCGAGCAATTCTTTTTGTCGATTGTCCGATGACCGTGACCGCCTACGCCTTTGGGAATGTTTTGATAACTTCACATTATCCTTATTTATTAGCCTTAATTTATTATATATTTATATACCAAAAACATACAAGCCGGCATAGTGGAGGCGACTGCTGTCTGTAGAATTTATGAAAAATGAAAGAAATTAATGAAAAAATAAGATATTATTTTAGAATATTGTTTTGTTAACAAACTATTAAATACCAAGTGGACTTACAAATGGGTATTGTCCTTTATCAGTAGTAGCAATTGTTTCTGTTCATGGACCGCACTCTAGCTTTACATCAGGCGGAGTGTTGTCATATAAAAAAAAATACATTTAAGAAACTGCTTTGAAAGAGTTTGGTGTTAGACGTGAGCCCTGTCAATGTATAGTGTACATTCGTTTCCTCAAGTCGGCATATTGGAGGCGACTGCTGCCCGTAGATCTTTCTGTAGTAGCAGTTGTTTCCATTCCTGGACCGCACTCTAGCTTTACATCAGTAGTGCTGTCTTCAAAAGTTTCTCAGCGTCACATATCGATCTACTAGAAAAACAGTAAGGGGAATTAAAAGTACACTTATCTACGTACCTCATTAAAAGTAACATAACATTGAGTTTAACTCATTTATTCGAAACAGTAGCAAGTGTTTTCACTTACATATTCATTAAAAAAAAAAGAAAGAAAGGACTCCAGCGATGCAAACTGAACGCATCGTTTATGAAAACTGTCGCCACGTTTTACTTGAAACACTTGCACTAATGACATGGTTATTTTGTTCTACAGAATTTGCAAATATAAAATACATCATCATCAGTAAGTAAGCAAGTATAATGAGAGAATGGTGCACATTTGTTTTCCCAAGCCGGCATAGTGGAGGCGACTGTTGCCTGCAGATTTTTTTCTCAATGGTAGCTAGCAGTTGTTTCCGTTCAACCGCTTTCTAGCTTTACAATAAAACAATAAAAATATTTAAAAAAGTAGTTCATCATCTGACCATTGTATATCAACTAGTATAAGTTTTTTTTTTTAAATAACAACTTAGGTATAAAGAAGCTCTCTAAAGAATAGTGCGTACAACGCCGCGGGTCGACTGCTAGTGCTCCACATACTTCAAAAGACATGAAATAAACCTTCTATGAAATATGTACTACAATTTTATTAGTCGTTAAATTTTAATATTTATAGCTTGGAAGTTACATATATGAAATTTATACCACGCATATAGCGGATAACTATCAACTATTTCTTATATATTTTATCACTATCGGAACGACATATTAAATAATTAAATAATAATAAAATGAAGGTTTCATTGTTTGTCTATTATGCGTTTCGAACTACGAATTTGACAAAAATTCAGAACCATTTTTTTATTGTAGCTCGGCACATGACAACAATCCACCTAATGTAAAGCTAGATTGCGGTCGATGAAAGGAAACAACTGCTACTACAGATAAATTCCCACAGCAGGCAGTCGCCTCCGCTATGACAGCATCAGGAGACAAGATTAGAATACGTGAGACGAATTAGCACCACCCAAGTTGCCAGTACACACTTGCCTTGTAGTTGCCATTTTATCTGGTTACTCAGGTCAGTTCACCTAAAACTAGCCCTAGGACGGAAGACTGGACGACTTCACTCTTTTTTTTATATGTGTAACCTATTTGCAACGGAACTGTAAATGTAAAGCCTTCCTTGTATGCTAAATCAGTAGTCGATACGGTAGTGTTGAGGCTCGAAATAATGTTTTCTTGGGTGGTTTGCACCAGAAGGCCGGTTAAAGTAACTTTAACTATAACTTTTACGGCGACGACGACCGTTAAACGTTTACATTTACTTCACACGCGTTGCAATATCGTGTAAATTCATATTGTTATCGTTAAAGGGGCTAATCTCGAAAAATAATAGAAAAACATATTTGGCTTCTTTTCATACATTTGACGTTAGCAACATTGGTTTGACGATTGCTTTAACTTTAATCAAGCCAAGATTCGCTGGTTACGGTTAAGGTTAAAGTAACCGTCAAAAGTGACAGGCGCGACGATGGTGCAACTCGTGTGGAGTAAATATACACTATAATGTAAACGTAACGGTTAAAGTAAACGTAAAAGTAATAGTTAAAGTTACTTTAACCAGCCTTCTGGTGCAAACGACCCTTACTCTAAATAATGAGATTTATCGTTAGTTAGAAAATACTAGAGGATTAACATGGACATTGTAGACAGAATTAGTTCATGTGGTGTAGCGGTAAGACGCGTGAACTCACGATCGATGAGACCTGTGTTCGAATCTAGTTAATTTTGACCGGTATGCTATATGTATTTTGCTCGCTCAGTGCCTGTACGAACTATTAAAGACTAATGATGGTTATTATCCCAATCTATCGTCTTGGGGTAGTACCACTACTTTCGAATGTAACACCCGTGAAGTGACCTTGTCGCGTTTCGGGAAGAGTTTGGAAGTAGCCAGTTATAACGAGAGGTGTACACTGTCAGTCTGAATGGTGCACATTTGTCTCCTCAAGTCGGCATAGCGGAGGCGAGTGCAGCCTGTAGATATTTATCTGTAGTAGCAGTTGTTTTCGTTCATGGACTATAATCTAGCTTTAGTTGATATATACTGAGCAATATATAAAAAAATGTCTTCGAAATAAATAAAAAATTTAAAATATATTTTTCATGAAATCTCGGCCAACTATTATGTGAAATGTGGCTGAAAGTCTTTCATAATGGCGATGTAATGGGTTCTTAGTACAAGTACCCTTCAGGTGCGACGTATGGAATGACTACATGCGACCGTCAAGATGGTGAGACTTGACTTGATTAATATACCTAATTTTGTATAGTTATACCTGTACACGTACATAATTTAACTAGGTTAAAAATTGTATTTACGGCGTAATATAGTAAAACGCTTTACTGCCATATCGCTGCGACTACAATGGATTAAAATAATCAAAATATATGCTACAGTATTTTAAATTAATTTAATAAATAAATAGAAAGTAATTGTAATTTTATTCAGTCCCGCCGTCATGACAGTCGTCTTCTAATATAATAGATTCACGACAATTACTCCCTCGGAGGATGGTAAGTGGAGAAAACTTAAGAAAAACTGCACAACTTAAATGTATGGGATGAATGAAATATGTGTACATGATATGACTGCCATTGTTTTGCTTTTCCAAGTGTACTTTTGTTTTATGGGTGAATATTTACTTTTATACAAATACATGTAGACATAACTTGGATTTTAATTCATTTTAATCTCCATAATATACTAGTTTTTATGTCATGGGCACTGAGTAATCAAGGTACTTATAACATACTTACATTAGTACCGGTCAGAAAGGAGTGAGGTTTGAACCCGGGTCTCATCTTTCACGACGTCTCGTCATAGATTTTTTTATTGCAGCTCGGCATATGACAACACTCCGCCTGATGTAAAGTTAGAGTGCGGTCCATGAACGGAAATAATAATAATAATAATAAAAATACTTTATTGCACAGTGTAAAATCTGCAAAAGGCGAACTTAATGCCTTGAGGCATTTTCTACCAGTTAACCTTTGGTGTGGTGGAAAAGTGTTTTCGGTGCAGAAACAAAAATATAAGAATAAATAAATGAAAAATAAATAAATCTAAAATTATTGAATAAAGGCAAAACATAAGAATTTAATAATCTAACATGAAATATAGGATAAATATACATACATATACATAAATATACATATACATAAACAACTGCTACTACAGAGAAATCTCTCGGGTTGCATGGCTATGGCGGCCTGAGGAGACGAGTATGCACCAATAGTGCACACTCCTCTCGTAGCCAGGTATACTACTTTCAAACTGCTCCCGAAACGCGACAAGGTCACTTCACGGGTGTTACATTCGAAAGTGGTGATACTACCCCAGGACGGCAGACTGGGCTAATAACCATCATCAGTCTGCCTACCACTCTTTAATAGTGCCTATAGGCACTGAGCGACCTAAGTGCATATAACAAAGTTACATTAGTACCGGTCTTTAGCGAGGTTCGAACACGGGTCTCATCGATCGTGAGTTCACGCGTCTTACCGCTAGACCACGACCGCTATATAATTCAGGGCGCCTCAAGGCGTCAATTTACTCTATCCATTGACATGGCACACTTCTTTCGTTATACCCGGCTTCCAAACAGATTCCCAAACATAACGTCACTTCATGAGTATCATGGTAGCTTGGATTAATACCCATCACCAGTCTGCCTACCACTCGCGTTGACAGAGTTTAGGTTTTTTTTCAATCGTGAATTCGTGACGAATCGCTCCAATGGATAGCGGGTCTTATTGTAACAATGCACTAACGTTATTTCATAATAGCGAAGTTTCTTGTAATGCTTACATGATTTGCTAGTACATTAGGCTTTCTGATAACTGTATCAGCACATAGTCTAGACCGAACCGACCCCTAATCCGATAACAAACTGATCGTTTACGAATTTATTACATAAAACTATTTCTAGCAAATGGGACAGGGGCATAAATATTTCGACTCGCTCGCTGTTTCTCAAAGTGTAAACGTACAAATAATATATAAATATAATAAACTTCAAAATGATTTCTGTCGAGTGAACGCAGACTTTTTTGTGTGCATATGCACATACAATCAGATTTAATATATATAGTAACTGCTTTCACAGAAAAATGTCTTATAATATTAGGCTATGACGGGATAATACACATTAACTGTCTGCCTATAACGGTTTGAAATTTTTAATATAACGACGATTATGACGATAATGATTTCATTTTGTTTTGTATTTAGGTAATTATTATTTTAAATGAACGAATATTATGCATAAAGTTTGAGAACCTCTGTCTTATATAGTTTGAAAGTAATGTAACATTAAAGAGAGATATTATTTAAGATGAAATTAAATAATATAATTATTGTCACTTAAAATTTCTTAACCTAAGATTTGTTGAGGTGAGATCACCTATCAAACCTTTAAGCAAAGCTTCGGCCAAAAGTATGCAGAGAAATCCCTACATGGCAGCAGTCGCCTCCACTATGCCGGCTTGAGGAGACGAGTATGCAACATCTAGATTGACAGTGCATACTGGCTACCTTCAAACTGTTACATTTGAAATTAAATGGATTTTTAGAAATACAGCGGTTTACGGTAGTTTTACATACGAGTATACGCAAATGGGAGAAAATATTTTTGCTGATGCTGCGCAACAGAGGCTAAATACTCGTTGATGTAATTAACTCTCCCTGAGTCAAATTGAAGTTTAAAAACAAGCAATATTTAGTCGTGGGCTTATAACGAGCGACTAGACACGACCACGTGTTGAACATCGTATATCGAGCAAATGACGCCGTTACTAAGAGATACTATCGCCAAATCAGATATTGAACTATGATTAAATAATATTGATACTTTTGCAAAAAAAGAAAAATTTTTTTGTGATGTGACAACACTAATGAAAAACTAGAGTGTAGTCAATGAACGGAAACAACGGTTACTATAGATAAATTACAGGCAGCAGTCGCCTCCGCTATGCCGACTTGAGGAGATGAATATGCACTAACCATAATGACAGTGCACACTCCTCTCGTTATACCTTAGCACAAAATAGTCACTTCACGGTTCATGGTGGTACTGAAATCAACTTCATTCACAACCACTCAAATCAGTCCCTTGACACGAATGAATACCCCGCTATAGAGGATAAAGCACCTAGTGTTCATTATCCTCTATGCCCGCTACGTGAGCTCTATGTCCATTTTTTGCACGCTTGTCGTTGAAAGTCTTGGCCTCCTTTTTCCGGTACTAATAGTCGTTGCCTTCCTTACTATTTTACAGCGACAACATCACTGATAATTCAAATATCAAGATCGTTATATCTTCATTTGTTATCTCGGCAACGTTGTCAGGCTAAACATTACGTGTAAGATACGGTGGTATTGTACTTAAGAAACACACGATTTAACAATGTATTAAGTAAAATTATTATGTGTACATAGAATTGGGACGAGCTTTCACACAATTTTGACGCCAACGCAATTACAAAATATATTTAAATGTTTCTTTCTTTTTTTTTTTAATTGTAGCTCGGCATGTGACAATACTCCGCCTGATGTAAAGCTAGAGTGCGGTCCATGAGTGGATACAACTGCTACTACATAGAAACCTGTGCACCATCTAGATTGACAGTGCACACTCCTCTCGTTATACCTGGCTACTTTTAAACTATTCCCGAAACGCGACAAAGTCACTTCACGGGTGTTACATTCGAAAGTGGTGGTACTACCCCAGGACGGCAGACTGGACAAATAACCACCATCAGTCAGCTTACCACTCTTTAATAGTGCCTATAGGCACTGAGTGACCAAAGTACATATAACATTGGTACCGGTCAGAATTAGCGAGGTTCGAACACGGGTCTCATCGATCGTGAGTTCACGCGTCTTACCGCTAGACCACGGCCGCTCTAGAAGTTTATATTTTAATGACGAATTATGTATTCAGATGTGTTCGTTTAAATTATAAAACAAAAACAATCATGGCCTAGTTGACCAGTCGCTAAATTCTGACCAATGTAACTACTTTGGTAGTCGCTTAGTGCCTTTGATAGCACTATAGCTAAGAATATGTATATTAAAAAAAAAGAATTAATAGATTTTTTTATACGAGTATCTATAAAATTGTATATAAATAATATTATATAACGTAAGCGATTAACAGGAAAGAGCTATCGAAATCACATATCATCTTATAAAGATCGTGATCGCCGCTAATTGCCTAGTACCCGATCAGTCCGGTACACAGGTCGGGTCCGATCACGACGTACAAACCGATACATTAATCATAGGTATATTGATAAACAATTGGCCTACCTTAAATGAGGGGTCACAAGGCATTGGGCCTTCTGAACAAATTCTTCAATACACACTATAACGTACCTACATTTTCATTAGCAAACAATTATATTGCTTATTGCTAATATTAATAAGGAATAAAATCACTTAACAAATTTATCGACTTATGTCATTCGTAAATAGATTGAACGTAAACTTTTTCTATGAAGGTATACAAGGAATTGTACATCTTATTAACGTCGGGAATAAGGTTGATATTTGTTATGTTGAAACGTATTACAATACGTGAAGAGGGATACTCTGTCGGCGAAGGCTTTGTCGCCAACCGACAAAGGATGTACGTGGGAATGTGCGCGTGCGCAACTAAACTTTCCCCATTTGAAAATATTATTGTAATGTATGGTTTTGACTTCTATTCAAGAAGTATTTGATTTGAATCAGATATATAGTTCGATCGTTTTAAATCGCTGTAATATTTAAAATATATATAACTAGCTGACCCGGCAAACTTCGTACCGCCTCAGAATTTGACTAAACGACGTACTAAACGACGGGACGAACATCAAATGTTTGACATTCAAAACCAAGGGAAAGCAAAATTGTTGTTTTTACTATATTCCAAGCATTTTTTCATATTTACTCACCTTTTAAACCTTCCCTGGACTTCTACAAATAATTAAAAATTAAAATAAGTCAAATCAGTCCAGCCGTTCTCGTGTTTTAGCGAGACTAACGAACAGCAATTCATTTATATATATATAGATATATTTTTATTTATTATTAATTGCTCGTACTAAGCTAATGCTTGTATCACAGGCATTGGGCGACCAAAGTACGTAGGTACAACATAGTTACATTGGTACCGGTGAGTATTTAGCGAGATTTGAACAAAGATTGGGAGGTCCATCCTCTACCACTTAACTACGGCCGTTCTTATTAATGTATTTATACTATTTACATATAATTTCCTTTAATAAATTTTAATAATAGGATGATAACCTCTGAATCTATAATACATATTTTCATACGGCAAAATGAGTAATGATATAGCAAAGTTCTACATTTCATCTCTAATTGATTCTGTACATCCAAAAATTATTGAGTTAGAGACCACAAAAGGAGATATCTGAGCTTCCTCTCCAATAACAAATGTATTTTCCCATCGCACAACAATGTTCTGTAAGTGGCTATGTATGACGATAGAACGTAATTTTTTATGCTGGCGAAAGGAGTCCGATCTCCGCTCGCCTAAGAATGTGCACACATTTTATGTTTCTAGTTGATTTTAAGTTCATTTTGTAGGAAAACAACATCCCACCTGATGTTAAGCTAGAGTGCGGTGCATGAACCACAGAAAAACTTCTACAGGCAGCAGCCGTCTCAAATTTATTTATGTTTTATTTAGTAGATTCAGCATAAAGTTCAATCAAAGCAAAATTTACGTTCTATTTCTCTGCAGACCCCACATGCGGGATGATTCCGCAAGTCATGCCCAAATGAGTCGATCCTATTAACGATATAAATACCGAATGATAACATCAGCGGCGCTTGTTTCATAGAATCCAGCTTCTAACATTTGAACCTATTGTATTAGAATTTGAAAAATTCGTAAGTGTAACGGAACTTGACATACGTTTTGATTGTAATAACTGTTTAAGGTTTTTTGCAAATATAAGTATATGGAATAATATATATACTTTTTCATAATCGGATGGATGATAGTTATAAGCTAGTTATATGAAGTGACTCTGTCGTGTTTCGGGAACAGTTTGAAAGTAGCCAGGTAAAACGAGAGGAGTGTGTACTGTCAATCTAGATGGTACTTACTCGCTAAGGCGACTGCTGTCAGTAGAAATTTCTCGGTAGTAGCGGTTGTTTCCGTTTATGGACCGCACTCTAGCATCAGGCGGATATGCTGAGCTACAATAACAAAAAAAAGCCCAGTCTGCCGTCCTAAGTAGTACCACCACTTTTAGGTTTGTGAACAATTCGCACGAAGGTTTTTCGTTTGTTATTTGCATGCGAATCGATTTATTTTCTGTTTAACATCCGAGAAGTGTTTCGAGATCAGCGAAGTAGCCAAGGTAAGAAGAGTATTCGTCTCTCCAAGTCGGCAAAGCGGTGGTTACTGTCTGCCGACATTTGACTGTGGCAGCAGTTGTTTTCGTTAATGGCCTGCATTCTTGCTCACCATCAGACCATCGTCGGATTACTATAAAAAATGTGTAGTTAAATGAATTAATATAATAATGTACGAAACATAGGTTTAATAGCATTAGGATGATTACAGAAAGCGGTCTGGGGCGTTACGGTACCGTTCAGATATTATTCATATTACTATTATTGTGTTCTACTATTCTATACCCATATTGTATCAATGATACATCCACTTGTAGAATATAGATCCGTCATTGATTAGTTAGTTTTAAAGATGTTACATTCTTTCAGCGATGCATCAATCCCTTTATAAAAGTGCGTAGCTCGACATTATGACAACACTCCGCCCGGAGTGTTAATTTTTCGAAATAGATATTAAGCTGGGGATGGAACTGGCTAAAAATATGAAATAACATCTTATATAATATTTTTATGACGTCAATATTACCCTCATAATTCCAAAATCTGTGGAAGAATAAAACTCAAGATATTTGAACAAGCCTCCGAGAGAGACCACCTTTTTTGTTTGCAATTGTTCATTCTAAACTAACTCATCTATAATAATACCAGTGAAATAATAGTCAAGAGACGAAGCCATCAGAAGAACATGTGTTTAAGTTAATATTTATAATTATGTTGAAGCTTTACTATAGAGCCGGGAATAGAAATGGATGCCACGCGCCAACCAGTAATTTTCTCTAATAATCTTATTGTTCCGATATGTGATGTATTTTGTCCACTTTTTTAAAAATCAATTTTGTTTTCACTGTAATGAATATTTAAGTATTAAATTCTAGAAATAGTCGACTTCATTTACTACAGATAAATTTCTACAGGCAGCAGTCACTTCCACTATGCCGGCTTGAGGAGACAAATGTTCCCCATTCAGGTTGTCAGTGCACGCTCCTCTCGTTATACCTGGCTACTTCCAAACTGATCCCAAAACGCTACAAGGGCACTTCATGAGTGTTACATTCGTTCTGCCCCAGGATGGTAGACTGGGCTAATAATTTCAGACTACCAGACCACATTAATCAATAACAAATAAATAAAATCGAAAAAATAAATAATTATAAAAATACCAAATAACAAACATAAACGGCCGTGGTCTAGCGGTAAAACGCGTGAACTTACGATCGATGAGGCCCGTGTTCGAACCTCGCTAAATTCTGACCGGTACCAATGTAACTTTGTTATATGTACTTTAGTCGCTCAGTGCCTATAGGCACTATTAAAGAGTGGTAGGCAGACTGATTATGGTTATTAGCCCAGTCTGCCGTCCTGGGGTAGTACCACCACTTTCGAATGTAACACCCGTGAAGTGACCATGTCGCGTTTCGGGAATAGTTTGAAAGTAGCCGGGTATAACGAGAGGGGTGTGCACTGCCGATCTGGATGGTACGTGCTCGTCTCTTCAAGCCAGCATCGTGGAGGCGACTGTTGCCTGTAGAGATTTACATCAGGCGGAGTGTTGTCACATGCCGAGCGAAATAAAAAAAAAACCTACTGTTCAAAACTTTTTAACTTTTCACAAAAACTTTTCGATTAGGTACTCACTCGAAAATTCAGGAAAACAATGCTAAATTAAAAAGTTTAACACACAAAAATTGGTTAACATTGAAAAGTGCTCTTTTTCTATACGTAAACTCGTTCTTTTAGTCATAAGGACTTTTTACTTTTTTTAAATAAAACAACACGACCCATACTTTTTGAGGACTAAATTTTTTTAATCAATTATAATTTTTCCCGTAAGTAATAAGCGAAATAAAAAAAACTGATTTTTTTTAAATTGTAACTCGGCATGTGACAACACTCCGCCTGATGTAAAGCTAGAGTGCGGTCCATGAATGGAAACAACTGCTACTACAGAGAGACCTGTCCGGGCAGCAGTCGCCTCCACTATGCCGGCTTGGGGAGACGAGCATGTACCATCCAGATTGACAGTGCACACTCCTCTCGTTATACCTGGCTACTTTCAAACTATTCCCGAAACGCGACAAGGCCACTTCACGGGTCTTACATTTGAAAGTGGTGGTACTACCCCAGGACGGCAGACTGGACAAATTACCATTATCAGTCTGCCTACCACTCTTTATATGATTTGAGAGTGTTATGATCAAATTAAATTGAACCCTCACATTTATTTTTCTTCATATTCTAAGCTAGTGCTTGTATCACAGGTACTGAACTGAAGTATATAATATAGTTATAGTTGGTACCGGTCAACGAGATTTGAACTCGGGTCTCATCGATCGTGAGTTAGCACCTTCTGCCGCTAGACTACGGCCGTTTTTATTAATAATTTTAATCGTATGTACCTATATTTTTAATTAGAACGGGTAGATAATAGAAAAATTGTTAAGTACTAGTTGATAAAGTTTTTTTATACAGTAGACCGGCGGTATAATTATAATCACAGCCTGGATGAAATGTAAAATGCGAAAAAAATTAAATGGTTTCAGGCAGCGGTCGCTTTCACTATGCCGGCTGTTGCCAAGCTGATGGGTGTCACACTTAAAAATGTTTTGTAAAATATACTGTTCTGTAAAACCTGTGAATAAATACCAATACAAGAACAAGACAAACTTTTTTTTGTAAGATTAATTTCATAATTACCTACGGGGAATTGAATCTGGGACAAACGTGATGGATTGCCTCCATGATTGGCGCGCTAACCACTTCGCCACTGCGGCTGTAATTGTCACAAATAATTCTTTATATTAAAAAAAACTGATATTTTCCCAACAGTTGAGTCGATGTTATGATAGCGAAGCGAATTGTATAAAAATAAGTATTACGATATGGTAAAAGAAAATAGTAAAGTTCTGGATATTGATAGCATCAGCATTTGATGTAGCAAATTCAACTGTAGTCAAATGAAATAAGGTATATAATTGAAATTTTGCATTGTGTATTTAATTTGTGATGAGTAAAAAGTCGTGATATTGTAATAATATTACTTTAAAATGTTTCTAAATTATCGAAAAACGTAGAATGAGAACAATTTTCTTTGTATGAAAAAAATAGGGCCTAGTACACCTAAATTGTAACAATATTAATGAAATATATATCGATTTTTTTCTTTATACATTATACATTATAGTGGTAATATTTTATAATGTCTAACGGGAATAATAAGAAATATATTAATAATCACTATAGCCTAAATTAATTCAATATAATACTAATTCTGGTTAGATTTTTATATAATAAACTAGTTTTTTTTGGGCGCGCTTCGCGAACGCGGAATAGTTTTGTGGGTGGTTTTGAAAAAAAAAAACCTAAATTTAAAAAAAAATAGTATCGATATCAAAATTAGAGGGCATTTCCTACAACCTTTGTTCCGGCACTTTGGCCCCATCTCGTTCCGTTCCGGAGATAGCGCGTTCCGGAACCAGACGGAACGGACTATCGGAACATGACGAGGTTTTCTCGAGGTCACGGGAGCGCCCCTTACACGTATCAAAAAGTATCAAGCAAGTGGTCCATAATTGATGTCAGTCAGTCAGTGAGTGGTAATCAAGCTTTATTTCATATAATAATTTTTTTCAGACAATTTACTATAATAAGTTACAATACAATACAATTGTCACGCCTTTTTCCCACAGGGATAATAAATTACTTATTATTTTTATGTGTAATATGAGCAATAGACGATAATTGCCCAAATGAGGGTCTCCTTTATAACACACATGATCATTTTATTTATTTATTTTATTGGCTATTTATTATAATCATAAAAAATATAATATGATTTGTAAATAAAATGTTTTTAAAAAATTATTATTTGATTTCATGCTAGAGATCTCACAATCATAATTCCCATGCATGGGCATCGAACATAGCTGGAACCAAAACATCAAAAATATTTATTCCAACTAACCAATATCTCAAATTGAGAACAAACAACAAATAAAAATATTGTGGCTCACTCGACCGGAGAGGCTGTGTGATTCGCAAATAAGCCGTGTGCGTGAAATAATCAATGGAAGTACAGTCAGCAGCTTTTTTGGTGACTGTGTGAATTTTTGTGTTGACTCTACACTCAATGTGTTTTTAGCAGAGTTTATTGCGTATTATTGCAACCAACCGTATTTGGTTGTGTTTTGGTTTTTTTGATTCAATTTTGTTTATGGAAAAACATATTGGTTTGACTTGTTGCTGATTTTCTTGAATAATATAGGTAGGTATATTTATTATAAGCTGAAAGTTGAATGAGTACAAAGTTCTTATTTAAATTAATACTGTTTGAATAAAATTAGAGACATTGTTGCACAATGGAAGAAAATCTGTTCCACAATTAATTATTATTGAACCACCTACCGAGGCGTACTTTGACAATTTTTTTATAATAGCTCGACATATGGCCAGACATGGAGTGTCCATCTAATGTTAAGGTTGAATGCGGAAACAACTGCTACCAGCAGCAATCGCCTTCGCTATGCCAACCAGAAAAGTCGACCCACAAGTCACCCACCCACACACACACACACCCACACGACACACATTTAAAATCATTAGGCATACAGCATGAAACCACTGTGCCGCACTGACCGCAATAGAACGGGGTAGCAGAGAGAACTAATCGGTCCATTATCGAAAAGGTTCGATGTATGTTACAAGAGTCTGGTTTTTTTGGGAAGAAGCAGCGCTGTATATTTAAAAAATAGATGCCCACATAGAGCTTTGAAAAATAAAACACCATTTGAAATTTGGTACGGTCCTAAGCCTAATTTATTACATCTCAGAGTACTAACGCCAGGACGGCAAACTGGGCTAATAATCAGTCTGCCTACCACTCTTAGCCGTTGCTGAGTCGTTCAGGAAATGAGATAAAAAGAGACAATGCGCACCATCTGTTTGTCCAATAACAACTGAACTTAGATTAAGATTAAGTAAGGGACAAGAAAGTAGAATTACTTAGCAATTACAGACTGACAAATGTAGGGTATTAGTAACACATGTGACCGAAACTTGAGTAAAGTCGACCCGATACCGACCACCCTTTATACTATACGTAGTTATTATGTAGACCCTTACCCTATACTGCTTATTCATTTGCAAATATATATCTATACTAATATATTATATATATGCGAAAGTAAGTCTGTCTGTTTGTAATGTGGCAACCTCTATTAAAAAGTCTTCTCTTAAAAAGTAAGATGTCAATTCTTTGTATTTTTATGTCAGAACATAGAAATATACTAGAGGTGCAAACTTCATATATCTGACATAAAAAAGTGTAGGCCGCTTCAAACGATTTGACAATGTTGCCGACAAGTGACAGGGAAGCTAAACGTGGCTCTGGCCATCTTTTCTCTCGCGTCACATGCGAGCGTTATTGCACATCTAGTTCTACATATCGATGTGTTAGAAGATATATTATTTTACTAAAGCAAAAACACGTTTTATTTAATTTAATTGGAGTATCTCTTCTCACTCAAAATTAGTGATCCCGACAATGTTCACTCCAAAGTAGCCTTTTTATGCATAAACCCCTGAATTTCAATAGAAACACACTGGTAGTGGTAATTAACCTATGTAACACTCGTAAGGTAGCCAGGCATAGCGAGAGGAGTGTGCACTGTTAATCTGAATCGTGCACATTCGCCTCCTTAAGCCGGCATACTGCTGCCTGTAGAAATGTATCTTATGGACCGTACTCTAGCTTTACATGAGGCGAAGTGTTGTCATATGCCGAGCTACAATAATTTTTTAAAAATCTTTTAGCGATAAATCATAAAGTGCATAAATAGATGTATAATAAGTAAATGCAATAATATTCTATGCAGTTAAGTTACAAAATATGATTTTGTTGCTTTCCTATGACCTTTCCGACTGTAAACATGGGTGAGTCCACATAAGGGTTGGGCTACATTATTAGAGAGTTTTAACGCCTTATTTATTTGTTTCATAAAACGGATTTATCGCGCGAAATTGGATGGGAAAGACGGAAGGCACCCTAGGAAGATCTTCCTCAGCCCGCTTAGTCCATTTTTTTAATATGACAACACTGATGTAAAGCTAGAGTGCGATCCTTGACCGAAAACAATTGCTACCACAGATAAATATCTACAGGCAAGAGCTGCCTCGGCTATGTCAGATACCGGTCAGAATTTAGTTAAAGACACGGGTCTCAACGATCGTGAGTTCACGATCACCGCCACAGACCACGGTCGCTCAAAACTGCACGGGAAAGGTCAAATGAGGAGCCTCAACCAATGTATGTCGTGTATGCATGGGAGAGAGTAAACGCGTCAATAAAAAGTAGGGAAAAACGCCTTTCTATCAGCTTTTGGAGTAATAGGAGATATGTTGTTGCGTGAGTAAAATTATTTTTCTTCTTACATAAAAAAACAAAAGATCGAGCTTGTCATATTATTGACATATTACTTTATAAAATAAAACTATTAAATAGAGGCTGCCACAAGCTTATCGCTGCTCCTATGCCATGTATACTCTGCAGATGTCCATTCGTAGGCGTTCTATGCGTGGGTGGGTGCTCGAAAGTCCACGGTAACAGCCAACGCATTCGTTGATTTCATTCGACACGCTTTCCGCAATATGCAGGTTAGTGGTGTCCTTTAAGAAATAGGTATTAATTATTTCGTTATTAATTATTTTAGAATTAATTAATATGTTTTAAATTATATTAGCCAAACCAGTGAAATGTTAAAAAAAAAATTTTTTTAATTATTAATTCTTAATTATTAATCATATTCTGGAGTGAAATTTTTTAGACAACCCATTTGAAATATATTTATTGACATATTTAATTGATATATAAAATACTATTCATCCATTAACCAGCTCGGTGAAGGTCGTTTATAGTGGGATCCTATACCATTTGGAATGTCCTGAAAACAAGTCAAACGGAATAAGGAAGGAGACCAGCTTAGTCTCTTGATTTTTTTTCAAATAACTTATTAATTCGCATTGAAATATATACTAGAGGAGCAAACCTCATACATTTGACTTAAAAAAGGCGTAGGCTGTTTCAAACGATTTGACAATGACAATCTCGGCTTACGTCAAGTCAAATATCAACTGACAGAGAACCTAAATGTGGCTGTGGCCATATTTTCTCTCGCCTCACATTGGAAGCGTCATTGCACATCTAGTTGTATATATCAATGTTAATTCGGCTTGATCACTTTTTTTATTAATTTAAATATAATAAATATTATAAATAATATATTTAATTTACCTAATTACTTTCACTGAAATATCAATAAATTAGCAGAAAAAATAATAATTAGAAGTATAATTAAGATTTTATGTTTTTACGTATGTGTGTCACATCACTAGGTATTCTTAGTTATTTTACACAACACTAGATGAAGTATTAAGGATGATATAGGTGAAGAGTAGGATGTGTGGTTTACGTAAGATTAGGGTAGGTACATTGTAATTGTTTTCTATATATTTTATTTATAATTAGGTGTTTGTATTCCTGCAACTTTGTATGAGTATAATTGCTATTATACGTAACCGTTACATCCCTAGGTAACCCAAAACGTTCCTCGATTAACGGCCTCTCATTTTTTCTTCTATTTTATAGCTTAACATATAACACTCCACCTGTTAAGCTAGAGTGCGGTCTATGATCGGATTCAACTGCTACCAAAGAAATTTCAGTCGACTCCACTGTGCCGGCTTGAGGAGTTGAACGTATACCTGGCTACTGATCCCAAAACGCAACTAGGTCATTTCACGAGCCTTTAAATGCGTAAAAAAAAAAAACGTATCAATTGCATTATCTATTATGAATACAAAATTAATATAAGTTAAAGCAATAAACTTAAAGATATATTGTACCCCAAAAGCCTCTTTAATAGGGCAGGAATCAGTGGAACGTATTAACTACATATTCTAATAGTAAGCTAAAACTATAATTTTGATGTGGGTTGTGGAAGGTACGAATCGTAGCCCGTATTCGGCCACTAGGAATTAACTTATCACTACGGTACTGGCATCTGCATATCTTAAACATTTATGGACCTGGGATGTATTCGAAATGGTACAATTATGTTTAAATATAATTGGATTTAAATTATTTTGCATTTTTTGTAAAATTTTTGCGTAATGTTAAGCTAGACTAAGATTTATAAGCGGAATCAAACCATTATCGGACGTCCAGACACCCGGAGAGGTACCATCCATTTATGGTCCAAGTTCCAAAAGTGCGTACGAGGCGTTTCGACAACACGTTCCTCGTGCGTACTGCGAAACTGTGGAACTCTCTCCCGGTGTCTGTGTTTCCCGAGAAGTACAATAGAGGCCTCTTCAAATTAAGGGTAAACAGGTACCTCATAGGCAAGCGTGCTCCATCTTAGACCGCATCACTGCTTAACATCAGGCAGGGTGCGGTCAAACGTTTGCTTATTAAGCATAAAAAAAAACAATTATTACACGCTGGAAGAAGGAAAACGGCCGCAGGCAGAAGTCCCCTTCTCTATGCCGGCTCGTAGAGACGAAAGTATACTATCCATTGATAGAGAACCGTTCTCTAGTCATACCCGGTTACTTCCAAGCTTCTTACTTGAGATTACTTCACTAATGTTACATTTGAAAGTAGTGGAGTGGCAAATAACCAATATCAGTTTGTCTATGGTTCTTTTTTATTTTTAATTAACCAATTAAAAACTATTTTATGCGGCTTACTATAGCGTTTATTTTAATTAAATAAAATTAAAATACTCATCCTCATTAAATTATAATATTCGGGGATAGTTTTGTTAACTTTCATATTACAATGGCTACGCTATGCCGGCTTAATGAGATGAGTGTACACCATTGAGTTGACAAGTCTCTAACCTCTAATCTGACATATAAAATCATATTTGTGGAAATAAAATAATAATTAAGCCATACGCCAGGTTCAAAATTAAGTCACAAGTTGAATACGTCCCTGCGAAGTTCTTCTCCACCCCCTGGACTGGCTCGGACACGGGGGGTGTAAGACACATATCTCAGGCAGGGATGCAAGAAATGCCCGCACAATCCCGCACCCCAATATGTAGATTTGTACGTCCCACTATCAATGGTCATTATTATTGTGGGATTAACAAATTTTGATATTTTTTAATTAATTAGTGAAGAACTAAATATATAAAATTTTAATACTAAATTATAAAATAATAATGAAATAAAATAATTACAAGCTTTAGTTTTATTATTTTATTTCTTATTTAATGTAAATTCAAGCTAAATTTCGAAAATAATGGAGTCTCTCGCAAAAGAGTCTTGAAGCCGTAAACTAGAGGCAGACTACACGACTAAGCGATAAATAAAATATGACAATGTTTAATTACGCTGAAAAACTCTTCAATAGTGGTGCGGGTAATGACTGACAACTGCTACCACAGGGAAATGTTTTACATTAGTCACCTACGCTATACCAGCTTGAGGAGATAAGAATGTACACGATCTAGGTTTGTTAGAGACACTCTCCTTAATCTAATCCCGAAATGCAAATAGGTCACTTTTCGGGTGCTACACTAGAAACTGTCGTCAGTCTGCCAATTACTGCTATAGCCTGCATATTTTGTAAAAGTCACTCAAATAAAATTAAAACAATCAAAACTATTAAATCCGCAAAAACCCTTAAGAGCGCGACGCGGGTCTCACATACCTTGAGCCAATCTGTGTCTGCGGGGAGAATGTTTTGTCTACTATGGGTTATTATCAAGTGAACCATGTGACTGTTGTCGCTAGAACGAGCCCAGCATATGGCATGAATATCCTTCATTGCGGCAGACATATTTCGATTAAACCAACCCTTTTACTCTGAGAGGTAACTACTAAACTTTATTATTATTCTTTATCTTCATAAGCTTTGAAATAATAACATATGACTGTAACACAGCTATTTTGAAATCTATGAACACGAGTCTGTCCTAATTCTCGTATTAATTAGTACTCGATTTAACATAATATTTATGGTTTGATTTATACTATTGATTTTTTTTAAATCCCTTTAAAACACATTTAAATGCACATCCTCTACATACTATAGATAGCTACCCTTTTTTAAATATCGTATTTATAATAACTAACAAAAAATATAAATAACAAATGTTGACCGGAATGGAATCCGGAACGTCAACGTAGCAGACTAGCGCGCTAACTACTGCGCTATAAAGAACGCAAATAACTGTTAAAGTTTTTGGTACTAAAAACAGTCACAAGCTCTTCGACTAGTTATCTCAAGATTACGACAGTCTTAGGGTTGTCCCAATTCTAATATAATATGCAAGTGTGGAGTTGTCGTATGTGAGTTGGAATTATTAATAATCTGAATATTGGATGTTATTATTTAAATAACTTCGAAGGGATGTAGATGGACGGTTAAAATTAGATGGGTCTTGTGGACCCCTATAGCTATTATTTCTATAAATGTAAGTATACTGCGAGTAATTTTATCGATACAAAATTTTTATTTTTTAGCTCGTGGTGTGACTGCACTCCGCCTAATGTTAATCCATGAACAGAGGCGACTGCTATCAGAGAAGGGGATCCGGAGACAGCAGTCGCGTCCGCTATCCCGACTTTATGAAATGCCACTTGCCCTTGAAGAATCCCAGGTTGTAGGGTAAATAAAAGTTATCTAAGGTTCGTTTGCACCAGAAGGCCAGTTAAAGTTAATTTAACTGTTACTTTTACGGCAACGACGTAACCGTCAAACGTTTACATTTACTCCACACGCGTTGTAATATCGTGTAAATTCATAAAAGAGTGGCTGATCCCAAAAAATTACAGAAAAACATATTTGGCTTCTTTTCATACATTTCAAGTTAGTTACATTGGTTTGACGATTACTTTAACCAGCCAAGAGTCGCTGGTTACGGTTAGCGTTAGAGTAAGCGTCAAAAATTACAGGCGCAACGACGCGATGGTGCGAGTAATGTAAACGTAACGGTTAAAGTAATAACTTTTAACTTTTACGGGCTTTCTGGTGCAACGAACCAAAGTATGTAATTGTTTATGTAAATAATAAATAATGTTGTTACTAATCGTTGGAGTCCAATAAAACCTTACAAAGATTTATAAATTGTTTTTGTAATTTCAAATAACTTGAAGATAAGCAATAAAATACTCGAATTAAACATAAAACATATATTATTGAAATAAAAAAGGCAGTAAGATGACGTCATTAAAAATGTGTTGTGTTTTATATTTTTGTAGTAAGTGACACCCCTTTATCTTTCTTGGGGTTCTCATATCGCTAACGGGTTGGACAATGAAATATTCTCTCATTAGACCGTCCCCTGATTAATTGGCCTCCTTAGCTTCTTCTTGTCTCCTCACTGAGATACCATTGTTTGGTACCAATGTACACACATAATATAGTACAGGATAAATTTTAACACGATATTAACAAAATTCACTCAATTGAGAATGAGAGAAGAGTGGTAGGCAGACTGATGATGGTTATTAGTCAAGTCTGTCGTCCTGGGGTAGTACCACCACTTTCGAATGTAACACTGAAGTGACCTCGTTGCGTTTCGGGGATAGTTTGAAAGTAGCCAGGTATAAGAGAGGAGTGTGCACTGTCAATCTAGATGGTACATTTTCGTCTCCTCAAGCCGGCATAGTGGAGGCGACTGCAGCCCGTAGAGATTTCTCTGTGGTAGCAGTTGTTTCCATTCATGGACCGCACTCTAGCTTTACATCAGGCGGAGTGTTGTCACATGTCGATCTACAATTAAAAAAAAAAAACATTCATTCAACACACCCGTTCATATTACACACAGAGAGGACACTCATACACATCTATTTTGTAATCAAATTAAATATTGTTTCCTCTTTTCGGAAGTGCACTGGCATCCGTAATACAGGCCAATCCTAGTACGGGTGCCAGGAATCCTAACTTATTCTTATGTATATTTTTAAAAATCGATAAACGTTATTTTATTTATTTATATATTTTTTATAGTAATTTAATTATTTATAAAACCATTCAAGTTGTAGAAACCTTTTTCACTCAACCACTTCAGGATAGATTATAACCATAAATATGACAAAAGAAGATCGTGAATAATAAACCAAAAACAAAAACAAACTCGACGTACTAGCTATAGATATATCAAAAAACCTAGATTATCAAATAACAAAGGTAAACATTTTGATGTTACACACGTACTCAATAATCAGGAGATATTGTAAATCTCAATAAACATACAACACACACGCACAACTGATCCGGGAATAAATCTCCTAATACCACTATATTATGTTTATTTCACATGTTTCATTTTTTTATATTTTTTAATCTATTTGATAATAAAGCGGCCGTAGCGTTAGTGGTGCGATAGCTCGTCTCCTCAAGCCGGCATAGCGGAGGTGATATATTATAGTGATAATATTACTTTTAGTATGTCTAACCGGAATTATGAGAAAAAAAAGAAATTAATAACCTAAATGAATTCATAATTCCAGTCAGATTCTTATATAACCACATTTATTATTTTTATGTGTAACATCTCCGAGAATTGCAAATACTTCCACGACTAGTTCAAATCACACTTAAAAGTGGCAATACTATTCCAGACAGCAGACTAGGCTAATAACAATCATCAGTTTACCTACCACTGGTAGTAATTTAATATATGAGTGTTTATGTTATGTGATCGGACTACAGTAGCTAGAATCATCCACCCGTCTGCGGTTAAAGATTAAACATTACCTCAAATAGGTTTATAATATAGCAAATATTATACTTATAGGTGTATCTTTATTTACTTGAAATTGTTCAATTTTAACCGATATAAATTATATACGTATATGATACTGTGCTAGTTACAGTAGATGGGTTGACAGGTATGAGATAGCGTTTTTTTTTCAAAGGAATCATAATCTTAAGCCAGTCGAAATAGAGGCTATTATATATTTACAATATAATTATTAAAACATGCCGAAATCAGATCAAAAGTTTATTTAATGGATCTACGGACGGACTACTTGATATATGAGAGAAAATCGTAGAAACAAAATACGAGTAAAACCGATTAAAGATCTTAATCAATACACATGCTCACATATTAAACAAATTAATTCTAACTCAACCCTTACAAATATTAGAAACATAAATTTGCATAGGTATACCATTAACAAATATTCGAATGCCATAAGTTCGTAGAATATCCAAACAGAACTAACTTCACGAAACCCCACGATTTGAAACCACGCACACCGGTCGGAGGTCATAAGTTGTGAGACTTTTAATCCCATTCGTTCTAAAAATGTGACCCAATAGTCAATTTATTCAGCGGAGTGATTAACGCACTCATTTCTAAGTGGGGTTTACTGGTCATAGAGGCGTTTCGTTACTGTATTGTACAACTGCACAAAGACCATATCCAAGCTTTTACTCGTATATATCGCGGCGCATGCGCTTATTACTGTGATTCATATGTAATTTATTAAAGACGTGTACCTATATAGTGACAAATTGTTAATGAGCATTGATGATAACAGCACGGATGTTTCGCGTAGCGCTAGTGGATGCTTTCATAAAGTTTATATTGTGTTCACTATATAATAAGTAATTATTAAGTATTTAAATGAATGATAAACTATAAATCGGGACATACAGGCACTAGTAAAATTAGGGTCACAAATTGTAGTCAAATGAGTAAAACAAGTTGTGGAAATGGCTCGTAGATATTATCATATATTTCCATATCACACGCGCGGACACGGGTTCCTGAACGCATTAAGTAGCCTCGTTTGGAAGCCAAATTTTGAAGATCTAAATGTTAGTTTATATGTTCGGTTTTGGAGAATTTAATTTATATTTTAATTAGTTAAATAATCAATATAGATACGTCGATCGTAGCAGAGGAACATCTTTCTGTAGTAGCAGTTACTCTCGCTCATGGACCGGCCGTACTCTAGCTTGACAACATGCCAGGCTGATATAAAAGAAAAAACTATATATTATAATAATGCACAAATAAATGTTGCACAACGGCGAGCTTAATGCTATTAGGCATTTTCTCCCAGCTAACCATTGGGAGGTGAAAGCGGAGATAGGGGCAATAAAATAAGAATAATAGAAATACTATAGGTACATATATAAAAACAAATATGTATCTACATATAATATATACATAAATACATACAATACACATATAATATATAAATCATGTCATAAGTTGTTTGCGGAGAAGGTGCTTTAAGAGTTTATGTTTGAAGACGCCTACTGTTGGCGATTGCCTGATGGAGAGAGGCAACTTATTCCACTGACGAGATGAAGACACAGTAAAGGAAGAAGAATACTTGGAAGAAGAGTCAGAAGGAATTCTGAGTTGTTTATTGTTTGAAGAGCGTAAGGAGCGTGAGTGACATATAGTACTCGTATATAACTCAATCAATACCACAATGTAACATGAGTTTATATAAAAAAATTACTACAAAGAAATAACAGCCTAAAGGCGTGAAACATAACGCATATAACACGTGAACGCATAATCGAAATTCAATACTTCAAATGGATTCGCAGATAAATCTGAAGATATCACGCTCTGCCCGCGGCAAGGAAACGATATTCATATCCGTGTTAATAATCTTGAGACACGTCGGGGGAATATTCCTACATATGATTCTATCGGCGATTTGCTTAATTGAATTTTGAATGTTGTTAGATTCAATTAAACTTGATGCGAGTATGAATTTATCTGATCTTAGTATGTTATTTTTTTAAATTTTCAATTATTGCTAGCGTTTTAATCGTGCATGTACACTGTGTACAGGTTGTAAAAAAACCGATAGCAATCTTGTTACCCACACTATACTATCAATCCCAACACGTTATTGCAAGTTATTTTTTTAATTTTTACCTATATTTAAGATTTTGATCAAGCAGCAATGGACGCATAATATCGCTAACATAATCGCGCTTGGCACTCTTGTGTTTCCGCTGCGATACTAGTCCTTTTACTGACGTCACATTTACATTGCTTTTTTTGAAATATCTACGAAATTTAATGTTTTCTTTTAACGAACAATGGTAGTATAATATTATGTAGTTGATATTAGATATTATTAAAGGAGAATGCCCATTCGCTTAAGAAATAAGGGCCCACAATTTTTTTCTCGAGTTTGTCGATGATTTTTAGTAATTTTGTAAAAAAATAAGTCTACGTTCCCTATTACCAATCAGTTTTAATTTTTTCACCCAGATTATTGAGTAATTAGATGTTTTCTGATACATTATTTGAAGTTATTATTATACGAGTATTTAATGCTTTAATAATAGATGATATCTGTTTTTATGTAATTAAATATTGTCTATAAATTGATAAATGATGTGTTGATATAATTAAAATGAATTAATGAAAAAATAAGATATTATTTTGGAATATTGTTTTGTTACCAAACTATTAGGTATCAAGTGGGCCCAAAAATTTGCATTTTCCTTTAGATAATACTTACCAATATAGAATATCCTTAAATAAGGAAAGTAAATTTTGTAAAATGCATATAAACTTAAAAGAGACACCAATACGCTAGAGAAAGTGTAAAGCCCTAAATCAGAACAATCAGACAGAAATAGTTTGCAGACAGCAAAGTTTGTCGGTTGTCTAATCTGTCTCAATACATATCTCTGCTTCATGCAAAATCCAACGTATCCGATCAGACGGCTCGTCTCGATATAAATTAAATTGTAAATGTGTTCCCCTGACAATTGCGGTGTTCGATCGACCGATTTTAAGGGTTGTTGACTCATAAAAAGTATCAATTATTTTAGGGTTACCATCTGTTTTGACGTCATCTCTACATATTGATTTTCAGTTCATTGTTTCCTTACTGGAATGACTATCAGTTGCGAAGATCACGAGCGAAAACAATTCCTACTACAAAGAAATGTCTTCAGGCAAAAGTCGGCTTGAGGAGACGAACGTTCTCCATCCCGAAACGCGACGGTGCTACTCGAAAATGGCGGTACTACTCCAGGATGGCAGACTGGGCTAATAAGCATCTTCAGTCTGCCTACCACTATTTTAATTAGTGTCTATATTTGGCAGTAAGCGAGACATTAATAACATAGTTACGTTGGTACCGGTCATAATTTTAAAGAAATTCGAATACGGGTCTCATGGGTCGTGAGTCCACGACTTCTCCTACAAGAGAAATATATTAATACTAATATTAAAATCAGACCGATTATTACGTAAGTATTACAAAACCCGTTCACACTCGGCCCAAACACGAATCGCTCCACATTAAATTCACGTACTCATTTAAATAATCCCGTATCCCCATAAAAGCTAAGGCACGACCATGTACAATGTTTATAACATTTAAGCGCATTCACACCGAGATGCGGGATGCCGATTTACAGGGGTAACACACTTTAAACACAATATTTTGACCTCTTTTTTACACCCTAGATCATATAGATACTAGAGGTGCAAACTTCATACACCTGACATAAAAAAACCGTAGGCTGTTTCAAACAATTTGACAATGTTAACGTCAAGTCAAATACTAACTGACGGAGAACCTAAACGTGGCTGTGGCCATGTTTTCTCTCGCGTCACATTGAGAGCGTTATTGCACACCTAGTTGTATATATTAATGTCCCAGATGGTTATTAGCTCATTCTTCCATCCTGAGCTAGTGCCACCACTTTCAATGTACCTAGTACTCTTAAACTAGTCTTGTTTCTAGATCAATTGGAAACATCTTTTTTCTTGATTAAATTTAGATGACGGGCTATATCACATTTTACGCTACTTTTTTGCGTTATAGCCCGTTTATTGAGAAAGCTATGCATCTATAGAAGTACACATACGTTAAAATTATTATGTGTTAAAATCAAAAGGTCAAACTTTCATAGTCTAACGTGTATTTAAGCCACAGGACACCGATTTCCGCGTGAGCCTGGCCGAGGTAACGATGTGTTAATTCAAATAAATGAGCCAGTAACGTCGCCTCCCCGTCACGTCGCCGTGTCGTGGACAATGAGCTTCGATTTTGCAACACGTATGTGGAACTTGATTATCTAAATATGGATAAGAATTACAACAATGTTTCTTTTTTGTTTTTTTACATATTTTTATTGTATAGTAAGCACCTAGCTTGAGAATCGTTGTTGGTGTGGTCAGCCTGCTGTACTGGGGTACTTAGTACCTTTCGCGATTCAAGATCAGCTTGGAAGTAGTCGGGTATAACGAATGTGCTCTGTTTCCAATCTACCTGATATTAAGTTACTGTGCGATAACTGACCACAGATAAATGTATACAGGCAGAAGTCGTTTCCGCTGTGCTTGATTGATTGATAGTACATTCCAGGCTACTCCTGCAAATAGTGTTTACACATTTTTTAGCACGACAGTTTACTCCACTCCGCCTGACAGCCCCAGAACAACATACTGGGCTAACAATCACGTAGTAAGTCAAGCATCAGAAATTCAACTAAAATTGAATAAACGATTGTATTAAAATGAAATCACTCATGAACAGTTATAATGAAAGCCTTATTCATACAATTCTTACTGTCCTGCAAAACGGTGTTATATTTATGACCACTAATGCGTTTAATCTAACGACACGCATCGCAGACACGCGCCCACGCACATGCAAACACTAAAGCAAACAAACGCCACAACCGGAATGCGGTATATCAAATAATATCATGATCTATTGTTTATTCTGTGTACAAAAGTATTAACATTAAATTCCTATAATTATTTTACAATGTTATTTTATTTTTGATTGGACGCAGGCGCTAGGAGTCTTGGACGGTGCAAATTAAGAAGATATTTTTATTTCCAGGACTTTTTTGTGCTAGACAGTAAGCTCTACGTAACAAATGTAAAGGAGAAAGCCCTTTTTCATAAGGTAAATGAGCCCACTATATTTTTCTAGAATTTGTCATTGATTTTTAGTTCATTTTGTATAAAAATAAATCCAGATTCGTTGCCACAAAATCCACATACCAATCAATTTTAAAAAGTTTACCCAGCCTATTAGGTAATTAAACATTGTAATAGTATCGTATCGTAATATTATAGTATCGTATAATTAATATATTTAAATATTTATGTAAAAATTTGATATTATTTTAGAGTATTGTAACGAAAACAAACTATGTGTAAGAAATAAAGTGGGCCCAAAAATGGACATTGTCCTTTATATTAATGTACAATTTAGAACAGCTATTGTGGCGGAGTGGTAACGGATTACGCGATATTTTATGGGCTCGGTTCTCGGCCAGAGTTGATATTATTTTATATACGGCATTATATAATTTTCCTAGCATAATGTATTCTAGTCTGAGGTCGATAGATAGATAGGTGTATAATAAATCTGTATAATAACAAATTTGGACGAGGAGCTCATTGAAACAACGGTAGACCTTTAAAAAAGAATTATAATTAGACGTAGTTAGAGCACACAGTCTAAATTCTGGATTACACTCGAGTGTCGAGACGCGGGCTCCACGAATTTTCGACAAACATATTGTAGGAATTCAACTAAAATAACATTGATACTCTTTCCTACTATTTAATTTAAAATTATGTTTTGTTTACAATGATGTTATAAATTATACGGTATATAAATTTAATAGAATGCAATGTTTCACTAAAATCCACAAAAAAAAATCTAAAATCCCTAAAATCAGCGCGCGAGTTGTTTGCCGTTAGGGCTTCAGGTGGATAGGGCTTCACGCGCTCCCACCATCCTCATCCCTCGCCTCGCACTCCCGTATTTTACTGTTGAACTTGACAGACGATTATGTAATTCTAAGGGATTAATAATAATTCTCAAAAATATCACATATTGAAAAAAATGTTACTTTAGTCACTTACGTTTCAAAACTTCTATTTTGCAATTGTTACTTATAAAATTGTAAAAAGTTATGAAACACGATCAGATTGTAAAGTTTTGTAGAGTATCTTTAGTTAGTCTGTAACAAACGTAGGACTCTGTTGGAGCTTCGTCACTCAATCCTTTTTTTACGTCTCTCCGTTACCGGGAAATGACTTTCTGACTCTTAATATCTCTCGCAATCTCATTAAAAATTCATAACTCAAAACTGCGAAAAAATGAAAAATTGCTCTTAGGTTTACCGACCGGCAGTCAACAGCTCAGATTTCTTGTTTGGATTTATTTCTTGTTATTTTTATTTGTTGTCTATACTTGTAGATATAAATGTATGCTATTTTTACAATATTTAATTTTTGTAGCTGCGATGCGGGATAGCAAGCGGCGAAACCCGTTCTAAACGCTCGACCAATGAGCGTCAACTCCGGCGCAAACTTGCAGAAACTGAAATGACGTTACCGTAACTAGTCAACATGCTACGAGACCAAAGACCAAAAACGCGCGTTTTATTTTTTTTGTAAAAATTTGTTTGTTGTATAAGTTTTGATATAAAAATGTTAGTAGTAGTTTTTGTGCTGTTTTTGGTAGTCGCATTGTTTTGTGAATTTCCGGGATTTCTTCCGGCGAAACCGAGTTCTCTTTTCCTTCTCTAGTAAGCCGGAGGTTGTAAGTTTTATATATACCTACATATTTTAAATATACATTTCTAAAGAGGTATACAGAACTATACATATCATAAGAAAAAAGAAAAAAAAACAACTTTATTTTTTGTAACACCAGAATGTATATTATACTATAGGCACTATTAAAGAGTGGTAGGCAAACTGATGATCCAGTCTGCCGTCCTGGGGCAGTACCACCACTTTCGAATGTAACACCCGTGAAGTGACCTTGTCGCGTTTCGGGAATAGTTTGAAAGTAGCCAGGTATAACGAGAGGAGTGTGCACTGTCAATCTAGATGGTACATGCTCGTCTCCCCAAGCCGGCATAGTGGAGGTGACTGCTGCCTGTAGAGATTTCTGTGTAGTAACAGTTATTTCCATTCATAAATGAGAAATTTAATTTGTAGAATAATTGTATTATTTATAAGTATGTAATAAATACAATTTAATCACGGCTTCTCGGGAATAAATTAACTAATCATAATGCACATCTGAACCACCGTTCAACATTCATTACTTGATATGTGTATCGCCTATAAGGGCTTTAATAATTGTGTGCGTAAATATAGTGGAACCATACGACTTTGCAAATTTTTTTTATTGTAGCTCGGCATGTGACAACACCTTGCCTGATGTATTCTAGCTTGAGTGCGGCCAATGAATGGAAACAACTGCTACTACAGAGAAACCTGTAAACAACTTTATTTTTTGTAACACCATATTAAGAATTACCCATGTAAATAAAAACAGAATGTTCGTACAGTAGTTTCTAAGATTAGCGCGTACAGATGTCGACTTTATTTTATATCCTATATATATTTTATTATTGTAGCTCGGCATATGACAACACTCCGCAGAGAAATTGCTACAGACAGCAGTCGCCTCTACTATGCCGGCTTGAGGAGACGAGCATGTACCATCTTAGATTGACAGTGCACACTCCTCTCGTTTTATTATTATTATTTTTATATTTTATTAAGAAAACTCTAATTAGATGAAAATAAAAATAAATTCCTTGTGTGCGGCACTTAATGACAGATGTCAAGTGTTGTATTGGCAATTTACGATTGGAATATTTTGGAATTGAGCGGCCGTGGGCTCACGAAAGATGAGACCCGTGTTCGAACCTCGGTATATTCTGACCGGTACCAAGTTATTTATGTTATATGTACTTTGGTCTCTCAGTGCCTATAGGCACTATTACAGAGTGGTAGGCAGACTGATGATGGTTATTATCAGGCATAGTGGAGGCTACTACTGCCTGTAGAGATTCCGCTGTAGTAGCAGTTGTTTTTGCTCATGGACCGCACTCTAGCTTTACATCAGGCGGATAGTTGTCATATGCCGAGCTACAATTTAAAAAATCATTTGTTTGAGTCGGACTTTAAAGAGCAGCTACTGTGACTAGCTAATGTGAAATTGTTAAAAAAGCAGTCGTTTCCATTAATGAACCGTAGTTTAGCTAATTAACGTAAAGCGGTGTGCTGTCACATGCTGAACTACTCGTATTGCTATTATAAAAAAAAAAATCAGTTAGTCCTAATAATACTTCGTTTATTATAGCTAAAGGGAGCTAGGTCTCATGCACACATGATCAGAAGGTTCCTAATTTGGTACGCTCGATGGTAGATTAGGGCGTGAGCACACGACCGCCTCGGTTATTAAGAGACAGTTAGAAATGGTGCCGGCCGGTAGCTTCAACTTGAATATTATATGGTACAGTCATTTACAATTTAACACAAAGAAAATAATTTTATATATTTGACAGAACGGGACGAGCGGTCCAAGGCTTCTATCCTCCATTTGTGGGCGATAACTAAGCAAATATGCTGAAACACGACAGTTCCTCCGCACAGACAAGTCACAACGTGTTCGCCGCGTCGTGTGTTTTCAGAGACGCTGTCAAAGCGTAAGGACGCTTTTGTTTCATATTCAGTTAGTGCTTGTACTCATGACCGCGTATTCATTTTGTTCCAAGTTAGTTTCCGTAATCGTTCAAATTAGAGTCCTTATTCATGACCGTTCCGACATATTTATTTATTTGTTTTTATTAAAAAAAAATCTATACTTCGCTCCAAGGCCAATAAACTAGTAAACTTCTGGCTACATGTGTATAGAACTAGCTTCTTTCCTGGGCCCATAAGCTAGTGAGGAAGTTAGTAAACTACTGTCTCAAGCTAAGAAATTTCAATATGATGGGGTCTTATTTTTAGGCGTAAAACTGGGATGACGTCACGTATTACTTGGTTAATACCACAATAATTAATAAGTATTCCCTTTACTTTAAGCTTGTGATTGTATCACAACCACCAAGAGTAAAGTTTTTTTTAATTGTAGCTCGGCATGTGACAACACTCCGCCTGATGTAAAGCTAGAGTGCGGTCCATGAATGGAAACAACTGCTACTACAGAGAAACCTGTGCGGGCGGAAGTCGCCTCCACTATGCCGGCTTGAGGAGATGAGCATGTACCATATAGATTGAAAGTGCACACTGCACACTCCTCTCGTAGCCAGGCATAGGCTACTTTCAAACTATTCCCGAAACGGTTTTAAAGGTTAACAAACTATTCACTTCACAGGTGTTACATTCGAAAGTGGTGGTACTACCCCACTAAGCTGAAGAGTCCGACATAACCATGGTACGTTCCCCAAGGGTCAGAGTATCCGTAACAGGGATTTCCCCACGTAAAAAAGGTCCACTCTAATATGACAGCTTGTATTTATAAGAAGAGAAATCTATATAAAATATACTACATTTTATTACTAAGAATTTATCACTTCTATTAGTAAAACAAAATTCAATTTTAATCTTTAATCTATGGAAACTTCATTTCCATGGTACAACGTATAGGCGGTATTCCATTCACATCAAAGAATCGACGCATACGCAATGGAGTGGAACAGATTGTCTTATTAATACCAAAGTACAGTTAGCAAACCTCGCCCACTCATCCACTAGCCTTCTACAGTGGCTACATTAATTATCTCTTGTGGAAAATTAAGTTCGCGACTGTACCCACCCATATGGTAACTAGGAACGGGGTTTTATGTCTATAATTCTGATTACAGTTTGTTGTGAATATAATGTAGTTACTGGATAGGTATATAGATGTATATATTTACGTATATTTAGGGATAGGCAGAGACAATGAATGGATTCCTACTTTTAGTGTTAATATTTGGCAATGATGTCAAAACACTTTAAAGGTAAGATTAAGGTTAAGGGTTGCACTCTGCCTGATGTTAAGTTAGGGGAGACAACTGCTACCACAAAGTAAAAAGGCTCCCTCCGCCATGCCGGCTTGGAGAGACAAATGAGCCTCCATCTATTGATAGGGCACACTCCTCTCGTTACACCCAGCTTCACGGGTGTCACACTTAAAAGTGGTGACACTAGGTCAGTGAGAAAAACTAAAAACCATCATCAAAATCCTGCTTACCATTAAAATTTTCAACCTACAAATTGGTAAAGGATCATACTTATGGACTCGTGTTCAAATCTTATTTAATTCTGACCGGGACCTACTCAAACTATTTTACATGAATTCTATATATAGGAACAAAAAAACAGAAAATTTTCTATTTTTTAGAGCGGCCGTGGTCTAGCGGTAAGACGTGTGAACTCACGATCGATAAGACCCGTGTTCGAACCTCGCTACTTCTGACTGGTACCAATATAACTTTGTTATATGTACTTTGGTCGCTCAGTGCCTATAGATACTATTACCCACTATACCCACTGATGATGGTTATTTGTCCAGTCTGTCGTCCTGGGGTAGTACCACCACTTTCGAATGTAACACCCGTGAAGTGACCTTGTCGCGTTTTGGGAATAGTTTGAAAGTAGCCAGGTATAACGAAAGGAGTGTGCACTGTCAATCTGTATAGTACATGCTCGTCTCCTTAAACCGGCATAGTGCTGCTGCCTTCACAGATTTTTCTGTAGTAGCAGTTGTTTCCATTCATGGACCGCACTCTAGCTTTACATCAAGCGGAGTGTTGCGAGCTACAATCAAACAAAAACAATCTAGTAACTTAATCAATACCTAGTGAATAACTTGTAAACCCTACTCCAATGCCTAGGCCATAGTTTTCATTAATTTAACCATCCATTAACCATCTCCAGTCTCCACACTTCATACATATTCATACAAAAAGTACCTGTTCTTGAAACTTGAAATTATGATGCAAAAGGTTATTGTAATTTTAATTGTAGCTCGGCGTACACTTCGCCCGATGTAAAACTAGAATATGGCCCATGAACGGAAATAACTGCTACTACAGATATTTGCCTTCGCTATGCCGGCTTCCACCATCCTACTGGCTACTTCCAAACTGATCCCTAAACGCTACGAGGTCACTTCGCGGGCGTTACATTCGAAAGTGGTGGTTTTGTGTCTGGTAAAATGAAATTACTGGATAGTTGCACCGTGCTACAAAATACGGTAATTCCAGATATAAACTCATGTAATAATATTATGATGTTGGTAGCATTGATTAAAAGGTGGCAATAACTCAACGAACGACTGGTCTGTGAATGGATTATGAATGTCGTACACGGAACCTCAAGGGATGCCTCACTACCTCTATCCATCATTGTTGTGAACGTAAGAATTATATGGATAAGTATTATTTTTTAATTTCCTCGTTTTATTACCTAAAATAAGTATAACGAGAGGAGTGTGCACTTATATGTACTTTGGTCGCTCAGTGCCTATAGGCACTATTAAAGAGTGGTAGGCAGACTGATGATGGTTATATGTCCAGTCTGTCGTCCTGGGGCAGTACCACCACTTTCGAATGTAACACCCGTGAAGTGACCTTGTCGCGTTTCGGGGATAGTTTGAAAGTAGCCAGGTATAAGAGAGGAGTGTGCACTGTCAATCTAGATGGTACATGCTCGTCTCCTCAAGCCGGCATAGTGGAGGCGACTGCAGCCCGTAGAGATTTCTCTGTGGTAGCAGTTGTTTCCATTCATGGACCGCACTCTAGCTTTACATCAGGCGGAGTGTTGTCACATGTCGAGCTACAATAAAAAAAAAAAAAAAAAAAAAAAAAAAAACTGCCAATCTAAGATGGTACATGCTCGTCTCTTCAAAACGGCATAGTGGAGGCGACTGCTGCCAGCACAGGTTTCTCTGTAGTAGCAGTTGTTTCCATTCATGGACCGCACTTTAGCTTTAACATCAGGCGGAGTGTTGTCACATGCCGAGATACAATAAAAAATACCTAAAATATAATCTTATGCGGTATAATGAGGTATAACGTAAGGAGCGTGCACATTCACCTTCTCAAGCCGGCATAGCGGAGGCGACTGATGCATGTAGAGATTTGTCTGTAGTGGCAGTTATTTCTGTTCATGGACCGCACTATAGTTGTACATCAGGCGGAGTGTTGTCAAAAAATACTGTAACGTATCGTAAACAACTTGGAAGCTCTCGGAGTGTAGTGAGGGAAGTGGTGTGCATATGGGAGAATCCAGTCAATTTGTGCACTCCTCACTGATACGACATTTAAAGTCGTATCTTTAACAATATCAATCCTTTTGTATTTAATTCTAATATTATAATGGCCAGTCGGTACTACAGAATTCGTGCAACTGACGCTTCGCTCTGATGCCAGCGCCATCTAGCTTTACACTGTTTTACCGACTGGTCTTTACTATATTATAATAACTACTTTATCGACAGCGTGAATTATAAAGAAATATATTTTTTTAATTTGTATCCAAAAAGATTAATATAAATGTTTATAGTTAACTATAAAACATTACTACTACTACTACTTAACTCACGCCTTGTTCCCACTGGGGTAGGCAGAAACTATGGAGCGCCAGCGACTCCTCTCTCTACATACCACTTTCGCTTCAACCACATCCATTACTCCCCTCATGCATGCCCGTCGGTTGAGGGTGCTCCTCGTCTGACCCTTTCTCAGCAGTTGACCGATCTGACTGAGAAAGGTCTTCCTAGGGCGCCCCCTTCCGACACTGCCATCCACTTTCGCACAACATTAAAATAGCTAAAAATTATTATCTTATATTTGTCTATAGTATAATTATCCATATAATTATATCTAAGGTAGAAAATACACTTGTCGTTTTCCCGCGATTCGCACGCAAGCCTAGTCATTTCATAATGCATCGCTGAAAACCCGCTTCCTTCATGTGAGGACATGCCTTTTTAATGAATCACTCAGAAATTGCATACAATTAGTTTAAAATAACGTATAAGCTTTTGTCACGCAATTACATTCGAGAATTTACTTTATTAATAATTTATTTATTATACCGCATTCACTTTATTCAAAATCTTTATTAGAATTGATTTTATTTCTTCTTTATTACTTATTTTCTTTTATTAAATACTAAGCTTCTGCCATGCACATTGAAATACGTAATGCAGTTTTGGTACCTACATCTTCCGTGGCAACAGGCACTATTAAAAGAGTGGTAGGCAGACTGATGCTGGTTATTTGTCCAGTCTGCCGTCCTGGGGTAGCACCTATACTTTCGAATGTAACACCCTAGAAGTGACCTTGTCGCGTTTAAGTTTGAAAGTAGCCAGGTATAACGAGAGGTGTGTGCACTGTCAATCTAGCGTAGTGGAGGACTCAAGCCGGCGTAGTGGAGACGCCCGCACAGGTTTCTCTGTAGTAGCAGTTGTTTACACTCATGGACCGCACTCTAGCTTTACATCAGGCGGAGTGTTCTCACATGCTGAGCTACAATAATAATAAAAAATTGTTGACATATTGAACACGTTTTCTCATGTATATTTACTCGTATTTTGTATTTGCAATGTGATTGCAATGATGATTGGTATATGCACAGAAATAAGAAGAAAGGGCTTTATTTATCAATGTTTATACGAGCACATCTTCACGACCATTCATTAATTCTTATGTTACGTCGATATACGTGTATAAGTATTGATTCGCAGTCTATCTATCTTATTAGAATATAATCCATAAGAGTTTTTAGAGAAGAAGACCCAAAATCGTAAATTATACAATATATAATTATTAATATTAAATAAATAATTGATTGAGATGATTCATAGAATAAATAATATTGATTAAATTCTTTCTTTAGTAATAATAACAATAATAATAATTTATTTGCTTGGAAAAAAAAAGTTATTAACTAATACGATTTGTAATAATGGACTGTAACTATGTAATACGGACAAATGTGTGTACGCCTGCAAAGGCAGATATTAGCTGGACATATTTATTAAACTACTATCAGAAATTACCTAATATTAAGCACGCAATAAAGATTTCATTTCATTTCATTTCAAAGGGTTACAGTTGTTGTTGATAGTCATATACATATGTCCTCCTTAATCAGCTATATATTAGTAGCATACAAATGTCTAGTTGGGTTAGTTTTAATTTTTTTTTTTTTTTTTATAATTTAGAATACCCACACTTAACAGATTTCCAAAGTTGTATTATCATCTTCTTATATATTTTGTCCTTCTCTTAGTGTTAAAATATCCTAACTACACTTTCAATAACATGATTTTTGTCTATCAAAATCAAACTCTAATTTAATATGACCACACTGTAAAGGTCAAAGGCGTGGTCCACGATGTAAAAGATTATAGAATTAATAATGAAATTTTATAATAGAATTGTATTCATAAATTGAATCAGCAGGTATCGTGAATGCATAGTGGTGTTTTCGGTAGTATTGTAAGGTCATCATTTGGCATACTTTCCAATAATGTTCTAATAAATTACATTATTATAATTGTAGTAATAAAAATCACACTTAGACCGAGAAGAGAATCAAACTCGCATCGCAAGGAGAGTGAACGCTTCTTTCTCTTTCTTCTTTATCTTTTAGAACTGATAGAAAATACATCAAGGCATTAAGTTCGCCTTTTGCAATTTTTATATTGTGCAATAAAGTATTTTATTATTATTATCTTTCCATCAGCAGTCCTTCCAACTTTTTTATAGTAGTTCGGAGTGTGACGACATTCCGCCTGATGTTAAGTTGTAATCCAGGAGTGAATATCGAATGTTTGCAAGAAGCAGTCGCCTTCACTATGCCGACTTGAGGAGACGAATGAGCACCATCCGTTTATCCTTCTGTTAACCGGCTACTTTCAAGTTTTTTTTTTTTATATATTGACGCGACATGTGACGTCGACTGGCCTGGTGGTAAGCACAGTGGAGGTCCATGAGCGCCGACGACTGGAGGACTGCGGTACACGGTTGATCCCGAAACGTGTCTAGGTCAATACATGGTTATTACACTTGAGCCCAGCCAAGGTTAAATGTAAATTAGTTTTTTTTTCTTTATTTTATTTTGGGGCTTACACACAAAAACACACTGAATATGAAAACATAAAAAAATAGTAAGAAAAATCAGCTTACTCATATTAAATGAGTAAGGAAAGTCTGTCTACCCCGTTCTAAGGTATAGGTTTGAAATAGACATTCGTACCAATATGTATGATTAACACACACGCCACCCTCAAGACAGAGGGTGAAAGCGCAGACATAGGTAGGCAACTCGTGCTTGTTAATTTGAAATGCAAGGGTGTGTCTTCATACGTGTTAAGGGAACTTCGATGCATCACGATATATTTAGAATCGATTGTGGTTTTCAAATTTTGGTTGTATACAAGTTTATAAAATAATGTTATTGCAATTCCATGAACTATACTCCTATATTTTTGACATGGGTCTACAAACTACATAACATTATGGTACCGAGTGTTTGGCGCGCTTTTGCCCGGGAAGGTTGAGGTGTTTTTTTATCCCTTTCCTTAATTAGTTTAGTGGTTATTATTGTGTAAAATTGGTGTTATTTTGCGTAATTTTATGCTGCGCATGTGAGTAATTGTGGAAACATTAAAATTCACTCTATATGAGGCAACAGAAGCGGTTTTTTTTTTGTGGTTATCCCACGCCGTGAAAACGCTCACATTGTGACGTGACCGGGTGAATTGCCGCCAAATACTCCAAGAAAGCGTCAAATTGTAAAACACCATTGCAATTTGATGTAAAAACTTCAAGAATTTACTACAAATGAGATATATTATATTACTGAAGACATGGCTGTATGGGCTCTGTTCCCTTTGCCTTCCCAGAATGGGAGAATTAAATAAAATAAAAAATTATGGTACCATTATTTGTTTTAAAAAACAAGCAATGTGATTGCAATAATGTATATACGGATGGTGTCGTGTCGGCCTCGTAGCACGCCGAGGTCGGTTTTTCGACTTACATCTTAAACGGCGCTTTGGCGATGTTATTATGATATTGCGGCTTGATTTTAGTTACATGAAAGTTCATAGGAATTTTGGCAAGCATCTTAACAGCCCCGTGGCTCGCGGTTCTTTGACCATGAGCGACAGTGTCATATGGAGGGCACTGTTAGAGTTGCTGATCTCCCATAGGGCGCGACCTCCAGTGGTGGATAGAAGGTCCCGGGACACCTCCCTGAGGTACCCCGGCATAAACCATAACCAGCAAGGTGAGGTCGCGGAACTTGTGATTGTGCAAATCTCAATGTGACTTAACTGGAATAAAATCTGACTGCTCTGTCTTAAAAATGATGGGTTATAGCAATGCCATAAGAAAAATAATGAAGGATTACTTGGTTTGCATGTCTAAAAAAATTTGTTCAGTGTAAATACGCCTTAAGTAATCTACATTCTGTGTAACTCCACATATCATTAGGGCATATTCATTAAGTCGTGTCTCCAATTAATGGGGTTTCTTTTCAGTATCTTTCAATCAATGACGTCATTAGTAATGTCCTGAAAGTCACTAGTTCGTTATATGGAAACTAGATCAAACTATTCTTGCTTTATATACTTTTGTAATTATTTTATATAAACTATAAACTATTTATAGTTTTTTTTTTAATAATACGTGATCGAGTCTTCCAAAGATAACGGCCGATAATAATGTAACTTTGTTTTAGGAGTGGTAATAATAATAATAATAATTTATTTGCATTGATCAGGGTTTTGAGTCGTTGTAGATAATCATATAAGTCCTCCCTAATCAGCTATATATTAGTAGCATGCAAATGTCTAAAGTTAGGTTAGTTACTGTTCGCGCCTGAAATGACTAATCATTTTGTTGGTTGCGCTGCATGGCATTTAATGCCTTTGCCTTCCTTTCCGGCACCAAGTTAAAAAATAAACTGCGAGTGTCACGAAGGCTAGGCATCGGCAAATTTGAGTAAAATAACGACATATTAAGAAACAATCATACATACATACAATAATCAGGTATATACAGAACATATTCAAATAAAAACATCCCAAGCAATCTCAAGGAAACGAAATGAAAGAAAATATAAGAGAAAAAGAATAAAGCATTTTCTTCGGGGCTAAACAAAAAACAATTCCGGGGTTAGCGCTCCATACATCGCCTGTTATTGTCCCGGGACACGTCTCATACAATCCATACATTACCACGCTACATACAAAAGTACAAAAAAAATCTATTGTCACAGTCTACAATGTGAACGTTAAGCCATTGTATTCTGAGACGCACTTTTCACGGATCTCGACAAATTTTTAAGAATAAACCTAGGGTTATGTTGGTAAATTTTTTTTAAATTCATAGGCATCTAAGAAGAAAAAACTATTGCAATTGAAGATAACACTCCGCTAGATGTTAAGCTAGTGTATTGTCCATTAACGCAGGCAGCAGTCGCCTCCGCTATACCGGCTTAAGGAGACGATGACGGGTCTTTTATTTTTGTATCTTGGGGTAGTACTACCACTTTCATGTGTAACACCCGTGAGGCGATCTAGTCTGGTTTCGGGGTGAGCCTGGAAGTAGCCGGAGACGAGAGAAGTGTGTTTTGTCTATGGAAGGTGCTCATTCATCTTCTCAACATTGCTCTCCCTTCCACTCATTGGCCACACTTTAGCGGTTGAAGTATAGCCTTATATTAGGCTAAGTGTGGTCACATATCGATCTAGAAAATAAATTAAATAAATAAATAAATTAAAACTAGAAACCCAAATTACTTCGTGTTACAGAGAAATAAATAATAGGCAAATAAATAATACGGAACCATTATATATTTATTTAAAACCTTAAACATGTTATACACATTTTATTTTCCAAAGCTCGTATCATAACTTCTGTAAATATATTATACTTATATAGATTTTTTTTTAATTTAAACAAATGGAAACTGTGTGGTTGCGTCGAAAGACGCGTGTTACTCACTTCAAGCGGAAATCAGTATTTCTCGACATGGGATCTTTTAAGAAATTGATATTGAATATGCTTACAATTCGAGGGAGCGCGCGTGTTGGATAAATTTCGAACGCAACAATATAAATATTATGTTAACGTATTTTCTTTATAGAAACACGTGGTGATACACTCAAAAATCGGCACAGAAATCTTGGATCTTATAGAAAAATGGAAAAATCCAGGCTAAAAAAGTATAATAATATTGGTTAAATAAAAACCCAATGACGGTCGTGTTATTGCAACGAAATAATTAAGAATTCCTCAAGCATAATTTCAAGAAGAGTAGAAAGAAGAATAGTAAGAACCTGATATATATAAATATATATTTTTTTAAAGTTGTTATATACAATAAATAACACTAAATAACGACGTGTAACACAAAATATTAAAGTTATAAACTTTAATGACGTTGTTAAACTATTTAATTGGTATTATTTAATAACATAAAATCGAATTTATGTTTGATTTAAATAAGTCACATTTAAAAAATATATTTGGAGCAAATGGAACAAAGAAAATACTTTTTTATATACACAAAATGCATGGTGCCCTGAATTAAAAACTTTTAGCAGGAAATTAAAGTTAAATACAACATAAGGAAAGTTATAAAAATGTCAATATAGACAATTTAGTGCGTATTCATAATCATAATGTTAGTTAACTTTGTAATAGCACGCGACCCATGAGACGTTAGTTAACCGTGGCGTTTATAAGTTAACCCAATATATATTTTTTATTAAAAAATTGAAATGTAATAAATGTTGAAATATGGCCTTGTTTAGTTTTTTACCTTTTTTATTGTAATATATTTGACTTTGACAGAATGCCAAAATCCACGATGGAATTGAATTAATATAAGAATTGAATATTATTTATTAAAGCGAGTTTGTTTTAACATGGTAGCAGAACGTGGTTGCAGATTCTTGTCTTAAAACTTTTGAAGAAATTTTTCTTTACTAAGTTCTGAGTTTTGTGGGCACAATGGAGAGCAAATCTATTTTGGATGCCTGCAAACTGCAGATTAGTAATCTAGAAGACAAAAATTGGGTCACATGGAAGTATAAGATTTGCATTTTGCTCCGTGGTGCTGGTGTGATCGATGTGGTGGAAGGGAAATTGGCGAAACCTGACCTTCCCGGGAGTGATGCCACCGCACAAGACATTACGACGTACAATACTAAATTGCAAGGCTATCAACAGGCAGATAGTACCGCTCTTCTCATTTTAACATCGAATATGTCCGATGAAAATCTACAAAAGATTATGCGGTTTACATCTTCTAAGGAAGTGTGGGAGGAATTGCATAGGATGTTTGATGGGATATCTGAAGATAAAGCTTATGATTTATGCATGAAGTTCTTCAGTTATAAGAAACATTCAGAAGATAATATGTCCACACACTTATCTAAGATGAAGAATATTTGGTATGAATTAAACCAGGAAATGATGAAGTCCAAGGGGGAAGTTCATGACTTGCCGGAACTTCTACTTATTTGTAAAATCCTTGAAACCTTACCAAGTGAATATTTTACTTTCAAGTCAAGCTGGATGTTAATGTCTAAAGGGGAAAGGACTATTGAAAATTTAACTAGTCAACTCTGTGCATATGAGAGAGCTTTGTCATGCAAAGGTGATGAAACTAGCATGGAAGCTTTGATAGTTAAGAATAGTAAGTTCAGTAGAAAGGATAATGAAGGTAAGAAGAATATTTTCAAGAAAGATACAAGTAACATAAAATGTTTTTACTGTGGCGAATTAGGACATAAAATAAAAAGGTGCCATAAGTGGATTCGTGACGGCCGACCATCTAAACCAAAGCCAGGTACTAGTAGAGTAGAAGATTGTGATATGATACCTAGTACTAGTAGTAATGTAAATATAGATTTAATGCCTAGAGATAATGAAATTGTAAATATGAACTTAATGGCATTAGATAATAATTTGATGAAAGATGGATATAATGATTGGTTTGTGGACAATGGCGCGACTAGTCACGTGACAAATAGAAGTGATCTATTTGAGACTTTTGATAAGTTTATTGTGCCGCACACAGTGACAACAGCAAATGGTGAGGCAGTAACTGCAATTGGTAAAGGAAAGTTGAAAGTAGTATCAAATTTAAACGAACGCAAGGAAGTAATAACATTGAATGATGTTTGGTTCGTTCCGACTATTACAAAGAATATATTTTCAGTTTTAGCTGCACAAGATCGTTTAGAAAATAGCATATTCGAATCTATGACTGAGATGTGTAGATTGAAAGTGAATAATGTAGATATGCTATATGGAGAAAGGAAACGATACGGTGGTCTTTATAAATTGAATTTAACTAATGTGTTACCGAAACAGATTAATGAAATTTCTAAAACTAATATGTTGCAGTTATACCATGAACGATTAGCTCATCAGAATAAGGTCCATGTTAAGAAGCTCATAGAAAGAGAAATGGGTATTAAAATGGAATTGGACAATGAGTTTTGTGAAGGTTGTGTATATGGGAAAGCAAAAAGGAGATCTTTTGGTACACGTGAAAGGTCAAAAATACCAGGTGAATTATTTCATGCAGATGTATGTGGACCATTTTTGTGTTCCATCTCGAAGTTTAAATATTTTGTTCTGTTTAAAGACGATTACTCAAGATTCAGATATGTATATTTTTTGAAAGAGAAAAATGAGGTTTGTGATAAAATGAAAGCTTTGATAGCTGAGACTGAGAGAACAGGTCACAAAATTAGGGAGATCTTGAGCGATAATGGAGGCGAATTTGATAATCAAAGCGTGAAGAATCTATTAGAGAAATATGGCATAAAACAAAGGCTTACGATGCCGTATACGCCCGAACAGAATGGTTGTGTTAAGAGAGATAATAGAACTATTGTAGAAGCTGCTAGATCTATGATGAATGCACATGAAGTGTTGCCGCAAGGGCTTTGGGCAGAATTGATTAATACGACTGTATACATAATAAACAGAACAGGACCTACCAGTGTTGACGGAAAATCTCCATTTGAATTATGGTATGGTAAAAAGCCTTATATTAAACACTTAAGAATAATTGGTAGTACCTGTTATGCACATATACCTAAAATAACTAGGAAGAAATTAGATAGGAAAGCGGTTAAAGGCATTTTAATCGGATATGACAATGATGATGGCTATAGAGTTTGGTGTAAAGAGAAGAATTCTTTGATTAGGTCTAGAGACGTCATATTTCAAGAAAATGTGTTGAAACCCAAGAACTTAATTATGGTACCTATGAAACAAAAACCTCTATCAGATATACCACAGTCTTCTAGTGATATAAGAAATGATGTAAATATTGATAATGAAGTAAGCAATAATGATAATGATAACATGGATTCTAATATAGATGAAGATGATAATTTTGAAGATAATGAAGAAGAGGTTGTAGATCAGAATAGAATGGTATTGAGAGATCGCTCTAAATTAAAAATGCCTAATAAATTTGATAACTTTATAATGATGTCTGTTAATAATGTAAATGATATTAAAGAACCGTTAACATATAAAGAAGCGCTAAATAGTAAAGAAAAGGCTAAATGGCAAGAAGCAATGGATAGTGAAATGAAATCATTAATAGAAAATGAAACGTGGGAAGAGGCGGAATTACCTAATAATAAAAAACCTATTGCTTGTAAATGGATTTTTAAATTGAAACATAATCCTGATGGAACTATAGAACGTTTCAAAGCCAGGCTGGTAGTGAAAGGATATTCCCAGAAGGAAGGAATAGATTATTATGAAACGTTTAGTCCAGTAGCTAAGATGAGTACAATCAGAGCAATTTTGAGTGTAGCTAGCAAAGAGAAGATGTCGTTAACACAGTTTGACGTGTCAACTGCGTTTTTATATGGAAAGCTAGATGAAGATATTTACATGAAGGCTCCAGAAGGCTATTTTACAAATAATAAAGTACTTAAATTAAAAAGGAGTCTCTATGGACTTAAGCAAGCACCCCGGTGCTGGAATAATTGTTTTAAAGATTTTCTCATAGAGGCTGGATTTAAACAAAGTACAGCCGATCCATGTTTATTTACGAGGCAGAGAGGATCAAAAAGAATTATATTAGGATTATATGTAGATGACGGGTTGGTTGCATATGATAATAAAAATGAAGTCGATGAGTTTATAATAGAGTTGAAGAGAAGATTTAAAATAAGAACAATGAAAGCATCTTATTTTTAGGATTAGAGATAGAAAGTAGAGAAGATAGCTCTGTACAAACCAAGAGTGGTTAGGCTGTCTATGAAAATGGGTTTAACGAAAAATTAGTAACAAAACTTAACAAAGAGAGAAGATGTTGAAATATGGCCTTGTTTAGTTTTTTACCTTTTTTATTGTAATATATTTGACTTTGACAGAATGCCAAAATCCACGATGGAATTGAATTAATATAAGAATTGAATATTATTTATTAAAGTGAGTTTATTTTAACAATAAATGATGTGTTTATTTTTTATACAATATAATTATAGTACTAAAAAAGTGGCTATCGCAAATAATAACAAGCGCATATAATATGAACAACGCAGCTTAGGAAGACCACTCAGTGTCGGATTGGTCAACGGATCAGCAAGGATCTGGGGCTAAAGTCAAGAGTTTTGTTATCACTTGGGTGACACTGAAACGTCAAATCCCATATATTTTGTTGTCGATTTGATCAAGTCACAACTGTCGCAGGTGAGAAGCACCCTCAACCGACATGCATGCATGGGGAGAGTGAAGTCGCTGGACTTTCATAGTCTTTGCCCATTCCAATAGTCTAATTTTTGACCTAGTTCTAGTGTCAACTCCTAGTTTTAAACTAGGACAGAGTGTGTTTTCGAATATTATATTCGCATCCGCATTGTGTCAATCGAGTTGGTAGGAGAACGAAACGGTTCGGCGCGTCATTTTGTGTCGCAGAATTGACAAATGGAATGCTTTGCTTTCCCATGTGTTCTTCCATTCCTTTCACCTTGGATCCTTCTCAGGCCGGCATAGCAATGGCGACTGAAGCCACCGAGTAAGCGTCTAACCGTCAGTGCTCATGGACCGTCATTGTATTTACCGTCAGTCGAGGTCACATGTCGTGAAAAATTAATAAAAAAATATAATGTATTAATTAGTAGAACATTAGGGTTGCCACGGTTGATAAGGCGCGGCTATCTCCATTATGGGGTAACTAATATTGACAGGTTTGGCTATGGAAACGTGCCATGACCTGTCAATGAGGGGTTAGTCTTATGACAACAATACGTACTTTTGATCACTGTCTTACTTAATGTTTATGGTTGAATTTTACCCTATTTTTTGAATGGTTAATGCGTCTTATATCTTTCAGCTTTTTCGAAGGCAAGTTTATTCATTTAGCTTACAGCTAAAGATCGATTTAAACATATTTTAGAAAGAAAGCTCCTAGAGTTCTATAATGCTTATTATCGTGTTTATTTTGATTGTTTTAATCCAATAACGTGAAAAGTTTTGCGGTTGCGTTTGCGGCACGAATGCATAAAACTATTTTCGATATACTTATTAAAACGCAGAATTAGTTTTTTTTAATTTTATTTTTCATCATAATTTGTTACCTTTGTATCAAGCATGTCCATATACAATCTTTATGAAGTTATAGGGACATTTTGTACCAGCTTTTTGCGAAATTCTCAACGAGTTTATTGAATGTTAAGCTCTTAATAATAATATGTGCAATAATATTTAGTTTTATTTTGAAAAACAACGTTTGTAAGTGGAAAGAAAACATAAAGATTATTATTAATAATAATTCTTATTCTTGAAACGAAAATAAAACAGTCTATTCTAAAGTCTGGTAGTCCTTGAGACTCGCCCTTGTCTTTATGAAATAGTCAAGTGGGCAAAGAAGTCTCGAGGCACTTTTTAAAATTCCTCTTTCGAGTAATAAACACAATTAATTTTAATACGATTTAAGATTCGTTTAATGACGGCGGTGGATCCGTTTTAATTCTTACATTGTTACAGTTGTCTCTTTTGTTTTTATTTATAAATATATAAATCATGTGACTACATTCCTTCTGAATTTGAAGCAGATAAATGTCTATAATAATTACTTTTCCCCTATGCCGGCACACTTCCTTCGCTATACGCTACGCTATTATCAAACGCGACTAGGTCACTTCACACGTTACTTAATTCAGTGTACATTACAGACTAGTACGCGTACGTCACGCAGCGTACGCATAATTTGACATGACCTTAAAAAAATACTTTTGATTTATTTTACGTAAATCTATTTTAAATAGAATAAAAATTTATAAGGAATGTAGGAAGATAAGTAGCGTAAAATGTAGGTAAAGAAATATGTGAAAAGTCGCTACGGACGCCTTAGGCTGCTATTCAATGAATGGAGATTTAAAATATGTGAACGCTGAAATGTGAATGTTGAATTACTGAAATATCCTTCAGGGGTTTTAATTTTAAAATGCACTTTTATTTTATTCATATTTGTGTAATAAATGCTATTTTTGCAAATGGTAGGCAGACCTGTTGTCATTTTTTGCTCGTTCATAGACCGCACTAAAAGCTACTACCAAAAAAAAAAAAACACCAAACATTAATTAGCGCGGCGCACATCGTTACATCGAGGTTTCGACTTCGATTTCCGGATATTACTAGTAGTAATAGTTTATTCTAGAGTTCATTTGTTTATTAAAAAGTTGCAAAGTTACTGATCAATATGTTTCCACTTACTTTGAAACACGTGGGAAAAGCCTTAGATGCTCGACCGACGAAGTGGTTATTAACCTGGAGATGCCGGTATAGACAGCCAGCATCGTGCTAACGACCGCAGCCGATCAAGTTGTGTCGAGTCGAGTAAGCCACGATCTTCTAATTAATTATAAAAATACAGTCAAAATAATTACTCGCACTGTAAAGGAAAATATTTTTAAAAAAATTATAGATGTGAATCATTAAAATAAGAAGGAAATATGAACATAAAAACAATCGGTGCAGTCTGTGATTAGATGTAGACTCTACTTAAAGACGACAAGAGGTAAAGCTACAGAAAGATGTGGTTCGAGTAATGTAACGTTAGTGTTGTAACTCGTGACTTAAGGTAATTATATCGATATTTTTATTGTATTTAAACGTATTCAATAAACATATGCTTAATCATCTTAGACCGCATCACTGCTTAACATCGGGCAGGGTGCGATCAAACGTTTGCCTATTAAGCATAAAAAAAAAATAAAAAAATCATGATTTAGCTACAGATGAAAACAACACAAACCTAAAACATACTAAAAAAGTAGAATAATCAATACTTTATTTCATTTCATTTCATTTACACCCAATAATAAATAATAAAGCAGAATCTACAAATGTTTGGTTGTTTGATACTCAATCACGTTTTAAGAGTGGTAGGCAGACTGATGATCCAGTCTGCCGTCCTGGGGCAGTACCACCACTTTCGAATGTAAGACCCGTGAAGCGACCTTGTCGCGTTTCGGAAATAGTTTGAAAGTAGCCAGATAGAATGAGAGGAGTGTGCACTGTCAATCTGGATGGTGCATGCTCGTCCCTTCAAGCCGGCATAGTGGAGGTGACTGCTGCCTGTAGAGATTTCTCTGTAGTAGCAGTTGTTTCCATTCATGGACCGCACTTTAGCTTTACATCAGGCGGAGTGTTGTCACATGCCGAGCTACAATAAAAAAAAACAGTTGAACGGATTTAAATGTTTACACACACATCAGGGATTCGTGTACATGATAAATTAAATAAATTTGTCAGTATAGCGGGGGTACTTTTTTAAAAAACAATTACAATAAACAGAATATCGTGCAAAGGCGCATCACTAAATATAATAAGGATGGGGTGGTTGGGTGGTACCAGGATACTCATGCAAAAATCTCAACTTGAGTAAAATGAAGTCATAAGAGCTTCCAAAGACACGGCAATAAAGAATGGGAGGCTGCCATAACCATCTTCAACACCGTAATTATGCTTAGTCTTATTTAAATATTGATATTTGAATGAAATAAGTACCTATAATTTATATTTTCAACAAGTTAATTAAGAGTCGATTAAAATAAGATATGATTCAATTTATTCAGGTTGCATGTAAAGATTGCATCGTAGACGCTAATAGATCGAAGTGTATTTTACATATGTACCGGGCAAGATTTTAATATCCGCTTCTATACCTACTCCGTCATTCGGAAGCTCTTAAAATGAATCTTAAAATATTACAAAAATACCAATTTGAATAATAAATAACTAAAATGAAAAATAAACACTTATGTGTACCTCAGTATTCACTAAGTTGTACACATAAGTGTATTTTATTAGTACGTCCAGACGTCTCGTTATAGATTTGTACGCTTGAAAATAAATATTACACATTAGGTGATTTCTATGCAAGTACCCAAAATTATACCGGACGGATCTATTGTAGACTCTATTAAAATGCGGGCACAAAGTAAATATGCAAAGTATATTTTCGCATGATTAATTCAAGAATAAACGATAAAAAAATGTTGATTTGATACATCATTCGTAATATTAAATTGTACGAAAGAAAAAGAGAGAAAATTTACAAAACAAATAAATCCCAGACACGGAACACATTATCTGGTTAGTACGCCAAGTTACCAATGTATGCGTATCTACTCCATCAAGCATGCTTCGTTGAATTTTGATGTAGTCCGTTCAATTCACATAGTACATGTGGGCAAACAATTTAATTTGGCTAACGTTAAGTTAGAGTACGGTCTTATTATTCTAATCTTATCTTATACGGCTAAGTCTCTATATTATACACGAAAGTTGTGGTACTACCCCAGAACTGAGTAACCAGGAATCTAAACCTAAACACTTTTAAAAAATAAATATTTGTGAATAAATAGAAAAAGAAAGGAGATGTCGAAGAGTGTAGAGGGTTAGGTCACGCACGTTTACAATGCGTGTTGTTCAGCGTGCATACTGAAATATTTGAAACTTTGTGAAGAGGCGACTGAATGCATTCCATGTTTGACACGCGTATTCTGTTGACCTTTATTAAGAGAAGTTTAAGTGAAATAGGCAGATAAAATTGTCGAAATTTACCGGAAAAATCATTTGTATGCAGAATGCAGTTAGAGATAATGACTAAGGAAATTGTTAGCGATTTTCCTGTATATTTTTGGCGGTGAAATCGGATTCATTGTTTGCTTTATTTCGGCTGGCATGTATGTGTTTTTGTTTTGTTTACCGTGACGTCATTAATTTTTTCATAAACATTCAGCGTTTTATTGTTGGTTTCTACCTTCGATTGAGTTTTAAAAGGCTTTTTATCGATCAATAAATTAATTAAGCGATTTTATTTCGAGAAATATGACGGAAACGCTAAATTAATTAATTATTTTGCCTAAATTGTTGTTATGGAGTTTACATAAAACTCTTGTTATGTAACTTGTAATAGAATCAGAAGAAACATAAAGTAAATAATAAATTGTAACGAATCAAATAGCGAAATAATAATCAAATTATTGGAAATTTTGTGAACCAAAAATTTAACCCTTCTAAAAATTGTTATTTTTATAATGCTGACTAGTGAAGAAGGGTGGAAAACAGGACGCTCCTGAAAAGGGGTGGCAACGAGAGGTTTGGAGTCGCAATTAAAATTATAATTTTTGGCAAACTGTTCCTGCACCGTGACATGTATCTTTGACTTGTTCCGTTCGAGCATTTACGATGCGTTTACACAGGGATATCCATTTCCGCCGAACTTATTTTTCCAATTAGAATCATGAAGATTAACAATATACATATTTTTAATACATATACTAAACTAAGCACTAACACACCAAAGTACCTTATGACATAGTTAAATAATTTTTTTTATTGTAGCTCGGCATGTGACAACACTCCGCCTGATGTAAAGCTAGAGTGCGGTCCATGAATGGAAACAACTGCTACTACAGAGAAACCTGTGCGGGTAGCAGTCGCCTCCACTATGCCGGCTTGAGGAGACGAGCATGTACCATCTTAGATTAACAGTGCACACTCCTCTCGTTATACCTGGCTACTTTCAAACTTTTCCCGAAACGCGACAAAGTCACTTCACGGGTGTTACATTCGAAAGTGGTGGTACTAACCCAGGACGGCAGACTGGACAAATAACCATCATAAGTCTGCCTACCACTCTTTATCTGTCTTTAGTCTGCCTATAGGCACTGAGCGACCAAAGTACATATAACAAAGTTACATTGGTACCGGTCAGAATTAGCGAGGTTCGAACACGGGTCTCATCGATCGTGAGTTCACGCGTCTTACCGCTAGACCAAGGCCGCTTTGGTTGGTGCTGATCAGAATTTAGCGAGATTTGAATACGAGTCTCATCGCGTGATTTTACGCCAGACCACGGCCGTTCTCAAAAATAATAAAAAGGACTAAGTATTTATTTAATTATGATTTAATTAAATTTAAATTAAAAATGTATAAAGGAGAATGCCAATTCGTCTAAGAGAAATGGGCCCACAATTTTTTTCTTGAGTTTCACGATAATTTTTAGTTCATTTTGTAGAAAAATAAAATTTGGATTCCTTATCACCATTAAGTATTAACTTTATTTACCCAAGTTATTGAATAATTAGACTTTTTTAATGCTATATTTGAGGTTATTATTATATAAGATACTTTATTAATTGATTATTTCTGTTTTTTATATAAACATTGTATATTAATTAGTAAACGATGTGTTGATGTATTATATTATAATTGAAATAAGTTAATGAATGATAAGATATTATTTTAGAATATTGTTTTGAGCGGCCGTGGTCTAGCGGTAAGACGCGTGAACTCACGATCGATGAGACCCGTGTTCGAACCTCGCTAATTCAGACCGGTACCAATGTAACTTTGTTATATGTACTTTGGTCGCTCAGTGCCTATAGGCACTATTAAAGAGTGGTAGGCAGACTGATGATGGTTATTTGTCCAGTCTGCCGTCCTGGGGTAGTACCACCACTTTCGAATGTAATACTCGTGAAGTGACTTTGTCGCGTTTCGGGAATAGTTTGAAAGTAGCCAGGTATGACGAGAGGAGTGTGCACTGTCAATCTAAGATGGTACATGCTCGTCTCCTCAAGCCGGCATAGTGGAGGCGACTGCTACCCGCACAGGTTTCTCTGTAGTAGCAGTTGTTTCCATTCATGGACCGCACTCTAGCTTTACATCAGGCGGAGTGTTGTCACATGCCGAGCTACAATAAAAAAATATATATATCAAAGTATTAGGTATTAAGTGGGCCCAAAAATGGGCATTTCCTTTAAACAATGCCACATAAATAAATACTATACCCAATGTGCACGTTACGAAAAACTCAGTGCCAAAAATATGTATCATTCTAGATTTGGGCACCCCCAAACGTCATTGTGACAACTCAAGGATCTCCTCATCATATTTAAATATTCATCTTCCACTCTTTAATTACGCTTTGTGATTTTATTCTTTGCATGTGAAACGGGATTCATGTCAACCAAAAAAAAGAAGATATTTTTCCATATTTACTAAATTTTACATATAATTACAATTTTTGCATGTACCTATATTCTTATAGTAGTTCGGTGTATGCCTAAATTTCGCCTGATGTTACCTTCTGATGTGCTGTCACCTTCACTATGCCGGCTTATAGTTTTGGTTACTTCCCTAATAAATGAAGTTTGGAATAGAAAGTGGATGGTAGTGTCGGAAGGGGCGTCTTAGGAAGACGGAAACAACTGCTACTACAGATAAATTCCTACAGGCAGCAGTCGCCTCCGCTATGCCTGTCTGCTTGAGGAGAGATTGACAGTGCACAGTCCTCCCGTGAAGCTAGTACTTAATTAAAAATAGAAATAGAAAACAAATGTCAATTAAATATTTCGTAGAAACATTTTCCTGGAGTCCGTCCGTGTACGTTCCAATGCAATAAATACTGGAGTGCAATACTTGTAGAATAGTACAGAAAAAGTAATTTCGATCTCGCTAACTTTGTTTGATGCAGGCGTACCTGGTGCACAGTGTTACATTAACATTTAAACTTCTAGACATAATTTTTAACAGAAAACAGTGAAAAATTCCCAATACTTTACCATATACTTTTAATTTTTTTTTTTCATAAAAAATAAATAATAAAATTTCACGCTCGATTGCAAAATCTTATTTAGAAATTAATTAATGGTATATTTAAAAAAAACTTTTTATTTGTTTCGGGGCTTACGCTCCCAATCATGGCGATGTTAGCCCTGTTAAAGCTTAATCTATTATACATACATAATAATAGTAATAACAATAATAACATAACATAACAAAAATGAAGCATAATCATGTTGAATTTTGTAATTTAAAAACAAATATATCAAATTTAATTGTGGACATGTAATAAATATTTTGGTCCAGAATTTTCCATAAACCTACCACTGTTCAGAAGTGGATTTGTAGGAAGTAGCAGAGAGATCGCTGAAGCGTATCTTGAGGACTAGCGAGCATAGTCAAGTAAAATAGGTTGTAAAATAATTATATGTAAAATTGTCACTTAGAAAACAACCCACTGTTGCATTATCAATATATGAAATTATTTGTTTGGGTTAATAATTGTTTAGGGTTATTTTTTTTCTTTTGTTAAGTGGCATCAGATGTCACAGCGACACTGTCGAGTAGTAAATTCTTGATGTTTTTGCATCAAATTGCAATGGTGTTTTACAATTTGACGCTTTCTTGGGGTATTTAGTGGCAATTCACCCGGTCACGTCACAGTTTGAGCGTTTTCACGGCGTGGAATAACCACAAAAAAAATGTTTAAGTTTGTTATGTTTTTAAGTGAATAAATAAAAAGTTATTTTATTAAATTAAAGCACACGTAGGTTCTTTGGTAGATAGCTTAAAGCTTTAAGGAAATCTCATCACTGTCCTAACAAACTTAAGCTACATCCTGAGCTTTATAGGGACGACGTTTGTTAATTTCAGCGCCAGCAGTTTTTGCATTATATTTTCAGTACTATGTAAAGTGAAATGGCGTAATTTTTTTAAATTGTAGCTCGGCTTACGACAATACTTCACCTGATGTAAAGCTAGAGTCCGGTCCATGCAATTAAACAACAACACAACAAACGCCACTACAAATAAACTTTTACAGGTAGCAGTCGCCTCCGCTAGGCCGGCTTCAGTAGATGAATGTGCACCATCCAAATTGACAGTACACACTCCTTACGCTATACCTGGCTACTTCAAAACTGATCCTGAAACACGACACTCTTTACAAGTATAACATTCGAAAGTGGTGGTACTATCCCAAGATGGCAGACTTTTCTAATAACCATCATCAGTCTGCCTTCCACTTTTTAATAGTGCCTATAGGCATTGAGCGATCAGTACCGGTCAAAATTTATCGAGGTTCGAACACGGGTCTCATATATCGTGAGTTCACGCGTTTCAAAAGTAATAAAATAAATAAATACATAGGTAGTACTATAGGTAGTGTTGAGTATCAGGTCAAGGGTATAACAAAATATAACACCCCAAAACAAATATTGTCTTAATTTTTTTTATGAATAAATAAAAAAAAATCATGTAATTTCCCAACAGAATAATTTTAGAGGATCGCCCTTTATTTAGTTCAGCTACCTTCATTAAAAATCAAAATAACTTAAACAAATAGGCAATTTAAGAAACGAAATGAAAATTGGTATGCATACCGTTACCTCAATTTTAAGTATATCTAAAACGCTACTTAAACAAATTCTGTAGGGCCCGGAACGAATATTAGGCTTAGCTAGCCTACTTGTTTAATGATCCAATTCCTGTCATGTTCAGGAAAGGGTTTTACCCCCTAAAAAACTTGAAACAAACGCCGCAAAAACCGAAGACGGTCTCTATCGTACTCCCCGTACCACCCCCTAAGGAGGTAGGGCAAGGGAGACTCACGGTGAATAATTATAAAAGAAATAAGATAGACATTGACTTCGCCACGTCAGGCTACAGATGAATAATAATGGATTTTTGTTTATGTATGTTGGCCGCCTTTATGGGTCGCTCCTTTATTGCAGGCCATTATAAGCAAACATTTTTATTGGCTGATATATTGTTGCTGAAATAAACAGATTATTAAAGGTAACAATTTTAACTGCCGCGGACGAGCTGTACTTTGTTGGTGAATTGATAATAAAACATTCAACACTCAACATTCTTTTTTCAAACACTCCTTTTTTAGTCGTAACTTCATTCATTATGAGAGGCCGTGGTCTGGCCGTTGAAGACGGACATAACTATTTTGGTGGGTTCGTGTTGAAATAAAACAGATGCTTCCGGATTTTAGTTTATTCGATGTTTTCTCAACCGACCTCTAATACAAGATTTTGACAAGTCTCATTGACTGGCATAGACTACAGTCGACGAGGCAAAGATGTTGAGCCATAGACTATAGACATTCATAACATGTTCCTTTTTTTTAAAAAAAAATAAAAATAATAAAATATTTAAACAATATAAAAATTGAAACTTAAGACATATGACATGACAATAAAGAAAACAAAAATATTCTATATAATATTTTTCAGACCTGAAATTATGACTACTCAACATCAACTTAAATAATAAATTTTTCTTAAAATATTAGACTAACTTAATATATTGACATATAAATTACAATTACATTTAACAAAATCTATGTGACAATTTACTATAATGAGTAAACTATGACATTAAACATAAATTAAATGTAGTTATTATTTAAAGTATTTATTGACAAATAAGAAAACTTAATATTTACAATAAACATCATACTTTGATGGCATTTTGATTTCTCTACCACTCCTAGTATAATATTTATGACTATCATTATTATTAGACATATTAGACTCATGTAGACTGTTTGTTTGAGGTGGTGTTAGCTCAGAGGTGGAGGACACTGTAGGGGTAATATAAGGATTAAAATATTTACCTGGACTTGCACATATATTTATGTGTTGACGATTTCTCCTGTAGACTTGACCTTCTGGCGACTCAATCAAATATGACCTCGGCTCTTTACATTGTTTTGTGACTTTACCCAAAGACCAATTACTTTGTGGTGACTTTTTATACATTACCTCTTGCCCTATTTTTAGCTCAGGTAAGGACTTCGACTTTCTATCATAGTAGAATTTTGACTTTTTATTAATTATTAATGGCATGGCATGGCATGTGACAACACTCCGTCTGATGTAAAGCTAGAGTGCGGTCCACGAATGGAAACAACTGCTACTACGAAAAGACTTGTGCAGGCAGCAGTCACCTCCACTATGCCGGCTTAAGGAGACGATTTTTAATTATTACTATCTGACTGTATAGAATAGATACGTTTAACAAGACCTAGGGCTGTGCATGTTTCACGACCAATTATTGTCGGAGAATTAATATTGACTATAATATACTTCATATCACAAGACAATTTATTATGATTATGAAGTAAGACACATTTAATATTACATACACCTAAGACTGGGACATTATTTCCACTATAAGACGTTACTTTGTAATTACAATTTGTTAAATATTGTAGGTTAAGACTATTGAAAACATTTATAGACATAATATTTGCATCACTACCCGTATCTAATACACATTTTACATTTACATTATTCATATTAATTATTATTGTCCAATCATTATTTGAATTATTACTATTACTTAAGACATGACCTACAAATAAGTTTTCGACTTGTCGAGAAAGTTCATCACTTGTACTCACATTTTCATCCACGCTGACTTGTTTTACACTTTTTGAATTACACATTGACATATAATGGTTTCTTCCTTTGCACTTATGGCACGTGACACCTTTTGCAGGACAAGAATTTCTATGAATTTGTCCACACCGACCACAATTTGTGAGACTTGACTGTGAATTAGACCTATGTGGTTGTCTTGACTGTGACCTCTCTCTGCTTCTATATCTATTTGAGTTGTTTCTGTGACTTGAGACTTTGTTGAACATGATTGATGACTGACTTCCGGAAGCTTCTTGTAACGATGTGGCTTGCTTATATGACAGCAGACAATTTTTTGTAATATCTATTGCTGTTTCTAGTTTTAAATCAGTTTCCATTAGCAATTTTTCTCTAATATGATGATATTTTTGATGCATATTACAGATAAAGATGTCCTTAATTAATCTGTCCTGGATTTCTCCAAAATCACATGTCAGAGCTAAATTCTTTAATACTGTAATATAATCTTCCATCGACTGATCTTCTTCTTGTCTATATGTGAAGAATTTATGCGACTGATAAGTAAGATTTCTTTTAGGCACGAAAAATTTTTGATATACCTGTAATGTTTCTTCATATGTTATTTTATTTTCATCTAAATTTTTGGAATTGAATATATCAACACATTGTTGTCCAATATAATGAAGCAACAACGCGACTTTCCGCTCAGTTTTTTCATCATCGAGCCCGCTAGCCCTCATATATAACTGAAAAGATTGACGCCACCTGTTCCAATTGAACGCTAAATCGCCGTCCATCTTCATTGGCAAAATTCCGCTTCCTTGCATCTTCATTGTGATGCGACCAACTTCTGACACCATATTTTGGTGGGTTCGTGTTGAAATAAAACAGATGCTTCCGGATTTTAGTTTATTCGATGTTTTCTCAACCGACCTCTAATACAAGATTTTGACAAGTCTCATTGACTGGCATAGACTACAGTCGACGAGGCAAAGATGTTGAGCCATAGACTATAGACATTCATAACAATAACGATCGATGAGACCCGTGTTCAAACCTCGCTAAATTCTGATCGGTACCCATGTAACTATATATTTTTTTTTTTATTGTAGCTCGGCATATGACAACACTCCGCCTGATGTAAATCTAGAGTGCGGTCCATGAATGGAAACAATTGCTACTACAGAGAAGTCTCTACGGGCAGCAGTCGCCTCCACTATGCCGGCTTGAGGAGACGAGCATGTACCATCTGTTGACAGTACACACTCCTCTCGCTATACCTGGCTACTTTCAAACTATTCCCGAAACGCGACAAGGTCACTTCACGGGTGTTACTGATACAGAAATTAATTGTGGATTTTGTCTTGTTTTTAGTTTAGTTGTAATATAACAGTTTTAGAAATAATCTTCTAAAGAAAAATTGCAGATTGATTGGTCAACTGCTTAGGAGGCTAGGAGCGAAAGGAGCTTATCGAAAGCAGAGTCGTTACGGAGTATCTGCCTACCTCAGAAGAACAAAACAGACACATACAACCGAAAAAATATCATAAGTAAAAATAGTAATATTTTACTATTTACAATACAATACAATTATATTTTATTTATAATTTAATAATTAACAAATCTATAGTTTTAATATGGTAAAAATAAAAAAAAACGCATTTTCTTCCAGCTGGCTTTCAGGAAACGAATAGGTATAATAGCCAGGTAGGCAGAAAAGTTCAACCTTTCAACACACATGAATTACAAAAGTGGGAAAATAATGAGCGAAGCAATAGAAACTTTGAGAACTACATTCATAGCACAATATAATCCAACCTAATCAATTCAAAGGGGGAAAAAGAGCAGAAAAAAACACACGTACATTGCACCGACTGCTTATGAAATTATCCCGTGGAAAATCTACGGTTCCCGGGCGCCGATTTATTTTCTTCCTTTTTTTCTCCACCGGCAGTTCGTCTGAGACGTAAATGGGTTAGAAAATTCAATAAACGTGTGCCCACAACCTGGTTATGTTTAAATAAGTACGAGTGTATGCGGAGTGAAGTGAGTTTCGCGAATTATGCGTCTGCTTCGTTTCCCGATTTTTATTCATAAACGTCTGCCTTTTGAAATAATATTTATGTATTCTTTAACTTTCCTGTTTACTTCTAATATCTTGATTAAATATTTTAAACTAAATAAAAAGTGATAATAAAAATAGATAACTACCATTTGGGCGTCTCGTCTTAGACGCTTTTTTTAACACGGCATTTGATCGCATAAACTAGAGTGCGATTCATCGCTATCAGAGAATGGAATCCACAAACAACAGTCGTGTCTGACCTGCCGGCTTTGTGAGCTCATCCCACTGCGCTTGAAGGATCCAAGCTAATAAATACATATAAAAATACTGTATAGTCATTCGGTTCAAATATCCTCCATCTATAGCGCGCCTGGTACATTTCGTTAGTACATTTCAATACTAAAATAATGAAGTCAAATAGGAACCGAACATTGCTTCTATCAAAGTATCAGAATGTCAGAGTTCTTTAAACCGTATAATGCGCTTATCGGGTCTCGCTTCATTACCATTTTCGCGTCAAAGGGGTTCCGTTCACATGTGAGCGGCTCAACTAATGAAAAGACGAAGAATATCGTCGATACCAATCCGAGACGTTAAAGATAGGAAAATTAAAATGTCTAGACTGGGGGAAGAAAGTGGATGTCAAGATGTCTCTTGTCTTATTTCTGATGTGTATTCAATTCTTGCATTTCAAGTTTCAATCCAATTAGAAATTAGAATTTTATTTAAATCTATTAGTTAATTGCCTAATTAGCACAACTGCTTTCTTTCTCAATTTTTTCAGTCGAAGTCATATTTTACTCCATAAAGGCTTTCGCAAGTGAAATGCTAACATCTAAGAAGTTCTCTTCATTAGCGATAAGAAAAGTGGTGTCATTCAGTCGTAACGCAGCAACATGCGGCCACAGGGTGGTCTGCTCCCCCTGACGTCCTCAAGACGACTGACTGCCGAGGACGATACTCCCCCATTCTCCTGACGGGAGAGGGGGACGGACGCCTTTCTCTTTCATTTTTCCTTCGCTCCTCGGCTCATCCAGTTACATCGTTCTTATGTTTTATTTTTAATTAAAGCGTACGCAAGTCGGCGGCGTAGATCTTTGCCTCCCCGTCTCCCTGTTTCTTGGGTGGTGGGTACATACGCGGTGGGTGTTGATGATTTTTCAATGGGGAGAAAGAGTTCCCTCATTTTCTTAAGAGAAAATTGCGTTTTGTTTTCGTGTAGTCGAAGTCTGTCGTAATCGCTTTTGTTTCGTGAAAGTTCGTCGGCGTTGCTTCTGCATGTGAGCGTAGCTGCTGTAAATTGTGTACCTTAAAGTTTTTAGTTAAAATTGTGAAGTGAGATAGTTAAATGTGGTTGCATACGAGCTTTTATTTACGACTCGAAAGTTTAAACATTATTTTAAGCATTGTTATTTCAGTTACGCGCGTGTATTATTGTGATTCTTTAACATTCATACAATAATTATGTATATTTGCAAGTTCGACTGTTAGTTACTGAATTTTTATAATCTATTTCATTTACTCGTACTATATAGGTGTAGAACGCATTTATACAAAAGTTATTGGAAGAATAAAAAAAAAATCGAATCTAAAAAAGCAATAGTATTCAAGAACAATGTGACACGTACACAAATTAACACACACATACAAATGACACTCACACACGCGCAACACATTAGCCCCAACTCAAAAGTTAATGTAATGAAAAACAAAAAGGGCCAAGAAAAGGGTGCGTTAAGTTCCGCCGAAAAACGAGAATTTGTAAGAAGTCCCTCCCTTGTCCCCTTAACTACCCAGGGAGGCACTGCCCCCTCGTGTGCGAAAATAAATTGCCAAGAATAATAATTATAATGAAAGCGAAAGAACGTATAAATTAGTGGGGACGAACGGGCCCGCTTTTGATGCCGTTATTTTGCCTTATATATCTACATATAATATACAAATATACATATGTTTTAATAATTAATTATTAATAAACAATAATTATACTATAATTTATGTCAAAATAACATTCTAAATAACTATGAATGGATAAAAAATATGGCATATGACAACACTCCGCTTGATGTAAAGCTAAAGTGCGGTCCATGAACGGAAAGATCTGCTACACAGAAAAATCTCTACGGACAGCAGTCGCTTCCGCTATGCCGGCCCGAGAAGACGAGTGTGCACCATCTAGATTAACAGTGTACACTCCTGTCGCTATACCAGGCTACTTTCAAACTGCTCCCGAAACGCGACTAAGTCACTTTACGGGTTACATTCGATAGTGGTCATCAGTTTGGCTACTACTCTTTCCGATAAATTCGATAGTAGATAAATAAATTTAAGTACTAATATATTTTCTATAATTAATTAAAATTTAAAATATAATCAGATCGCAAAAATATTTTATAAACTCAAAGTCTAAAAGTAAAAGATGCCTCCAACCGCCCGTACGTGTCGGAATGGGAAATGGTCGCGATATTTCCCAGATTTATCCTCCAGGACCCTCATTATGGGATTCTATGCCTGGTTAATGGACATGCCTAGCGTTCTCTTGATTTTTGATGTCTACTATTTAATTATCTGGTCTTTTGAACCGTTTAGAAGATTTTAATGCAATCATAGCATAATTTGAAGTGATGATATTTTCGTAAAGGCTTTTTGCTAATGTTTTAAAAGGTTTTAAGGCCTGGCCACATGACAATGACACGTTTAATCGGTATAGTGAATGATTTTATAAGCTTCTCACACCACGCATTTTCCACGTTATATGTAGCCTAGCCTTTAATACTATTTAGTTAGTTATAGTCATGCGTACTTTATGTAGTTTTATGAGCTCTAAAAGTAGTCAAGTCTACTCAATTGTCTTGCATTTCTTTTACTATTACTGTTCTAGATAAACAACTTTGTTTTAAGACATTACAAAGTGCATACGTTAACAATATTTCTCATCGCAAAGATATTTTATATCAAAATAAACTAATATATATTTTGTAAATGTTAATTTGTAATTTGCTTCCTAATTGATATTAAAAGTAACTTAATCCAAAGTCAACATAACTCGGAAATATCTCTACTATTTGCAAGCTTAATCATACCAAAGAGAGATCGAAATTTAACGTTGAAGCTAGTAATTAATTTTCCATTAATAACTTTCTGTATCTGGACGAAACATTTCCAATAGACAGCCCCTCCCAACACACGAGATATCTAAAAAAAACCCGTCGTTCCCCAACAATAAATCTAACTTTTACAACATAAAGAAACGACTGCGAAAAGTCATTAAGAAAACGATATAAAAGACAGTTAAATCACTCACACACGCACACGACGATGTCGAAACATCCATCCATACGAATACATATTTCCTACGCGATCGCCGGGATGCGAAAAGGGGGAAGCAAAAAAACTAATTAAAAAAGCAATCAAGGTTTTCTTGACGGCGCTCACGTTCGCCCATATCGTCTTACCCCCACTTCCTCAGGGTGTACGACAACCCCCTCTTTCTGAGAGGAAAAGGGGAAGCCGAGGGAGTTTGGTACTAGATTTACGTAACGCGTTTAAAGTGTGTTTTGATGAAGTAATCATCCCATTTCCTTGGGACGCCGCTTAAGAATTTGCGGCTCGGACTTGCGACATTTTTCCTCTTTACGTTAACTCTTTAATCCGGAATCCTTAACGAGTTGCCATGTAATTTCATGGAGTACTTTGAAGACCCTAAATCTGGGTGACATAATATTGATCGTTTACTTGAATGTACAATTATTTCAACTTACCTTAATCTTTATTCAATTTTACTATTCAGTCCAGGGAAGATTACTATACTTTCTTTTATATCATTTACAATAAAACTTAATATACTTCAAAAATTATCATTATTACTAACTAGCTCACAATAAAAAAAAATTATTTTATATCTTTTTATTTGAAGTTGTATAATATCCCGAATTGGTGATTCAGCTTGGGGATTTCGGGGAAAATTGCCCATATGGGATATTTTTCGCTTGATATTATGGGAATAGACGCTATTAAGTATTGTCCTAGAATCTAGGATTAGTCATAGAGTAATCAACGATCTATCAAATAATTAAGTAAATAGTATTAATAAAGCTAAAAAGCTAAATAATATCATCAAACGGTCAAAATTATGTTTTAAAAAAATTACCAAGCTGTCAAATGATGCCAAATTGTCAAAAACTAATTCAAAATAATTGTTGCATGGCTAGAATATCTTTTATCGAATTCGCGGTCAACTATAGATGCTATCATAATGATCGCAAGGACTTAATGTTCCGCCTAATTGTCTTTAGAATCTTTCAAAGTACATATTGTATCACTGGTGTTAGTAGGAGTAAAGCTTAAAACACACAATAAAATACAAGACACACATTAAGATTCGCAAAAGTTAGTAATATTTTAGCATTAATTAAGGAAACTTGACCATCCCACGCAATCCTTTTCAAAATTCATAGATAAATAACGAAATTGATATAATAACAAAACTTTATGTTTACTCGCAAACTTTTGCCTTTGCCTTCATTTGTGTGCTAAAGCTTTCTCTCTGATCAGATAATTATTATCTTTAGGTAGGTATAGTTAGAAACAAATTTTTATATTAGCATGTTATGGACAACCCAGAGTATAATCGAAAGCGTCGGTGACGATCGCTGCTACACAAGATTTTTCTTTAAAAATATTTCAATTTGAGAGCGGCCGTAGTCTAGCGGTAAGACGCGTGAACTCACGATCGATGAGACCCGTGTTCGAACCTCGCTAATTCTGAAAAGTATCAATGTAACTTTGTTATATGTACTTTGGTCGCTCAGTGCCTATAGACACTATTAAAGAGTGGTAGGCAGACTGATTACCACCACTTTCGAATGTAACACCCGTGAAGTGACTTTGTCGCGTTTCGGGAATAGTTTGAAAGTAGCCAGGTATAACGAGAGGAGTGTGCACTGTCAATCTGATGGTACATGCTCGTCTCCTCAAGCCAGCATAGTGGAGGCGACTGCTGCCTGTACAGGTTTCTCTGTAGTAGCAGTTGTTTCCATTCATGGACCGCACTCTAGCTTTACATCAGGCGGAGTATCGTCACATGCCGAGCTACAAAAAAAAAACAAAAAAATATATATTGTCCTTCATTTAGCGGTATATTATGCAACGTTACTTTAAATGGTATTTTCTGTGTTTTTTATCGGTACCATTTTTATATCTTTGAGTAGTGTCGTTTTCCTGATTGCAATCGATCACAATTTACAAATTCAATACAAACCAACCAAGGAAAACTCCTTATACACATTTCAAACAAAAGCATTTATTAAATCTTTTACTAATAAAGTTATTTGAATTCCTCGTGTCCTTATAAGAAACGTCTGTCCTAGATACAAGTGGGCATGATTTGCAGAAGGCACGTTTTGCGTATTTGCACATAGTATTTTCACCCTTATATCTGGAAGTTTAAGCGTGATATTTCCTTGATGTAATGGGGGGTTTATTAAAATACTGTGGCCGTACAGGTACAGAGACGTAGAAATAAAAACGAGCCAAAGCAGTTACTTTTATGAGGGCGCGAATAAGATGTTTCGGACTCTGTCTAAGAAATGAGAGGTTAGGTGTAGTATACACCAAAACAATATTATTTAAAACAACATTAATTTCAGATTTAATTTTTAAACAAAAAAAAGTGATCCATGAGCACAGACAACTGCTACGATAGAGTAGCAGCAGCAAGAGCCTCCGCTATGCCGGCTTGAGTAGACAATCGTGCACGCGCACACTTCTTTCGTTTTACCAGGCTGCTACCAAGCTCATCCCGAAATTCGACAGGGTCTATTTACACTTAAATAAATTTATAATTATATTTATATAGGAAAAATACCCTTCGCTAAATGTTTCGCAAAAGTTTCAAGGAAACATTAAATTATTATATATATATTTATATATATTAAATATAAACTTAAAGCATTACATTAATTATATCGAAAGTAAACATATGTATACCTACATGCATAGCCTATACAGTATCATCATCAATTGTCTAATCTACAGGGATAGGCAGAGACAACGAAACGCCACTTACCACGATCCTGACACAACTCTCTCGCTTCCTTGGCATCCAGAATTCTCTTCATGCACGCCCGACGGTTATGAGCACTAAGCAGCCTAGCTTTCATAAGGATGTCTATTTGTAAGGATGTAGTATTTCAGTTTTTTTTAAATTGAAAATTATAATAATAAATAATTATTATAAAAATGTAGGACGACCCTAGAAAAATAATAAAATGCCGTTCCAGAGTCGTAACAAGCATCGTTGGAACAAAGCGGAGCTCGCTCAAATAATTTGTATCAATTTGTAAAAATGCAGCAAGTTGCCCCCACCGCCCCCGTTCTACCTCCAAGGATTTAAGTATAATTATCTACGTTTATCGGTAACTGCAATAACTGATTTAGTTCACTATCTTTGTTATATACTCGTAGATTGCTTGGAATAATTAAATTGATTGTTTTTTTAATTATTATTGCTCAGAGTACGATCCGAGGAGCGAATGCTCGACTGTATACGTTTAAAGCGGCCGTGGTGTAGCGGTAAGACGCGTGAACTCACGATTAATTAGACCCCTGTTCGAGTCTCGCTAAATTCTGACCGGTACCAATGTAACTATGATATATGTACTTTGGTACCTCAATATTAAATAGTGGTAGGCAGACTGATGATGGTTACTAGGTCAGTCTACCGTCCTGGGGTAGTACCACCACTTTCGAATGTAACACCCGTGAAGTGACCTTGTCGCGTTTTGGTAACAGTTTGGAAGTAGCCGGGTATAACGAGAGGACTGTGCACTGTAGCTCGATGGTGCACATACGTCTTCTTAAGCCGACATAGCGGAGGCGACTGTTGCCTGTAAAAATTTATCTGTAGTAGCAGTTGTTTCCCTTCATGGACCTCACTCTAGCTTTTCTATCACTTTTCCTTTCTATTAGTTTTGATAGCCAATAGTAACTACAAGCCAATATTTCGTAGCCCGTAATTATGCTCTACACACATTCTATTTTTTTCTATATATGCAATTCCGGGTTTTCGGGCTGTAATCGTATAAGGCGAGCCTAAATCGTAGAAAATTATGATTATAATCAAGTAAATTTGACCTCCCCATATATTCATTGTAATACGTATTTAATAGGTCAAAAGCCGTATACATTATTTTCACACAAGTTAAGTGCAGGCTTCCGTGTTCTGATAAATATCACAAGTTTCTGATAAGAATCGTTCACACACACACGATATATGCTAATTCTAAGGCTTTATGTAAGAGGGAACCATAACTGCTGCCACATAGATTTATGATTGGTCATCGCCTCATTTTTTAAATTGATTATTTTCACAACATATTAGATTTTTTTTAGACAATGCAATTTAAACCCAGTCACGTAAAGCATCATCTACAGTATTCTACAAAATAGGTTAGTGATAAGTCATCTGTGAGCGAAGCGGAGAACGTGGGTTCGATCCACTTCAGCTTAATCTGTCGTGTGTCGTTTGTTTCTGTTGAATTTTAATCATAATTTCATATTTTTATAAGTATGTATTACTCGTAGATTCTTCGCAGGCTCCTTTTCCGCAATTGAGAAGCCAGGACCGCTCGTTGTGCGTGAGGAAGTATGTATTATATTTTATTTATACATAAGTGAAACTTTTATATATAATTTTTATCCGTACTTTTTTGGACATTAAGAAAAACAAATTAAACAAGAACACATTTAATTTCTAAATAAAAAAAAAACAACATAGTATCTAGTTATTAAAACTTAATTATTATGAAATTTTTTTATTGTTCATGATGTGTAAAAACTAAAATATAAGTCAATGAAAATATAATCCACTAAACTCCTTGTTTTTTGTAAACTAAAAATTGTAAAATAAAATAAATAAAATAATATGTAATATTTGGTTATGTATTGCATAACACCATCAATTTGAAGAGAATTACACCGAATTGTTAGATTGATGTATTCTGATTAAAAGTAACGTATAACAATAGTAATTTTGGGTTTAACCGATTAAGTTGAAGTTACAAGAAAGTAGCCATTAAAATTAACTAATTTTTCATTGAATACAATGTGGCTAGTCATCGCACTTGGCCTGTTGTCGTAGATCGCACTTTAACTTCACGCGGAATGCAGTCAGAGCGACCGTGGTCTAGCGGTAAGACGCGTGAACTCACGATCGATGAGACCCGTGTTCGAACCTCGCTAAAAGACCGGTACCAATGTAACTTTGTTACATGTACTTTGGTCGCTCAGTGCCTATAGGCACTATTAAAGAGTGGTAGGCAGACTGATGATGGTTATTTGTCCAGTCTGTCGTCCTGGGGCAGTACCACCACTTTCGAATGTAACACCCGTGAAGCGACCTTGTACATGGTACATGCTCGTCTCCTCAAGCCGGCATAGTGGAGGCGACTGCAGCCCGTAGAGATTTCTCTGTGGTGGCAGTTGTTTCCATTCATGGACCGCACTCTAGCTTTACATCAGGCGGAGTGTTGTCACATGTCGAGCTACAATTAAAAAAAAAAGTCACATGTCGAGCTACTACAAAAAAACTGTAGTTATATTATAATAATGATAATTTAAATTCATATAGATATACATTAGT